>CM056956.1:9763033-9980202 GCA_029856935.1 Cyclocarya paliurus
ACTCACCCCCATTTTCAGAGCAAAGGATTTTGATATTGGCAGAAAAATTTGAGTCTGCAATGAGCATGAAAGAGCTTGAAAACAGAAAATACCTCATCTTTAGAACGTAGGAAATAAATCCACATGAACTGACTATAGTCATCAATAAAAGTGACGAAGTACTTGTAATTAGCATGAAAAGTAACCAGTGCCATACCCTACACATCACTATGTGCATACCCCAAGTCGACAAGAATTGCAATCAAATTGAATAGCACTAAGAGATGGTGACTCTTTATTCCCAAATAAACCAGAATTTAGCAAATCATGAAGTACATTAGAGTTTGGATGTCCTAGACGTTTATGCCATGCTCGGTAATCAACATGAGCAGAATTACAAGTGACAAAGGGCAAAGAGAAACATGGATACAAAGGAAATTGAAGATGAAAAAGACGTCCTACTTCAGGCCCCCTCGCGATCATCTTCCTTGATTGTTGATCCTGCACAACACATCCAGATTTAGAGAATGCCACTTTACAATCATTGTCAACCAACTGACGGACATAAACGAGATTATTGGTAAGACCAGAGAGACAGAGACATCGGTTAGAGAAGGAGAAACATCACCGGTGGCAGTGATAGGTAAATGGTTGCCATCAGCAATATGAATCTTGAGATTTCTAGAATATTTGTTTATATTGGTAAGGAAATGAGCATTGTTTGTCATATGATGGGAAGCCCCGGAATCAAAGTACCAAGGAGGTGATGTAGAGAAGGGTTTACCTGAAAGTCCTAAAGCGGAGAATGTAGAAATGATTATTTGTTGAATCATTTCAGAGGTCACGGGTTAAACAGGAGCAGGGCACTTTGTGTCAGAGATGCTGTATCCACAGAACTACCAGTACTAGAAGATGCAACTGAGGCAGTGTATGCTATTTCAGATCTCTTGGGGGGGTCAGGTAGGGCATTCCTTGATAATATGGCCATCCTTTTTGTAGTAGTTGCAGAATTTTTTGGGACAGTTTGATGCGAAATGGCCAATTCCTTTGCAACAAAAGCACTGAACAATGCTCATGTCCCTGCCTCTTGGCTTGCCTTGTGCTGCATAAGCCACGGGAACAAAGGTGGATCTACATTGTTCCATGGTGGTTTGAGTGAGAAGGCGTTGCTCCTCACGAAACAAATCATTGAGGCATGCATCCAAGGAGGGACAAGTTCTCGGTTCATAAGATTAGACCTGGTGCCTTCAAATTCAGGTCTCAATTTCATGAGAAATTAATCCCTCTTAGGTAGCATAGACTATATCAGTGTATTCAACCCAAAGATTCATGAAGCTAGAGTAAAAATCAGAGATAGAGAGATTGTCCTGTTGGAGATTGGCCAAGTCATGTTCAAGCTGGAACCGATGAGCAATGTTGTGTTGACTGTAGAGCTTTTTCAAGTAAGTCCACATCTCGGCTGCCGTCTTGATGATGGGTCAAAGGTTCAAGATGATGTTGGATTCGACAGATCCTAGAATCCACACATTGATTTGAGCATCCTTGACCTCCCACTTGGCGTGCTGATCCTTGTCTTTGTTTTTGTCAGGACCAGGGTTGCTGCCATCAACATGGCCCCATAGATCCCTGCCTTTGACAAATATCATGAAGTGGAATGCCCAGGCTGAGTAGTTTTTGTCATTAAAATGAACCCAGAAGGCATCAGACTTATCTGAAGACATGAGGCCGAGAGAACTTGATCAAGAATGACTGAGAACAAGGGACTAAACTAGGGCTGAGTTGGACTTGAGAACAAGGGACACGTGAGAAGAACAAAGACTAAACTAGGGCTGAGTTGGACAAGAGACACATGAGGATTCAGAATTGTGGCTTTAATGCCATGTAAACATAGAGAGCTTTGAGCAAAAGAATATTTCTCTCGGTGGAGAATTCCCATTATATATAGAATACAAGTTGATCTTCAGCCCTTAAAATCAGCTAAACTACCATATACATATCTGTCTAAAGATAGCCTACAACTAGTATATCCTAATTAAGGAAAGAATAAAAGATTTACAAACGTAGAAGATAACTGTCAAAGCTGTACAAGGCATAGAATCTGCTGACTTTAAATGGCCAGCTAATTCTGTTGGCACATTTCACTACTGTTCATAAACCATATCACTACTATTTACAGAGTTCTCATATCATCTCATTACCCAAACATGCCATAAGCTATCGACCGTCATCATTGATATTGGATTGAAATGGAGGTGAAGGAAACTCAACAAACACACAAATAAATGAAAGATAGGAGTTCACCACCCAAGAAATAACACCAAAGGGATATAGAATATCACCACCCAAAGGATTAAAACAAGGGATACAAAATTATACAAATTCACCACTCTAAGGATTATACCAATTACAAGAAGGAGAATTCTCTCCCCACAAAGCCAAAGGTTGATTCAATTCATAAACTCTAGTCTACTCTACACTTACAAACACAAATACTTATAGAAGCTTAGAACAACCCTCTAAGCATAGGATTGAGAATAATCTAAAGACAAACATGCTACATTCATGGGAAAGTAGTCAAGGGGACAAAGCATGCTATCAAATGTCAAGTAGGAGGAAAAAAGGATCCTGAAATTTCGGCAGCCCAACCACTCCACTTAAAATGGTCATATCTCCATGTGCGCACCTCCAAATTGACTAAAACTTGTCTTATTGGAAATATGACGTCTTGAACTTCAATTTAGACATAAGAAAGTCTTAAAATAGATATATATTGGGCCGGTTATGATTGACTTAAAACCCAATCGGTTGTTGCATCAGGATCACTTCCATTGGGGGTTCAACCTTGCTTAATTGACATGATGTTATGTGACTTGTTGGACATACCCACGTCAATCATCTTAGTAGCATTGTTCCTCCTATGCAAGTTCGCCACTAGATGAAAGAATTTAGTACACTTGTTGCCCTCTCTTAGCTATAAAGCGTTTGATTTCTGCCTCCAAGACACCATCTCCATCAACATAACCCTTTCAAGAGCAATAATCACTTGGTTTTTCTATGGCCTTTCTGCTTTAGATGGCGCTCTCTCCTCTTAGCCTTTGAAGCCTACAGGCTACAACTCCTACAAGGACTTATCTAAGAAAAATAAAAGCTCCTCCAAAAACTTCTTCTAATGCTCTACATTTCCAAAGACTTGTTAATTACAAGTCTAAGTCATTCTTCAATTCATTTTGTTTTCTAGTGAAAGTAAAGCTCGGAGAAATGGTAGGATGGCCACGATTGCCTAACTTTATTGAGAAAAACTTCTGCTTTTAACAACATATTCTCAAATTAGAAATACCTTCTAACTTGCTCAAAGACTTCAATAGTCTAAGATACTGGAGAAATGATTCGAGCAAAGTTTGGGTAGTTTGTTTTGACACATCAGGAAAGTACGCTTCCCAATATGGGGATATGAAGAATCTATCAATTCTATTCCAAGAAGGGTTATCTTGGTTACTAGACCACGTGAAGGATGACCCATTTAGGGAAATATCGATAAGATCCTATTCATAGATGAGTCTGAGAAATCCACCATTATGGAACAAAGATGAGTTTCGCCTAATCTTTCACGTGAAAATTGAGTGGCATTGAAACCCGGTTGATACACCACGGCATTTCCCACCTACTAATAAGACCAGCGAACTCCAACAAATACTTCCTTTCACTATCGGAACTTGCCTCGTAGACGCCCGCAAAAGTCCACAAGATACCATCTTCTACATTTTTAAAGGAAAAAGAACTCTTGGTTGTTGGCTTCAAGTGGTAAAGGCCTTAGTCTTGGTGGTCTGTACCCTCTAAGGTCTAAGGTTCAAATCCTTTTGGGTGCAAACAATCTTTAGGGGCCATCAGATTGTGGGATTTTTCCCTTGAATTACTTGAGGTGCACTTGTTGGAAACTCCTTGCCAAGGGCCTGTGCACCCCCGAGATTAGTTGGAACAGTGTTCTTGGACACTCGGTGCCAAAAACAAAATCCACAATAAAATGTTCCTCACATTCTTCAAGTTTCTCCCCCATACTATTATCCCGCATTAACAAGATTCCACCAAATGCACTTATGGAAGGGAATTAGGTCCAACCCGCATGACACACCCCACAAGTCTCAAACAATTCTTCGAGGGACAATTTCCAGCTTGGTTTCTTGCAAGCAAACAATATCTACCTTCCATTGACGGTGAAGGTTTTTAATTTTAAGGTGCTTGGTGGCCTTATTCAATCCTCTCATGTTTCGGGAAAGAATCATAGTCTTAATAAAGAATCCAACAATGCCCTCCCTTTGGTATGGCCGTGACTAGAGCTCCCCACCCCTTGAATCGTAATCAATGGAACAAGTGAATCATTTTAGTTCTTCATTCCTTTTTAAACTCGATTTTGATATAGAGGCTGGTCCATGATGAGAACGTCATGTGTCTTTTTACAACACGGAAGAGATATTGTTGCTGCAGTCTTGTTCTTTGGCAATAGTTCTTGAGTGTCGATGTGATGTTTGTTGAGTCTACTCCCTACTATCCAAATGTTTCCTTTTCAGATATACTCTCATGCTGGCCGCTTCACCCATTCCACTCCCAATTCAATCCCTACATGGTCTTTTCTACTCATCTAGAGTCATCTCCTCCATCCTCTTCACCTACTCCACATATGCATTATCCTTATGGTCTTTAGAGTCCAGTGATCTCACCTAAATTAGACTCCTTTCCAATTGATATTTAAAAAGATAATTGTTTTTGTACCGTGCAACATCCTATGATTTAGTTTGTATATACACGTTCTTTGTTCTTTTGCCTTTGCTGCTTTATTTCATATCTCTCTAGTGTTTCCATTCCAAAGGCTATAGGATGTCTTATCTGACATATCGGGTAAACTCCTCCCAGACCCTTTGGATTTTCTTCCATTACTCAACCCATAGCCCGGTGCTAGTAAAAAAATAATAATCAAATTAAAACTCAGCCTCATAGCTTCCATTCACCTCATTAGAGCTCCAACCACTCCACATACTACTCCATATTCATCTCTTGTCGAAGACGTTTACAAATTGCGATTATTGTACTTGATGGTGCTTTTCAATAAGCATTTTTATAATGTCAAGTGGCAATGAATTTGAATCATTGTGGAATCCAAGGGGTCAGAGATTTCAAAAAATTCCTCTGCTTGGTCTTTATTGTATCTTGCGATGCAGTCCTATTTAAGATTCTTGAGAGTAGCACATCAGATTTTCACTTCAAGCCTGGATTGATATCCATGCCATCAAATAGCATAACTTTCATAAAGGAACATTTGAGCTTATCCTATTTAAGACTGGGACTGCTCTTTGGATGTGCAGAGGTAGATATAAAATTTAAACTTTTCAGAAAATTTAGTATTTTCTTCTTTTACATTGTCTGCACTTTGTTTTCTGAGTTTTGATTTTGGCTTCTTGAATATGTGCAAATACATTTCCCATGGAATATATAACATTGATGTTATTAGGGAGCACATTTTAAAGTGGGTAAACTCTATCCTAATTTCGAATCCGGAGGTATTCAGTGATGTCTAACTATCTAAAGACTTAAAGGGCATGGAAGTGATTTGGGTAGAAAGATTGTTCGATGCCGAAGAGAAGTTGTGGAAGGAAATGCTTGTTGGTGATTTGTAAAGGAAAACCTTGACGGAGAAAATATGTTGGAGACAAAAATCAAGAGTTATTGTTTCAGAACGGGGATAAAAATATACAAAGTTTTTCAGAGTGGTCAATTCACCGAGGAACAATACTCCTTACCTGTTAATGGCATAGCTTCTTCTGATCCTTTGGAGATTAGCAATCACATCATGCAATTTTGTAAAAATCTGTACTTGGAACAGTTCACTTGGAGACCTAAGTTGGATGGACTTCACTTTACTTCACTTGAGGAGGATGAAGACTGGTGGTTGGAAAGACCCATTTGGGAAACTGAGGTGTGTGAGGTAGTGACAGCCATGAATGGTAAAAAGGCAAATTCAATGGAGTCCTTATTGCCAGTGAATGTCTGGATAGTAGATTGAAGTCGGGGGAACAAGAACTGTTGTGTAAGTTGGACATTGAAAAGGCATGTCATTTTGTGTAATGGGGATTTCTAATGTACATGTTAAGAAGGTGCGGCTTTGGGGAGAAATGGTGTGGTTTGATTGCCTGATGTACCTCTTCAGTACGATTCTTAGTTTTGGTCCATGGTTTTTGTCCCATGGGGTCTCTTTAGCAGCTCTAGAGGTCTTTAACGAGGGGACCCCTTATACTCTTTGCTTTTTGTTATTGTTTTTTTTATAAGTAAAAATAAAAATAAATAAATAACAAAAAGCAAAGAGTATAAGGGGTCCCCTTTTTTATTGTTATGGACGCTTTGAGTATGCTACAGTGTGGAGAGGGTTGATATTGGGCTTTCATGTGGGAGCAAGGAATGGATTTCAACTTAGTATCTCTCACTTATAATTTGCTAATGATACTTTAGTATGTTATGAGGCAAGTCATGTCATCTCTGATATTTATGCTATATATTCCTATGCTTTGAAGCAGTTTTTTGGTTTTAAGATCAATTTGGCCAAATAGGAATTGCTTTTATTTGTTATGTTGAGAATGTACCTAGTTTGGCAGATATCCTTGGATGTAGGATACTGCCGCTTGGCTGGTTGGACACACTTGTACTTGTCAAATGGTGTAAGCAGGACTTTGATCAAGAGCATGTTATCCGACTTACCTATGTATAATATATCATCATTTCCATTTCCTGTTGGAGTTGCAAATCATCTTGAGATGCTACAATGTGACTTTCTGTGTGGAGTCATGAGCATAAGATATCTCTTGTGAAATGGAGAAAAGTGTGTTCGTTGGTGTTAGAAGGTGGGTTGGGGGTGAGAAACTTATTTCTTTTAATTGAGCGCTTTTAAGGAAATGGCTATGGTGATATGCTTATGAGAGAGATTCTATCGAGGGTGCTTATGGACATAAAGTGGTAGTTTGGGCGCGGTTGGTGTTCTCTTGAAATAAACGGTCTTTTGGAGTGGGGCGTTTGGAAGAACAATAGAAGGCATTGGGGGGAGTTCTTTCGTCTTACTAGATTTGTGGTGGGAGTAGGGTCCAAGATCGGCTTTTGGCATGATGTGTGGTCAGGAACCGACTCTTGAAATATGCATTCCCAGATTTATTCCGAATCGCACACTTTTAAGGATGCTTTGTGATATATCACTATAAACTCTCACATGATTCTCTCAATTGGCTTGTTAATTTGCTAGAGAGGCAAATGATTGGGAAGTGGATCTCCTCATTGTGTTTTGATTGGTTGTATTTGAGTCGGGTGGGAAGCAGCAATGACGATAAATTGGTATCAGGCCCATCTAAGAAAAGAGTGTACACTGTGAAGTCTTTCTACAATGTCGACCTCTTTCCGTTGGAAGCTTATTTGGAGGAACAAGGCTCCCCCTTGGGTGAAATTCTTTGTGGACAGCGACATTGGGGAGGATTCTTACATTGGATAATGTGAAGAAGCGGGGTATAGTAGCAACTAATAGGTGTTGTATGTGTAAGAAGAATTAGGAAACATTGGATCACCTTCTCTTGCCTTGCTTTATGGAACATGATTTTTTGCCTATTTGGGATAGAGTGGGTGATGCCTTTTTGGGTAGTGCATTTCCTATCATGTGGGAAAGCATAGTTTAAGAGTCATCAATATGCATCATTGTGGAAGATGGCACCGCTTGATGTTGTGGTATATTTGTAGGGAAAGACATGAGTGTTTTTTCGAGGATTGCAAGAAAACAGTGTTGGAGCTCAAGTCTTCCTTTCTTGATACTCTGTATGATTGGATAATGGTCCACAATAGTGTAGAGTATTCTATTTCTACTTTCCATGGCACGTTTTCCCTTTGCTAGTTATTAATAGTCTTTCCTCATCAAAAATTTTTGTATCGTCTTTTTAAATCAAAACATTAAGACTCCTGTAGAAGGGACCCAGATTTTAGCATGGTTGTGTGTTTACACTTTTGCATGTAAAAGTATGAAGTGACCACAAATTGTAATTCCTTGAATTGCTTCTAATTTAGTTGGGGAGGGATGCGGCGGATGTGAGTTGTTTCTTCTTGATCTATGGATCTACCTTTTGTCTGTCTTTAGTGGAAGTTTTTAGTTGGACTACATGCTCATCCTACTAGGGTTATTCAGGTAAGCTGGCAACTTAAAAGACTACAGCTTAGAAAACTTCTAAACTAATTTCTTTTCATCTCTGAAAACTATCACGTAGACTCTGATCAAAATCCGAGAATAAACCTAAAGCATGATCTTGGTAATTAGAATTTTATATTCATGATCAGAATTGAGAACTCAGTTTAATTGAACTACTGACTTAATTTCTATCAAATTGGGGTTTGCTCTATGGATCATCCATATTCATCAAAGTTGGCTACATGTATCATTTTCCACAATTCTTTCCCATCTAAAATCACTCTTTGGTACCACATGATGTGGCATATGTTTCATCACAGCTTCTGTCCATGCTGAAATTGTAAAATAATGTGATCAATTCTTAGATTCACACGAATGGTACAAATGCTAATGTAGTAGATACCTTAATGGCATATATGTCACATCCAATAGTATAACATAATTAAACCTCTATTTCAATAAATTTTTTTTTTGATAAGTTAAAAAAGTTTTATTAAACACAATGTAATAAGGTGAAGCCCAAGTACACTGGAAGCAAATTTATAACTTGCTTTGTGATAATTATATAAAAATATATTGACTTATAAACATTTGCATCTCCTTTGCCACTATTCTTTTTTTCTTAGAAATCTTCTTTTGTGTAACTATTGGATTTTAGATTTCACAATATTCAAGTAGACTGTCTTCTTGACAGTTCTTCATTTTAATGCAGATAAATGCTTGCAGCTGCCTTGCAAAATTGTTTCATCCATCTTTTCTGAGTTACCAGGCAAGCCAATTTCTTCGGAAAACTTCTTATTTACTTCTGAGGTTTGTGACAATGACATAACGCAATTGTAACAATTTAGTTTATAGTACTACATGCTTATTACATTCATAGTCAATGAATGCAACTTGTTGAGGTGAAAATGTCTTATTACCTAGTATAATGTAGATCAAATGTCGCCTATAAGTTATAGTTCATATGGCACCACCTCCCTCCGTAAGAATGCTGGACTGTGAAGGGTGAGTCCATAGGTTCAAAAGCCAGAGCAAGTTTTAAATCATTTAAAAACAAAACCTCTAGTATTTAAGTTGAACTGTGTGGGCCTCTTATTTGATTGACGTATAGCAACAGAAATGGAACCCTGTGGATTCATTTTTCTTTTTTTTTATAAGTGTGGATTCATACCATAATGAGATCAGGTATTTACATTCAACTAAGAGTTTTAAATACAGCAATTTACAAATTATTTTAAAGGATCTAAATATTTTTTTGGTGATTTCCGAAATATATATTAGTAGTTTGGTTCAGGCTTGCAATATTTGATCTTTTTGCACAGAACTGTGATGCTATATTAATGAGCACTTGATCTTTTCCTATAGATGTCAGATCTGTCTGACATAGGGTTAGAATTTTGACACCAAAGCTGGAGCAGGATCTTTAGTTTCAGCAACAGAACACGAGTAAAAAGGGACTTCAGGTCAGGTTTAGGTAGAAGACTATGGTGCTGTAATTATGGACAAAAGATCAGTATTAATTTGTATTTAGGGGCTGGAATAGTCATGATAAACTAAAATGTAGCCAGACCAGAAGTTAGAACGAAAGGAGAGGATGAAAGAAATTTAGGCATCACAGCTGGGGATGCATCAATTTCAATGTATCACATAAATTTCACACTAAAAAAACAAAAGAGGCTGAAATACTTTTCTTCTTTCATTGAAAAGTTACGATGCTTAGGTTTTCTAGTTCTAATAGGAATTTACCACCAATGGGACAAAGGGCGAGGTCGTCAGTTCAAGACTTATTGGGTGTGTCTAACTGAAAAAAATGAAATAACTGAAAAGTTACTACTGTTTCATTTTTCTGTTCCTCTATTCCTTTTCGTGTCGTCCCAACAAGACTACTCTGCTTGGTTGATCGCTATTACTCAACTTCAGCAAATTTAATTTATTAAATGAGTCAGTTGTGACCACAAAATTATAATCAAAGCAAACGATAGAGCTTCTACAAAGCTTGGTGTTTTTTCTAAGCAAGCTTGATGTATAATATTTAACACAGTGCTGCCTGGATGGATAGGCCTTTCAACGAGACAAGTATTTATGAAGTGGTAAAAAGATGGTCAAAGACTAAGCACCTGGCCAGATGGCTTCTCTATGGGATTCTTCCAATCCTCTTGGAGGTGGTGAAGGATAATTTGATGAAGGTTTTCTGGGAATTTTTCTGATTTGGGTAAGTTCGAGAAAAGTCTCGATGCCACTTTTATTGCACTTTTTCCCAAGAAGGTTGGGGCTTTGAATGTTAAATATTTTCGGCCTATTAGTCTCATGAATAGGGTGTATAAGATTATCTCCAAGGTTTTAGCAAACTGCTTGTGGAGGTCTTGGGAATGATTATTTCAAGACCCCAAAATGCCTTTCTAAAAGGAAGACATATTGGATCTAGTATTAATCACCAATGAATGGCTAGATAGCATATTACAATCAAGAGAATTGGGTGTTCTGTGCAAGCTCGATATGGAGAAGGTGTATGACCACGTCAATCTGGATTCCTATTATACTTGCTTGAGAGGTGTGGATTTGGGGAGAGGTGTGCTCATGGATTAGATATTGCATATCGACTATGAGGTTCTCGGTTTTGGTGAATGGCAATCCAATTAGTTTCTCTACCAGTTCACACGGCCTAAGACAAGGTGATCTGTTGTCCCTCTGCTTCTCTTTCTCATTGTTATGGAGGCACTTAGTAGGATGATATCTGCTATGGTTGACAATGGCTTTAATGGTTGGATTTTTGATTGGTGACACCAATCGGGGGGCACCCTTAACATTTCTCATTTGTTGTTTGTAGATGACACCTTAGTATTTTGTAAGCCAGACCAAAATCAGATTTATTAATTAAGGGCTCTCCTACTTAGCTTCAAAGTTGTGTCAGGATTGAAGGTGAATCTATCCAAATCGGAGCTGTCCCAGTTGGAAATGTTTGTAACCACCGGCAATTGGCCAACATTCTTGGATGCAGGTCTCCTCACTCCCCATGAAATACCTTGGCCTTCCATTGGGAGCCTCTTTTAGAGCTAAATCTATATGGATGAAGTTGGAAGAATTTGGATGGAATACCACAAACCTCAGTTGTGTGGAAGATGGTTCCTATATGTATTCTTTGGTGCCTATGGAAGGAATGAAATGATCGAACTTTTGAAGATAAGGAGAAAACATTGGAGGAGATTAGATTGTTCTTTGTTAAAACTTTGATCCTACGGCGAGCGTTGTAGATTATAATGGCTTAAATTTTCATGATTTTCTGTTTTTCTATCTCTTTCTCTTCGGTAGGTGTAAACTCTTGTATACCCCCCTTGTGTACTTGGGTTATGCCTATTCTTATTAATGCAAATATCTTTTACTTTTCAAAAAAATATTTAACAGATAGAGGATTGCATGAATAAAGGGTGGGGACCCCCCGACAAACACCGCTTTACAATTAGTACAACACAAAAGAGAATAAAAAGTGGCCACTGCGAACAAATAAATGTTCTCTACCCTTCCACGCCAAGGGGGAGCTGCACTAAGTGGCATTTTTCGTACAATCCAACAAGCGAATTGTAAATCCAGGGCCGAAGACCATGGTGGTTGGTGTGGCCGCACTTCGTTGTTCTGGAAAGACTCTTGAGGAGATCCACTTCCTCGTCTTCATGATTTTGTGGCGAAAGGTGACAACTTTTATGTTAAAAGGCCAGGTTGAAAACCAAACTCCATTGCATTATTCGTAGTTGCAAAACTCCACATTCTCCCAAAGGAATAAGTGTGGTTCTTGCGCCAGGGGCTGAAGTGAAAAAGTGTGGGGCTCTAGGGTTGTGGCAGAAAGAGAACACCAAGTGATTACGGGAGTGGTGGTGATCATCGGATGGGAGCGGTTTGAATTTTTTGACATTCCTTTTTGGATATAAGGGTATCCCAGCTTTTAGGTTTAGGAAAATCAAGATAGAGTCGAATATGGGCTGATTACAGATTGGGTGAACTCGGGAGGCATCAGAATCTGCGCCAGCGCTGTGACTCACGCACTGGTCACATTGCGGCCATGATGGTCAGATCTGAAGATTAGAGGATGATCTTTTGGGCCAGCGAATGTGGCAGATTGGGCTCTGAGGAAGGGAGGTGCATGGACCCCACATGCCACTTTGGGCCGTGCATGAGCAATACACACCCATCGTTTTGGCACACCAACCTTGTACGGTGCATGCATCTCGGTTTTGGCCAGAAAGCTGCAGATCATTCTTTTTCGGCCGTGGAGGAAAAGGGACAACAAAAACAACTAGAAAACTGGAAAAAATGGACAGAGTAGAGAGATAGGAAAAGGGGAGGAGGGGGGGAGCAGGGAGGAGGGAGCCAAAACTCTCCCCTCCTCTCTGGCAGAAAACTGGCAAAGAAAGTGGTTGAAAATGGGTCTCGGGTCTTAGAGGAAGAGGGGTCTCGGCAGGTCTTCACAACACACTCGTTCTGTGCTTGATTAATTTTCTGTTCCTCTAAAGCTTGGTTTAACTTGTATAAGATCATATAAACTCGAATAATTCTTATGTATTATTTTTATAATATAAATTTTAAATTTACGATGAGAATATCTTACGTATTTAAAAAAGATAAGATAAAATCATATTCCTATGTGATACATGTCGTTTGGATCAATATTAATACCATCATCATTGATTTATGCATTTAAAAATTATATTAAGATATTTATTAAAAGCTAAAGTTTGTCACAATTTGTAGATGAATTTATATAATATAATATAAATAAAGAGGTTAAGGGCCAATCCACTTTACTGAGGGTTGCCTTTGTATAGTTGTCAACTCCAAATTAGCGGTTAAACCAAAGTCCGTACCTTGCTGATACATGTGAGCAACATCATTTGGGCTGAGTTCATTCGTGGTGAGTTTCTCTTGTGCACCCAAGACTTTTGAGTACTTGGTATTGGGTCAAAGTATTGTTTTGAAAGTGCATGGATGCAAGAAACATTAACAATGTTGTAATACACGTTGTAGATGCTCCTCCACTTTAGCAGTGCCAAGATAAATTAGAGTGAACTGATATTGTTTGATAAGTAGAGGAACCAATGTTGTAACATTCCCATGAGCTAAAAGTGGGATCAGTTTCTTTGGGCACATCTTCAACTAGGTGATGATGGTCCTTTGACCTTCAAAAATATCCCTACATATTTAGCCCACAAAACGTGTCTTTTCCCATTCAGATTAGCTGTCATGGGAGCGTTGAATGAAGATTCAGATGTGACTTGGGGAGGTTTGAGGAGTGAGATGAGAATTTTTGATTTTAGATAAAAGTTTAAAATATTATTTTTTAATATTATTATTGTTTGGAATTTGAAAAAATTGAATTGTTTATTATATTTATTTTGTGTGGGAATTTGAAAAAGTTGTAATGATGAGATGAGATAAGATGAGAATTTTGTGTCTTGTCTTTTTATGTGGAAACCAATAGATCCAATAATTAAATCAAAACTAAACCCAGCTGGACCTTCAAACACATGTATGTACTACTAAACCATGAAGAATAGGAGAGAAGTAAACTGAATCGGAGCAAAATCAAAACATTGTATCATTCAGTGAACAATGTGTTGGCATTGGAGACAAGACTTCTAATCTCACTTAAAATAACTGAATTTACCAGTGAGTGAACAACGTGTCAATGCCAAAGCATATTTGCGTACTCTTTTTTTCCCTTCAATTTTTTAATAACCTTAGTTGAGTACTTTTCCTTGCCTCTTATGTTGTACAGTTTTTTGGGCTCTTTCCTACGGCATCTTTGTTGGGGTTGGAGGCAGCTGGTCAACACTATTGTGAAGATGATTGGAGTAAGCTGAGAATTCAGCATCGTTATATTGATGACTTGGATTTGTCAAGATACTGCTTCTCTTCAGCGTATATGATGGCCCTATTGCATGACAGCCTTGGAATCCCTATGACTGAAAAGAGGTATCATTTCTTTTGGATGCAGACCAAATTGTTTTCACTTTTCTAGTGGCAAACAGAATTCATCCAGATGTTACTGATGGGAAAAAAGAGAATAGCATTCATACTGATGTCAACAATTAATGCCTAATGCATAGGGTGTTATAAACTGAAATGCCGAATACATTCACCTGTACTTTAAAAATTAATCAAGTTGAATCAAGTACCCAGACTGTTCTTGGTATCATATTAAACTAGTTTAATTCTTCAGAATGAAAAAGTATTTGCTCACATTTCTCGTACATTGTACACATCTTCTGAATATTAGTGTTGAATAGGGATTTTCACTGATCATGCAAATTTGTAAAGAAGATAGATAGCCAAGTTCTTGTTGCTAGCTTAAAACTTTCTTCAAATATGATATAGATGTGGCCTAATTTTAGAAATGGTATTGGATTTGGTATTGAAGAGGCAAGTATTTTTTTCCCCGCTATCAGAAATAACCGTGATTTTGTGGTTAAAATAACTATTCGTAGGGTTGGATTTGCAAATCACACTGGAAGCATTCCCCTCGACTGGACTCTTGGAGCTTTCATCAGCGAAACAATGTCAGAGCCAATCCAGTTGGAACCTGGTAACCTGGGCCAGATTGTTGGAAATGAATCAGTCACATACTTCTCGTTGTTTGCATTTATATTTATAGCTGTACTCGCCACGGTCTTTGTACTGCGATGGCAGAAACCACAATTAAAGACTATCTATGATCTAGAGAAAGGGCGCTATATTGTCACTCGTCTACCTAGGTAATCATCCACCCAACTTTTTTCTACTCTTTGTTAATTTGGAAGGAATCTCTGTAAATTCATTAGAAAATTTATGAGAGCACTATAGCACCAATGATTATTGCTTGAAAAGACCAACCACAATATACAGGGATAACTGCAAGGCACTCACTCCCCTATGAATTTGTAATGATAGTAACCGGAAGTTCAAGTGATTTGCTCTTTAGTTTGGGCAAGGATGTCACTTATGATTATATACATTGCTTGATGATATTTGTCAAGTTCCTCATGGTGATGCTGAAACTCTGTATTTCTTTGTAACAATAGCCTAAAAAGCACCCTGGTGTTAGACCATTTATTCTGATGTTGGGTAGTTGAGTTTAGGGAAGGCAAGAGAATGTTAGCACTTCTGGCTTTTTCAATTGCGAACCACGTCTCATGGCATTCATGGTTTGCCTTTGTTTATACGCTTAGGTCTTTCAGAATGAGAGAAAAATTTTACTCATCATTCCTACACACGTTATAAATTATTATTATTTTTTATTTTTAACCTTTACCAAATGTGTAGTGTATGAATGATAAGTAGAAGAATTCATTTAGTTTAGCAAGAATAAAATAATAAAATAATAAAAAATAAATCATGTTTGGTGTGGTGTAGGGGTGAGGATGGCACGTGCAAGGCACAGGCACAGTGCCCTAACACGTTAATTAGTGATGAAACTGTTTGAGCAACACCTATTAAATTGAGTCCCCGGCATTTATTTGATCAAGATTTTTAATTTCCATACAGTATAGTAGTTGGTGGTAAAAAACCTCTCATGAGTGGTCTCTTTAATGTACAAGTTAAATGGATGTACTGAGACAAATGAACACTATATAAAGAAAAGCTATGTTATATGATATAATAACAGCAAAGTAAAAAACGATCGATTATTTTCATTGGAATTTTACCAAATTAAAGTACTGGATGCTGTACAGAAGGCATGTTTCCTTTCCTTTCCATGTTAGCCACCTACAGATTCTGTACAGAAGGCATTTACCTCAGGCAAATGTTCCCCCATCGGCCATGCCTTCCAAGTACTGTTGGCTCAAAAGGGTCAGCAGCCAGAGTCCCTTACCCAGTAGAGGCATCTTGTCCATCAACGCAACCTACCCGCGGCGTTGCCTCATCCCTTGCATTTATTTGTGGAGGCTTCCTCATCTCCATCGATTTCCCTATTTGGGCCATATGACGTAGTTTTCTAGGAACTAAAAATAATACCAGCCTATAAAAGCAATGGGCCGGGTGGTGGTCAAGAACAAAAGTCTTTAATTATATCAAAGAAAATGAATGAATTCTCCATAATTAGTCGACATATTTGGGCTCGGATGAATTATTATTATTTTTCAGCCTTAAGCGTTACATATATAATTATTACGAAAATAAACCAATATTATAATTAACATGTCGAAATCTTATAAAATAAAATGCCAAATAGAAGATTATTATAAAATATTGTCTTTCCAACTGCATGTATTCTTATTGATGACAACAATTTTATTGTGAATATTTAAACTAGGCATATATAATATGCCGGCTGACATGATCATAACATAGCAAGCTTGACATACAAAGATGGTGAAGACAAAGGCCATGTATGCAATGAATCAAGACTAGTGGGTGCGCAGCAGCTCGAGGGCTTCACCAGTTGCCAATTTTGTCGTGTGTCTGAGTTTCCTATAATCTTCATAAGTAATCGGGGCAAAAAGACGCGGGTGTTCAGTGTCCACAAGTTCAGGTGGGGCTTCCATTGCTCCCTCATTCGGTCCTAAGATAGATGAGGCAATTGAAAATCGGATACTTGATTCTTTGCATTCTACTCGATGCTTCACGTTACGAAACCTTCCATTACTCCATAGCTTCAACGTCGAACGTACGTTCATGTCAATCATGAACAATCATGCGTGATGATATTTTTCAGATTAAAAATATATATTGAATTATAAGCTGGTGCAATAAATGATCAATGAAATGGGGTTCTTAATTAATTACCTTAGCAACGTCCCCAAGATTGACAAGGAAGGTGCCTGGCCATGGACGGATTGGTACAAATGCACCAAAGTTGTCCATGGCTTCAAGACCACCAACTTTTTCATCATCTTGAACTATGGTTAGAAACCCACAATCTGAGTGTACCAGTACACCTGAAGAGCCTACGGTTTCAGGAGTGAAGTGGTATTTGTTTCATCCTAAGCTGGCAAGGCCATTCTTTGAACAAGTCGGTGACCAACCCCATGCTTTTGGCCAACTTTTTCCCCAAATCAAGGGCCAGCTCGTGTATTGCTTGAGCATACGTCTCTAGTATCTCCCTGCCAATACAAGAAAGATAAGGCAATTGGTAAGTGTGCATGCACTGTATCATAGGCACTGTGTTTGTTTTTTTTTAGAAAAATTCTTCTCATCAGTCACTATTTACCATCCCACACCCCATACTTAATGAAAAACACTCTCATATTTTGTGAAAAACACCCTCACGCCCTATGAAAAACTATAGATGTGAGATGTGAGAGGGAATAGTAGTTGATACATAGTAAATCCCTTTTTTTCATACAGGGGAGGGTTCGAACCTAGTTCTCCAGACCTTATATCAGATGATCCAAAGGACCTTAGCATCATGCATGTGCGTGTATGATATAGTGGAAACAAACCTTTGGTGAGGAGAGGCATCCAGCTGAGAAAAAAAGCCACCCAAGTTTTGAGGGGAACCCAAGTCATGGAGGCCCAAGGACTCATAATTAGGATTGGCAACATTTGGTGCCAAGTAGCCGCTGCCCGTAATCAAATCGATGTTGTGCCTTTTGGTTTCTGTGGGAAGATCAAACAGTTCGCTCACCACCTTCTTCATTTGTGTCATGAGACCCACAGGGATATTGTGGTTGACAACCCTAAAACAACCCCATTCCTCGGCTGCTTCTCTGAGTTTCCGATAATGCTCTACATCTTGATCAAATTCTTGCATGTCAATAATCGGTACTAAATGCTTAGAGTTGTCGCCCTCCGTACTCATGTTTGCAGCTCGCTCGCTTGTCCTCTTCCCTTCTTCAAATTAATAAACACACATGAATACACAACGACAATCAGTACTCAATGGCATTAATTTGTAACGTTGGTTTGATGGCGGCTTGTTTGGTTTTGACCATTACAACAAATTAAAGATCATGTAACGAAAATACCTAAAACTTCTTATATATATATAATATAAACCAGGTGTTGATTCTTTATTGGCTTGGGTCTCATTAATGGGTGATCTGATGCAGGCTCTCATGTTGACTAAAACGACTAGTCTTTTTTTATAGCACACATGTAACCAATAATACTTTTCCTTGATCCAGATGACATTATAAGAATCGATCGGCCTTAGTTTTATTGGGCTCATCTTTAACTGGGGGAAGATGGGGTGAAGATTAATTCTATCCAATTCAACTTAAATTGAGTATTATGGTTATTTCCTTTATCAGTCTAATCACTTTTACAAACTAAATGACATGCAAAATATAGTAATTTTTTAGATTTGGAACACAAAATGGGCATTTTCTCGTTCAATTTAGCTGATTTTCTAGTAGCATTGAATGATCAGGTGCCATAATTAGATTTAAAAAAGTAATTTATTGGGAATAAAAAGCCATAATAATTGCTCCAAGCACAAAGCAAGTAGACAGATCAAGCGATAGCCAATAAAGATGAGAACATTATCCAACCAATAGACAGCATGCTTCAGATATTATTCAGCAAGAATTGGTTCGGTGAAGGATGATAGAAGGGCACTGAGAAGAAGCTGGTCTGTGTGACGCCATTGCAGGTAAGCAAGATTGGTTTGAGTTTGGGACGAGAGTGACGGAGAAGGGGAGGAAGCTGGAAGGATCGGAGGAGGAGGAGGAGGAGGAGAAGAGCCATCAATGAAATGGAAGATATATGTTCCTGGCCATGGAGATATGGGAAAATCTAAGCTCGCCAAAGGAGGTAATTGTCGGAACCTAGTTTGACGGAAACAATGTGAGAAAAATTACTGGGGAGTTGGAAGTTGGTGGAGTGGTCTTTTCCGGAGGAGGAGATTTCACCAGCCATGGAGGAAAATATTAGTCGTATTCCAGCTCTGATGCCGTGATAGAGTTTTGAAAGAAATGTATTTAATTCTGATTTATGTAGCAGAGCAATATAAGTTGGTATATATACAAACGGCTAGGCTTAACAGAATTCATATGGACAAAATATCAAGCAGCTGGTATGCGCTGCTAAACCATGCTGCATGCAGAGTATATAAGAGATAGTTATAAACAGACTCAGAGAAAAATAAAGACAAAACCTGCAACCTGAAACAGCTTAACCGAACGTCTTGATCGCGAGAAGCAAGTGTAGCCTCAAACTGGCCTGGAACAATGTGTTACTGTGTAAAGCATATTTATAGACTTGTTTTCTTCGTGTTTACTTAATTGATTTAGTTCGTCGACTTCTGAGCCATTTGTTTTTCTAATTTGTTTTTCACGTCATGATCTATTCAATGTAGACCCCATATATAATTGCTTCCCATTCTCTAGTGCCTATAGCGCCATTATCATGGCCTACCATTATGAAACTATAATTATATTTTTCAATTGTATAAATATCGTCATTTAATATAAGAGAAATTCTATTTACAGTTCTCCAGATGGGACGGCATGTGTAAGCTCTTCTTTAAATGAAAAAAAAGTATCATTTTAATAAGGATATTATTATAATTTTGAAAAAAAATTAAAATTAAAATTGACTAGGCTTGCAATACAGTCCCCAAATAGGGACTGTACGTAGCATTGCTCAATATGAAAAATGTTACTCTTACATTCCATTCTACCGCTCTATTCTTTAGCTGTGATTTTTTATTTTTTTTATATATATATTTTTACTTAATGATTAAGAAAGTGTTCTTTAATAATATTGTGATTTTTTTATTTTTTTTAAATATTTAAAAGTATTAAAAAATACATAAACAAAAAATAACCAAAAGAGAAGAAGAAGATGAATTATGCTTAATGATGGCTCCCAGCGGTACGGTGGATGTAGCACCACTCTTATAATATTTATGTTGATTGTGCATTTTTTTAATCTTTTATAATCTAACTGAATCAATATGACACATGCATGTCGACCTATATATTCTTATTAGTTCTGAGATGGAGTATGTGACACATTTCCTATTAAAAAGAAAAACATACTTTTAATAAACACACATCGATCCCAGTATGACCCTAATCCCCACGCAGGCCAGTTTAAAACTTTTAAAATCACAAATTCCAGTCAATAAAACGTGCAAACCCAAGCCAAGCGATCGACCTGAACCAGAACAACCTTCCATCATATGAATAGATAGCAATAATAATCCCCCCCAACAGACACCCTCTTACACCTAATACAAATGCTTAGAAATGTAAATAAGAAACTGGCTTTTGGATCAATAAACAAGTCCTCACCCATCTAACTCTTGGAAGATTATGATATGTTTGGAAGATGAGATGAGAATTTTGTGTTTTGTTTTAAAATTTAAAATATTATTTTTTAGTTTTGAGATTTGAAAAAATTGAATTAGAATTTGAAAAAGTTATATTGGGATTTGAAAAAGTTGAATTATTTATTATATTTTGTATAGAGATTTGAAAAACTGTAAAGATGAGATGAGATGAAGATGAAAATTTTGGATGAAACATGTTTTCCAAACATATCCTAAATCTGGTTTGGAAAGAAAGATACTTCTATCTCATCTCATCTCATCTCAATATCCAAACATCTTAAAAACAAATGTTTTTCAATTTCAAAACTTCAATTTTTATGTCTAATCATTATTTAATTATTATAATTTTTTCAAATAAAACATAAAAAATAATTTAATTTTTTCGACTCTCAAAATAAAATTAATATTTTAATAATATTTATATTCAACTTTTTTTATTTTATTTCTCAACACTTTTAAAAACTTGTAAAAAGTAATATTTTAATAATATTTTAACTTTATAATACAATGGCACATGCAAATATTGTAAAATCTTCTTTTAGTTTCATTTAGAAGAACCACATCCATTTTTACTGAAAACTATAAGAGTCTATGACTACAGATCAATTTGATATCAGCCCTATATTTGAAGAGAGAGTAGAGTATTGGTACACAACATATTTTTACAATACATTTTACAATAATGTTGAAAAGATGGGGATATTTTTGTAAAGTAATGTTACTTTTATAAATGAAATTTACGAAATTATCCCTCATTTAACAAATTGTTGTGAAATATGTCGTGAAAAATAGTGTATAAATTATTTTCCTTTTTAAAATTAACATTATTTTAGAATAATACTAGATACAGTTTTAAGATGTACAAATCTCACACAGCCCTTTAAAATAAAAATGAGATTCACGATGAAAATGTTTGATTTTTTCGACTCAATAGAACAATAATTTTCCGTCCCACTTGTTACCAATATCCCTGCGTGCATTTGAACAATTCTCATGCATGGAAAGTCAAAATGAATTGTTGATTTCACAACCACCTAACTAAGATGGTCTGGTTACACAAAATCAAATTATCTCACCTCATATAATCATTATAATTTTCTCAAACTCTCACATAAAATATATAAATAATTCAACTTTTTTAAATTAAAAAAAAATATATATTATAATAATATTTTATTTAACTTTTAACAAAATATCATATCTCATCTTAACTGCGTAACTAAATTAGATAAAAATCAATCACTTGTTCTGTTTTTGCCAGTCAAGTTGTATAGTTTTGAACACTTTTAAAACCAACTTCCCAATGTTTCCATGAACAAATTCAAACTGGTAGACAGGATTATTCCACTCATTAGAATCTTTGAAAGGTGTGTATAATTTGAAAAATGAGAGACCTATCGCAGCCTCATCCTTTTGTCGTTCTCTATCGCCCCGTGATCCATACGTAGTGGCTTATTTTGTCATTTACTTGACTAGAAAGACCTTCAAAATGTGTTCACAACTGATGTTATTGATCAGAATGTCAAGATCATCTAGAATGAAAACGACATGTTATGATTCGTGCAATTGCAACTATTATTAAAATTTAACTTTTTGGCACAGTTGCCTCCCGCGTGACAGGTGTGAATCATATTAAATTGTAATTCAGCAAAAACGAGGTCGAATTCATATAGACTTGTGAAAACGTAGAAAATTGATCAAATATAAATTAAATAAATTTTAATCTAATTTAGAAAAATAAATTTTCTAGAGTGAAATAAGGCTAAACAATTAATTAATATAAGCAATAAATAATTAATTTAATAAGTTAATGACAATAAAGAACTAAAATCAATTTTAAAGTTGCAAATTAATCTAAAAAATAAATAAAATATTAATGGAGAAGTAGCTAAGGTTTTAGAATCCACCTCATTATAGCATCATATAACTCACAGGTGACTCTTATTTTTTGGTGATGGCTTTCTTTGTTTGCTCCATATGATAAGCACTTTTAACTGTAAATATGTCAAATGCTTCTTCATGGTAGAGATGGCATATAACCCACCTTCTCTTCCATTAAAGATCCTTCCTGAAGTATTTTTTCTAAATATTTGAGCAATCAAGCTTTGAGGACTTTGTAGAAAGTGCCTCCCACTCTGGACTTTGATTCTCCTACTTCGGCTTAGTGTATCCATGCAATTTCAACCTCATTTTACTCGTGGCCCTACTAGAATCTCAGCATCCTAGAAGAAATCTCTTTACGCAGTGACTTTGATAACATGAATATACTCATTGTGAATGTTCGTATTGCCTGGATAATTGCCCTTAACAAAACTTCTTTACCTATTTGTGAGAAGAATTTATTTTTTTAATTGCTCATCCTCTGCCAAACTTGGTCCTTTAAGATTTTGAAAGCCTTATACTCTGACTTCCTTACCAAAGTTGGAAGCTCCAAGTATACCACATAGTAGCCACAAGAGGGGACTCCAGCCATAGATAGGATATGTTCTCTAACTTCCCTTCTTGTGTTTGAACTGAAAAAGACTGTTTTATGATTATTTAGGCTAGGAGTGAAAAACAATACTTGTGAACCGGTAAACCAAACCGAACTGGTGGGTTTGGTCTGATCCGGTACTGGTTCTATTTTTTTCAAAACCGGTCGAAATCAGTCTGGTTCTAGTTTTTTTTTTCTAACACCGGAACGGTTCATATATATTTTTTAATTTTTATATTGTATAAATATTTTTTATATGATTTTTTATATTAGATATAATTTATATATAATATATTTAATTATATATAAAATAATTTTGTATTATATGATAAATTAGTAATTAAGATAACATTAAAATTTAAAATGCTATATAAATAACTATATATTATCACTATAGTTTATAGTATTAGTAGTTATACTAATACTGTATCACAATATATTATAATATACTATAATATATCACTATAATCTATAATACAATTATAATATATATTATAATATACTACAATATATTATCACTATATTATTACATACTATACTAGAAAAATCGGATCGAACCAGACTGAAACTGGTAAAATCGAAAGTATCGTTTTAGGGGTATAACCAGTGTGATATCGGTTCTTCAAATCTCAAATTTGGTATATACAAGTTCATTTCTAAAATATGTCTAAAATCCGACCGAATTGAACTAATTACATCCCTAATTTAGGCACTGACCAAAGCCTCTTCATACAACTTTCGTATATCCTACAACCTGTACCATTCTTGTAGCTTTTTCCTATAGAATAAAACATATTTGTTTGAAAAAAAAAATAGATGGTTTAACTTAGCTTTATGCTAAGGCAACCCTTGTAATCTTCTTTCTCCTCTCAGCCCTTTATATCAAAGCACTCAAGCCCTCTGCACAAAGGATGAACATTTAAGGGGGTAGAGGATCCCCTAAAAAGTTTCATTACCCCAAGAGGTTGTTCATTTATTATGACTAAGAATGTCCTTGATTGTACAAAAGCCATCACAAGGGAGATCCATTTGTCACTGAAACCTTTTCTTTGCCTAACAGCTTTTAAAAACTTCTACCCTACCCTATCATATACTTTAGATGTATCAAGCTTAAAGGTCATACTGTTTCTTTTGCCTTTTTGTCTAGTCTTCATTCTATGAAGAGCCTCATATGCCACTAGTATGTTATCTGTGTTAAACCTTTCTAGAATAAAGGCACTTTGGTAGTTGGAAATAATTCAGGAAATATCTCTTTTAATGCACATGAGGCACGCCTAATGCACATTAACTAACTCGCCTAAATTATGCTATGAATTTTGGATCTTAAACCTTTGGAATAAGGCAATATGTGTATAATTCTTAGAAAGATCAAGAGCATTTGAATTCAGAAATTTTAAGATTGCTACACATATCTCCTCTCCTCTCACATCCCAATGGGATTGAGAGAACTGAACACCATACTCATTTGCACTTGGAGATTTTAGAGGATGCATTTGAAATAGCGCTTCAGTTATTTCCACCATTTTGAACTCCCTAATAAGTGCTTCATTCATCTCATCCGTCATTCTTGAATCGATTGTAGCAAGGCATCCTAAAATTACATTCTCCTCAAGGACTATTGATCTATAGATTCCATCAAAGTATCTCTTCCAATATCCACAACCTCCTTAATACACTTTCTTTGCTCATCCTTAATCTCTCTTATCAAATTCTATTTCCTTCTTTAGTTGGCACGGGCATGGAAAACTTGGTGTTTCTGTCTTCATGGTCTGATACCATGCCTTCTTCGTGTCGTCATTTGATATCCTCTTTTTCAAGCATCACCCCCATCTCCTCTTGAAGCTTCTTAAGATCAATATTCAGTGGCCCTTCAACATGTTGATGTTTTTCAACTTCTCAGTTTTCTCCTTCATCTCCAAATGAAATCTTCTAAATCTTTTCTTACTCCAAGTGGTGAGGGCTCTTTTACAACAGTACTTCAAGTTCCCCTGCACTGTATCCATAAATAGGGCTTGTACTGTTGTAGTCCTTCAACTACTATATTGTTATCACCCACTTGCATTCTTCAGCCATATCCCAACTAGCCTTATATTAAAAACCTCTTTTGGCTCCAAACATTTCTCTAATCAAGGTTTTCATGGTAACAATAAGAGGTCTATGATCCGAGCTCTTGGCTGCTAAGACTTCAACCCTTATTAGATTAAAAAATAATTTCCAATCAACATTTGATATTGCTCTATCCATTCATTCTTTTGTGATGGTGTTGTCTTTATGCTTGTTGCTTCATGTGAACTTATCACCTGAGAAGCCCGAGTCATTTACTTACTCTCGCTCCCCCTCTCTCTCTTTTAGAGTGCATCAAAATTTTATTAGAGTTGCCTACACATAACCATAGTTTATAGGGGTGCTACCTACACCCTATGGGGCAGGGTTGCCCCCTTCCCTCACCCTGAACATGGGGGCCAAGGGTTTTCCCCCAAATCTGCCACCTAAGTCTACCCCCCGCCCCAAGCCACCCACGACTGTCCCAACCAAAAAAACACAAAAGAAAAATTCAAGCACAGGATGAAAATGAACAAAGCTTCAAAATACAACACAAAATATCACAAAATAACAATGAACAAAGTCACAAAATACAACTTAAATCCACAACAATACACATCAAATCGGAATGGCAGAAACAACAAGCAAAAAAAAAAACTAAACTAGCAAAAGTAAAAATCTAAACACAATACACATCGATTGTGAGAAGAAAAGAGGGTCTATGAGACTAAGAAGAAGAGGAGAGGAGGGGCCAAGAAGGAGGATCAGAAGAAGAGGATGTGGATCGTGGCGACTACGAGAGGGCAGCAGCATAAAGAGCTAAATAGGAGAGAGAGAGAGAGAGAGGGAAGACTAAAGGAGCAGAGACTGCGGGGGGAGGGGGAATTAGGGTTTACTTAACCCCCCTCCCCAAAATGATGTCGTTTTAGCATTTACTTTTATTTTTTAATATTCATTACTAAAAAGTCGTTGTTTTGGTAACAAACATTATATATATATATATATATATATATATATATATATATATATATATATATATATTCCTGGACACAAGCTGTGGTGCCCTTAGCCCCCACTTATGATTGGACGGTGACTGAAACGCTAGAACATGTAACACAAGACTACACACCTCTCATACATGACAGGTAATATGCTATGCACCTAAGTATACTAGCAGTCTGCAATATAGTAGCAACGGAAAATAACAAAAGTCAGATATTTTAAGCAATGCAACAAGCAATTGCAAAGTACATGGTAACCATACTAATAAAACATTACCCACATTGTACATAACCATAAAACTATACCATAAGATAATGTATCCCAAAATAACATGTAGCAAAGTTTAGTCTCCCAAAACACGAGACCTCCTCAAAATATTGTTTCTCAAAAGATCTAAACCATAAGTTCTTTCACAAAATAACTAAGTTTCCTTTTTCTTCATTGGGGTTTGGGTTTCACACGCTTCTCTAGAGTCTTATCTTAGTCCCGGTTGTTACGTCGTTTGAATTCCGCAAGAAACTCCAATATTCCAGAGATCTCCGGATCAATAGCCTCGAGTCACTCCAGGATGGAGGGTTCAGGCCGACTAATGGCTATCTTAGGCACAATCCTCTCCGGAGGAGGAGGTGCCATTCTCTTCCTCTTCGTCATTGGTATCGTCTTCTATACCTGTAACAATTTCTACCATTCCGGTTGGAAAATGGTAGTGAAAACTATCACAATGAGATTTCAAGAAATCTCAACAAGTAATCACACAACATACAACAGTTAATGCAAGCATACAAGAGGTATATCATGAAATGCTTGCATGGACATGTACTTGACTTAAACAGAAACTTGACATATGCTTTTAACCATTTTCAAAAGACTTGTAACAGAGACTTTGACATTTTCAGAAACTTCTTTAACTTTCTTTTCATGTTGATTCTTAATCAGAAATTTTCTTATCATAACATATCACAAGATTTACATCGAGTGATCCTTATCATATCACTAGATTTTCATCAAGTGATCCTTATTTTTTGAGCTCTTATTCTTGTTCATAAGGTAGACACAATACGACTCCCCTCCTTGCACCCCGTGTTCCTGCTAATTACTGCACCATCAACGGTCCATACACCTTGATGAATATGTCATAAACAGAGATTCATAACAACTTGACCTTACTTCTTCGAATTACATGCTTTATGCACCTACTAGTGTTAGGTGCTTTCTCGCTCCGGTATCCTTTAGAAAGAATTCATTCGAGACTCGTCGACTATTTTTCGTCGACCCAGAAGTTACCACTTTATTATTAAGAACTCTAGAGTAGACAGAGGAGTTTCACTAGGACAATCCCTCGTCCTAGCACTTGGGGTCATGATAAAACGTTTAGACTCTTTTCTTTGAAAACAACACTTTTCTTTAAAAATATTGTTTCCAAATGCATGTGACATGGAACTTAAAACATACGTACTTATATTTGACATGTGACATATGGAATGTCATGCATGAAGTAACCAAGCATAACATATTCAATTCATGGCATGATAACATGAAATACTTGAAACATCCAAACACATTCATGGAATCATGAGAACATGCTTAGGCTGAAACACATAGGTGTAAAAATCATGAAATTCATCAGTTAAACATGTTCCAATCTTCAATCATATAACATAGGAATCAAAGTATAATGAAACAAAGTATGAAATAATAACATTTGACTAAGGTCCAAACATCCTGACATGTTCAAGTCGAAACATCATGTTACATAAACCTTCAACCTTAATCAAGTAAAAACTGAAACTTATAAGAGTATTTCATGACATTTTCATCACAAATTTAAAGCATATAATTTATTCCATAGATTCACAAAATTCACAAAGCATTCTAGGGTTACTTCTCTCTTGAGCTCAAGTTATCATTTCAAAGATTTTAAGGCTTTCTAATATAGCTAGAGCTCCCAAAGAAGTCATGACAACTAAGAATAAAATCTATGATACATGCTTACATAAGTTCGGGTCATCACATCCTCCCAACCCTAGGTGCGAAAGAGGTAGGCCCAGCCGCAGTCGCCCCCACCCCTGCACCTCTTTTCCATGCAGGCAGGGGGTGTCGTTAGGGTTTTAACCAATTCGATTCGATCTGGTTTTGGACATTTTTTAGAACTGAACTAGTTTCAAAAATTGAAGAATTGATTCACCATCGAAATCATAACTTCTGATTTTTTTCGGTTTCGGTCCAGTCTAGTCTGACTTTTTCGGTTTTACTGATTATCTATATTAATAATAATATGATATTTACATATACTTAACTATTAGGCCCCATTTGAATTGAGAAACAATCTCAACTCATCTTATCATTAAAATTTTCTCAAATTTTCACATAAAATATAATAAATAATTCAACTTTTTCAAATCTCAAAAAAATAATAATATTAAAAAATAATATTCTAACGATATTTTATTCAACTTTTAATTTTTATTTAAAACCATCTCATCTCTTCTCACTATCAAAGAAGAGTTTATAAGTCTATTTATATTGTATTATAAGTACATTATTTTATAATAATTAACACATACTAGTATAGTATTGAATTTAACTAGTCTATATAAGTTATAGACTTTTATATGAGTATATATATGATCAAATATATAAACATGTATTTACAAAATGAATATATATTATAAATTATTATGCCTAAAATGTATTTACAGCCCTAGCCCCCACCCCCACCTCCTCCCCTGCATAGGGCAGCGGGGTTGCACGGCTACCCAGGTGGGGCCAAGGTGGTGGACATGAGGAGGCGAGGGCGGTGCGCCGCTGTCCACCCCTAATGGTTTAGACGAGGGTGGCTTGAGTGCCTTCATTAGATTCTATGTCTTTAGTCTCCTGCTCATGTCAGGAAGTCCATAAACCCTTGTGTAAAACTCTCTTACAGCCATCTCCCTCATCATTATATATGCATGTATGTGTTGGGTGGACTAATTCACTATCTCAACCTCCACATATTGGTTCCATAGTAGGGTCAAACCCCCTACTGCTACCAATTGAGTATGCAGCAAAGTAACTGTAACACCCCATCTAAAAGGCTCCGTAGGACTTGACCTTAGTAACCTTAATCCTAGTTAATTAGGAGTTGAGTTATTTTAGAATAAGAATAATTTTAGATATTTGAGTTGGCAAAAAGACCTTATACTTTGGGTTTAGAAGAATTATTAAAAGATTCTAGTGCAATAGTGATTTTTGAGGAAAAATGAAAATTTTGGACTTTGATATTATTTGGAGAATTTTTAGTGTTTATTTAATTTTAAGAATCAATGCCAACAGGCCCATAAAAGGAAATTCTCCCAAGAATATCAAAATTATCTAAATGGAAAATTCAGTGATATGCGGCTTGATTTGTGGAGCTTGAAAGATTTTGGTAGCTAACAGATTTATTGTAGAACTTGGATTTGGTGGTCAGCAGCAGATTGATCCCGGTCGGGAAGAATTATCACACCGGGTAGATGTCGTGTACACTAAATATAAATCGAGCATGTAGGTCACAAATGAACAGGCATGGAGGTCACAAAACCACACAGCCCTCTTCTCGCCTACCGAGTAGAAAGACTCCCGATTGGGATGAAAGACTCCTCTCATTTTTTTTTAGTTGTTACTCACGATATCGTTTAGGTTGGAATTTTAAGCTGCTTAGTTAGAGTAGTCGCCCAATATAACCCCCCAGAACCTTGTCGCCAAGTCATCTCTCCCAAAAAGTAAATTTATATTCGCGCCAAGTATTCGTGCCCAAGTCTTCGACCTCTAGTAGCAAATCTCCTTGCCTACTGAAAGGTGAACTTTCTCTTCGTTAGGTGAGAGAAATCTCTTTGCTGCCCATGGGACAAAGCTCCTCTCTCAAATCTCGTCAGCTCTCCTCAGTCCACGCTGCCTCTCATCAGTCAGGACGAAATCACATAAAATCATACTTATCAACCCACAACCTGACCGCCACTGTAAGGCTATTGTAGACACAGTAGGGAAGAAATCATGGTGGTTTTAGGCCAATATTCCCCTGCTCAAAAGGATGCAAATTGTAGAATGCAGTCTGGGATTTCAACAGGACACCTCCATCAAATCACCTTATGTCGGGCTGCACCATCATTATGGTTCAAAGGGATTAGTCCAAAATAATAATCAAAATCTGCCATGAGAAAAACCAGTTGAACCCATTAGCCCCCTCGGGTGGTTTTGATGATTTTTCTTCCATCTCCTTTGCCCCACAACTTGGCCAACCCCTATAGGAGTAATGTAGCAACAATATGAGTGAAATCATGATGGTTTAGGGCACTGTTTTGACCTGCACAAGATGACACACAAGTGATGGAAGCAAATTTGGAAAACTCAGATTCACACGCCTTCTTCCATCAAACCCCTTGGACCAAGCCAACATCCCCTCCCTTTTGGCTGCCTATAAAGGGCCCCATCAACCTCTCTTTTCCTCCACACCTCAGCTCCAAGTTTTATCTTGAGCCTTGAAGAGCATTTTCCCTTTTAGAGATCCAAAGAGTGAAACCAAATAAGTTCTTGGTGAGTTCTTGAGTGTTCTTGTGTAAGGTTGTCTTGAGTGCGTGGAAGGCCACAAGATTTGTAAGTTTTCTTATTTTGATCTTAGTTAGCATGTCAAGCTTTTTTTTTTCATCGGTTGGTACGAAATTTGGGTGAGTTTTGGAAAGGTTATCATACTTAAATCAGAACCGGGTTGATTAAGGGATGGTTTGATTAATTAAATATTTTTAAGTGAGAAATTAGCCATGACATGTCTTAAGCATGATTTGATATGATTCATTATAGTATTAACATGATTATGGAAAGTTTAAATTGTGGTTAGAACCATGTCATGGTAGGTTTTGAATCTATCTTGTATTGATCATCAAGTATGAATCGGTTTGAATGAAATAGAGATTAAGGATATCTTAACCATGATTAAGTGTGGGGATGAACTCTATTATCCTATAATTAGTCTTCATTATGTCATTAAAGATGTTACTGATCATTTGTGATTCAAAAAATCTTATATGCATGCATTTATAAGGACCAATAGTTGAAAATACACTAATGCATCAACTACAGTGCATGCCACGGGTTGGGACCATTTGGCCAAGTTCTACTTTGATTTTTGAAAATTCAAGGGCATAGATGGTTTTAGAATGCCAAAAATATGAAGTCCACGAGTTTTTATTAAATTTGGACTTCATTTGCAATTAGTGAAAATTTAAAGCCTTAATAGCTGTACTCGCCACGTTCTTTGTTCTGCGATGGCGGAAACCACAACTAAAAACTATCTATGATCTAGAGAAAGGGCGCTATATTGTCACTAGTGTCCCTAGGTAATTATCCACCCAATTTTTTTATACTCTTTGATCATTTGGAAGGAATCTCTGTAAATTCATTAGAAAATTTATGAGAGCACTATAACACCAATAAGTTATATTGATTGAAAAGACCAACCACAATGTCCACAATATACAGGGATAACTGCAAGGTACTCACTCCCCCTATGATTTTGTAATGATAGTAATGCGTTATTGCGGAAATTCAAGTGATTCGCTCTTTAGTTTGGGCAAGGATGTCACTTATGATTATATACATTGCTTGATGATATTTGCCAAGTTCCTCATGGCGATGCTGAAATTCTATAGTTCTTTGTAACAATAGACTAAAAAGCACCCCGGTGTTAGACCATTTATTCTGATGTTGGGTAGTTGAGTTTAGGGAAGGCAAGAGAATGTTAGCACTTTTGGCTTTTTGAATTGCGAACCACGTCTCATACCATTCATGGTCCGCCTTTGTTTATACACTTAGGTGTTTCATAATGAGAGAAAAATTTTACTCATTATTCCTACATCACGCACTATAAAAGATTTTTTTTTTTTAACTTTTATCAAATGTGTGGTGTATGGATGATATAAGTAGAAGAATTCATTTAGTTTAGCAAGAATAAAAAATAAAAAAAAATGTGTGGTGTGGTGTAGGGGTGAGGATGGCACGTGCAAAGCACAGACACAGTGCCCGAACATGTTAATTAGTGATGAAACTATTTGAGCAAAACCTATTAAATTGAGTCCCCGGGCATTTATTTGATCAAGATTTTTAATATCCATACAGTATAGTTGCTGGTGGTAAAAAACCTCTCAGGAGTGGTCTCTTTAATGTACAAGTTAAATGGATGTACTGAGACAGATGAACACTATATAAAGAAAAGCTATGTTATATATATAATAACAGCAAAGTAAAAAACGATCGATTATTTTCATTGGAATTTTACCAAATTAAAGTACTAGATGCTGTACAGAATGCATGTTTCCTTTTCCTTTCCATGTTAGCCACCTACAGATTCTGTACAGAAGGCATGCACCCCAGGCAAATGTTCCCCCATCGGCCATGCCTTCAAATACTATTGGCTCAAAAGGGTCAGCAGCCAAAGTGCTTTACCCAGTAGAGGCATCTTGTCCATCAACGCAACCTACCCGCGGCGTTGCCTCATCCCTTGCATTTGTGGAGGCTTCCTGAATCCTCATCTCCATCGATTTCCCAATTTGGGCCATATGACGTAGTTTTCTTAGAACTAAAAGTAATACCAGCCTATAAAAGCAATGGGCCGGGTGGTGGTCTTTAATTATATCAAAGGAAATGAATGAATTCGCCATAATAAGTAGTCGACATATTTGGGCTCGGATGAATTATTATTATTTTTCAGCCTTAAGCCCAAGATTAGGGCTCGGGTGTTACATATATATAATTATTACGAAAATAAATCAATATTATAATTAACATGTTGAAATCTCATCAAATAAAACGCCAAGTAGAAGATTATTATAAAATATTGTATTTCCAACTGCATGGATTCTTATTGATGACAACAATTTTACTGGTACTTTTTCTCGAACGATTTTATTGTGAATATTTAAACTAGGCATATAATATGCCGGCTGACATGATCATAACATAGCTAGCTTGACATACAAAGATGGTGGCTGAGATAAAGGCCGCCATGTATGCAATGAATCAAGACTAGTGGGTGCGCAGCAGCTCGAGGGCTTCACCAGTTGCCAATTTTGTCGTGTGTCTGAGTTTCCTATAATCTTCATAAGTAATCGGGGCATAAAGACGCGGGTATTCAGTGTCCACAAGTTCAGGTGGGGCTTCCATTGCTCCCTCATTCGGTCCTAAGATAGATGAGGCAATTGAAAATCGTATACTTGATTCTTTGCATTCTACTCGATGCTTCACGTTACGAAACCTTCCATTACTCCACAGCTTCAAGTACGTACATGTCAATCATGAACAATCATGCATGATGATATTTTTCAGATTAAAATTATATATATTGAATAATCTGTTGCAATAAATGAATGAAATGGGGTTCTTAATTAATTACCTTAGCAACGTCCCCAAGATTGACAAGGAAGGTGCCTGGCCATGGACGGATTGGTACAAATGCACCAAACTTGTCCATGGCTTCAAGACCACCAACTTTTTCATCATCTTGAACTATGGTTAGAAACCCACAATCTGAGTGTACCAGTACACCTGAAGAGCCTACGGTTTCAGGAGTGAAGTGGTATTTGTTCATCCTAAGCTGGCAAGGCCATTCTTTGAACAAATCAGTGACCAACCCCATGCTTTTGGCCAACTTTTTCCCCAAATCAAGGGCCAGCTCGTGTATTGCTTGAGCATACGTCTCTAGTATCTCCCTGCCAACACAAGAAAGGTAAGCCAATTGGTAAGTGTGCGTGCACTGTATCATATGCACTCATGTGTCTTTATATATATATATATATATATATATATATAAACAGGGTGGGGGTTATTTGGAGAACAGGCCTTATATCATCTGATGATCCAAAGGACCTTATAAGCATCATGCATGTGCGTGTATGATATAGTGGAAACAAACCTTTGGTGAGGAGAGGCATCCAGCTGAGAAAAAAAGCCACCCAAGTTTTGAGGGGAACCCAAGTCATGGAGGCCCAAGGACTCGTAATTAGGATTGGAAACATTTGGTGCCAAGTAGCCGCTGCCCGTAATCAAATCGATGTTGTGCCTTTTGGTTTCTGTGGGAAGCTCAAACAATTCGCTCACCACCTTCTTCATTTGTGTCATGAGACCCACAGGGATATTGTGGTTGACAACCCTAAAACAACCCCATTCCTCGGCTGCTTCTCTGAGTTTCCTATAATGCTCTACATCTTGATCAAATTCTTGCATGTCAATAATCGGTACTACATGCTTCGAGTTGTCGCCCTCCGTACCCATGTTTGCAGCTCGCTCGCTTGTCCTCTTCCCTTCTTCAAATAAACACCCACGAATACACAACGACAATCAGTACTCAATGGCATTAATTTATAACGTTGGTTTGATGGCGGCTTGTTTGGTTTTGACCATTACAACAAATTAAAGATCATGTAACGAAAAGACCTAAAACTACTTATATATATAATATAAACCAGGTGTTGATTCTTTATTGGCTTGGGTCTGATTAATGGGTGATCTGATGCAGGCTCTCATGTTGACTAAAACGACTAGTCTAATTTTTTTATAGCACACATGTAACCAATAATACTTTTCCTTGATCAGATGACTTTATAAGAATCGATCGGACTTACTTTTATTGGGCTCATCTTTAACTGCATGGGTGAAGATGGGGTCGGATATGTTTGGGAGGTGAAATGAGAATTTTGTGTTTTGTTTTAAAATTTAAAATATTATTTTTTAGTTTTAAGATTTGAAAAAGTTAAATTAGAATTTGAAAAAGTTGTATTGGGATTTGAAAAAGTTAAATTGTTTATTATATTTTATATAGGAATTTGAAAAGGTTGTAATGATGAGATGAGATGAGATGAAAATTTTGAAGAAGATAAAACATCCAAGCATATCCAATTCAACTAAAAATGGAGTATTATGTTCATTTCGTTTATCAGTCTAATCACTTTTACAAATGAAATGACATGCAAAATATAGTAATTTTTTAGATTTGGAACACAAAATGGGCATTTTCTCGTTCAATTTAGCTGATTTCGTAGTAGCTTTGAATGATCAGGTGCCGTAATTAGATTTTAAAAAGTAAATTATTGGGAATAAAAGGCCATAATAATTGCTCCAAGCACAAAGCAAGTGGACAGATCAAGCGATAGCCAATAAAGATAAGAACATTATCCAACCAATAGACAGCAAGCTTCAGATATTATTGAGCAAGAATTAATGGTTCGGTGAAGGATGATAGAAGGGCACTGAGAAGAAACTGGTCTGTGTGACGCCATTGCAGGTAAGCAAGATTGGTTTGAGTTTGGGACGAGAGTGACGGAGAAGGGGAGGAAGCTGGAAGGATCGGAGGAGGAGGAGGAGGAGGAGAAGAGCCATCAATGAAATGGAAGATATATGTTCCTGGCCATGGAGATATGGGATAATCTAAGCTTGCCAAAGGAGGTAATTGTCGGAACCTAGTTTGACGGAAACAATGTGAGAAAAATTACTGGGGAGTTGGAAGTTGGTGGAGTGGTCTTTTCCGGAGGAGGAGATTTCACCAGCCATGAAGGACAATATTAGTCGTATTCCAGCTCTGATGCCATGATAGAGTTTTTGAAAGAAATGTATTTAATTCTGATTTATGTAGCAGAGCAATATAAGTTGGTATATATACAAACGGCTAGGCTTAACAGAATTCATATGGACAAAATATCAAGCAGCTGGTATGCGCTGCTAAACCATGCTGCATGCAGAGTATATATGAGATAGTTATAAACAGACTCACAGAAAAATAAAGACAAAACCTGCAACCTGAAACAGCTTAACCGAACGTCTTGATCACGAGAAGCAAGTGTAGCCTCAAACTGGCCCGGAACAATGTGTTATTGTGCAAAGCATATTTATAGACTTGTTTTTCTTCGTGTTTACTTAATTAATTGATTAGTTCGTCGACTTCTTTGCTAGCTAGAGATTGAGCCATTTGGTCAATTAGATTATTGACGAATGCATGCACACAAGTACCTCCATTTGAAAATTTAATAATTGGGCGGTTTATGCCCGCCAACCAACTTTCACCCACCGGCCAAACTCTTTCTTTTTTTTCTTTTTTCTTTTTTCATCTTCTTTTGGACACGTAGTGGGATAATGCATTTTGCGAACGTTCCAAATCCATTAATTGGCATCTTTAGACAATTAATAGATTGGCTGTTGATTTAAAGGCATGGAGTTTCTAGAGAATTTGGTTGGCGGATAAGACAGATGTGTGGCGCTACTGCATTTAGTTGCGTTGGACTGACATACCGACGAAAGCAAATACACATGGTGCGCGTCTTTCCATGAATGTCAGTGTTGCACTTTAACTTCCACTGATTATGAGCATTGAAATATGAATAATACTAGAGTTATCCTTGGGTTAATGTTTTTTTTCAATTTTTTTATATAGATTTTTTTAATAATTGTAAATACTTTTAAAAAATAAAAAAATTTACAATATCATGAAAAAATATTTATTTAATTACGAAATAAAATAAAAAATTATAAAAAAATATTTTTTATTTTACTTCTTGATTAATGAAGTATTTTTTTTTTTTTTACTTTCTGATTAAGAAAATATTTTTTAATGATGTTTTAAATTTATTTTATTTTTTAAAAATATTTTAAAGTGTTAAAAAAATTTATATAAAAAATAACTTAAAAAAATACATCAAAAAGAACATATTAAAACCAACATAAGTCCCAAACGATAGCTCTAATATTGTCCTTGAAATATAAGACCATAAAAGTCTCATAAAAAACGGAAAGCCGAGTTCTTCTAGAAAAATTGGCAATATCTTATAAAAAAAAATTAGAAATATAATTTCTCGAATCCCCTTTTCTCGTATATTAAAAAAGAAAAAAAATTTCAAATCGATTGGGTGTGTATTTAACTTTTACACCTGCCCCTAAAATTTTAACTGGCTTTTGGATCAATAAACTAGTCCCCCCACCCATCTAACTCTTGGAAGATTCAGGTCTAATTTGGAAAGAGAGATGCTTCTATTTCATTTCATCTCATCTCATATTTGGAAGATTCAGGTCTAACGTCATATCGGTACACACTATTAACACCTATTGTTAGGGTTAACGACACTTATGGCCATATTTGAAATCACAGGAGTAGAAGTCTTAAAACTCTGTTGAGCAGCTCTAAATTCATCAATGAACTTCTCAGCTTGCTTTGCTATTGTTGTTGGGTGTGTAAATGAAGCCTCAAAAATAAATTGATTTCTCCTATACCAGATGCTTCTTGTTGTTACTGCAAAAAGATCCATAGTCTTCTGGTTACCGCAGGCTTAGTTCCTTAACAAGGTTACTAAATCTTTTTGGTTTGAGAGAACTTTTATGGAAAACAGTCAGGCCCTAGCTCCAGACATCCATAGCAGATTGGCAGTTTCACAAGATGTGGATGGTAGATTCTTCTTCACACATGCAGATAGGACACAAAGGTGAGTCACAAATTTTCTTCTTGAACAGGTTTAGCCTTGTAGGCAATGACTTGAGGCAGGCTCTCCACATTAAATTTTTTGCTGCATTTGGGATTTTATATCTCCAATAGGTAGTCCAATCCTTCTTCTTATGAGCTATAGATGATGACTGTCCACTAGCCAATGTCTTCAGCTCCTTTTGGAGATGGTAAGCACTCTTGACTATAAATACTCCACTCTTAGTTCCTACCCAAATCAATCTATCTCTGGCACCCGAAACACTAATTGGTAGTTTTAGGATAGTATCAGCTTCCTCCCTTTCCAAAAACCTCTCTCACCAGACTCTTATCCCATTGTTTTTCTGTATGGTTTACAAGAGTAGTTACCTTTGCATCCATTGGCAGTACCTTTGTAGGGCATTGGACCCTATAACCAGAAGGGTTTGGCAGCCACCTGTCTGTCCATATAACGGTATCCTTTCCATCACCAATTCTCCACAAAGAACCCTTTTCAACTAGATTTCTAGTAGTACAAATACTCCTCCAGATAAAGGAGGGCCTTGCACCCGCTTTTGCTTTAAGAAAATCTGAACAAGTGAAGTACTTCACTTTAAGAACTTGTGAGGCTAGGGAATTTGGTTGCTGCATTATCCTCCATCCTTGTTTTGCCAGTAAAGCAAGGTTAAAACTCTCGAGATCTCTAAATCCTGTCTGTCCTTCAGTTTTGGCCTTCCCATTTGCTTCCAAGAAACCCAATGGATTTTGTGTTCATTTTGTTGTTGACCCCACCAAAAATGATGCATCACTCTATTGAGTTCTCTTTGAAGGGTTTGAGGCAATTTAAAGACCCCATACAGTAGGTGGGGAGAGCTTGGATAACAACCTTTAATAAAATCTCTTTCCTTGCTTGTGAGAGTAGCTTGTCTTCCAGTGGCTCAGTCTGCTTCAAACTCGATCCAAGGTCCCTTTGAAAGTCTAATACCTTGATCTTCCAATGAGGGCAAGTAAGTCAAGGTATTTCTCATAGCATGATGTTGCTCTAAGGCCAGTCATACCAAGAATGTGCTCTCTTGTTTGCTGTTTTGTATTAGCACTGAAAAAGATAGAAGTCTTATCCTTGTTAAGTTTCTATCCTGAGGCCCTTTCATAGAGATCAAGTAAGTCAATTATCTTGGACCATTCAACTGCATTTTCTTGATAAAATAATAAACTATCATCTGCAAAAAGTAAATGTTAATACTTAACCTTCTTCTACCAAATTGGACACTATGAATCTGCTTTGAAGTTTCAGTATGATTTAAAAGGGAACTCAAAACTTCAAAATGATGAAAACAAATATTGTATAAATTAATATGTTCTGTATCTAGCCACGCCACCCATAAAACAAATTTGTACACCTTTTTTATTCTTTTTTTTTCACGTCATGATCATCTATTCAATGTAGACTCCATAATTGCTTCCGATTTTCTAGTCATTCATCATGGCACACGATTATGAAACTACAATTCCATTTTTGAATTGTTTATTTCCTTTTCTTTTTATATAGTGCTGCCATATTTAAGAAAGGGTGTTTGTCAAATCTTCTACCCCAACTCATGTATTTATGTATCCCTACTAATTATAATATTTCGTCAAGCTTACTTGAAAAAAAAATAGCATTCATATTTCATCTAACCCCATGTGATCTGACAACTGTAAGGAACAAAGAAGGAGAATAAAAATAGAGGCGGATGTGCAGAGAGAGTTACGCATGGAAGGAATGAAGGAGCAGAAAATAGTGCTCTGTGAAAAGTTGCATTGAGGAGGATGTACAGTACTCTTGCTTTATACACGGGTTTCCTAACAGAATAATATTCTTCCTACAGCTCATCTAGAGGATATTTACAAAGGATGAAATAATAACAGATAAATGAATACAATTGAAATAAACAATAAACAAATACAAGTGATTTATCCTTTATCCAAATGGACTAAGGCATCTGGGCGACTTGCAGAACTTGGAGGAGGAGAGTACGTGGCAACTTGATCATGGGCTTTGCTATCTTGAGGTTGGGCCTCACGTTCATAGTCTAATAGCCCCTCGCAAGGTGGAGAGTAGAGATTTACTACTCCCATCTTGGATAGGTGCAGCTGTAGCAGATGGGCAGGCAATGCTTTAGTGAAGATGTCTGCCAATTGAGCTTGTGAGGGAACATGAGAGGTGATGATACTACCTTCTTGAATTTTATCTCGGACGAGGTGGCAATCCAACTCGATGTGCTTGGTTCTTTTGTGAAAAACTGGATTGGCGGCAATGTGCAAGGCTTCTTGATTGTCACAATAGAGCATGGCACCTTGTGGATGTGGAACCTGCAAGTCAGTAAGTAAGAATCTAATCCAAGTAAGTTCAGAGCATGTGGATTCCATGGAACGATACTTAGCTTCAGCGGAGGAGCGAGAGACCACTGTTTGTTTCTTTGACTTCCAAGAAACAAGACATTTTCCAAGAAAAATGTAATAACCTATGATGGAGCGATGTGTGTCGGGGCATGATGCCCAATCTGAATCACAATAGGCACTTAGCTGTAACTGAGATGTGGAGGGAAGTAAAATTCCCTAACCAGGTGTTGTCTTTAGATATCTAAGAAGCTTGTGAGCTGTGGCCAGATGTGAAGATGTGGGGTGGTCCATGAAAGTGCTTAAAAGCTAGACAGTGTAGCTAATATCGGGTCTTGTGATTGTGAGATATAATAGCCATCCAACTAGTCTTCTATAAGGACTGGGATCTGAAAGGGGCTACCCCATATCCTTACTCAACTTGAAATTTTGTCCAAGGGGCAGCTTAAGTGGCTTACATCCAAGGGAATCGGAATCTGAAAGTATGTCTAATGCATACTGTCTTTGACATAAATGTATTCCTTTAGAGGATCTTGCAACCTCTAAACCAAGAAAGTAACGCAAACAACCAAGGTCTTTTATCTTGAAATGAGTGTACAGAAAAGTTTTGAGAGAAGTAATGGGTTGTGAACAGTTAGTAGCCACAATAATATCGTCAACATATACCAATAAAGCAGTGAAAGAAGTGCCATCTGCTTTAGTGAAGAGACTATAGTCGGCTCGAGATTGCTTGAACCCAAATGCAATGAGAGAAGAAGAAAACTTGGAGTGCCATTGTCTTGAAGCTTGTTAAGGTCATAAAGGCTCGTAACTAATTTGCACACTTGATGGGTTTCTCCTTTAGTGTAACCCGGGGGTTTTCTCATGTAAATTTTCTCATCTAAATCACCTTGTAGAAAGGTGTTATGTACATCAAATTGATGTAAGGACCAGCCTTGTATTGCTGCCACAGATAAGAGGACCCAAACAGTTACTAATTTAGCAACCAGAGAGAAGGTTTCTGTGTAGTCTATGCCTTCTTGTTGCGTAAATCCTTTGGCAACAAGTCTGGCTTTTAGTCTCTCAATAGACCCATCAGAGTTGAATTTAATTTTGTAGACATATTTGCAATCAATGGCTTGTTTTCCAGGAGGTAAATCAGTGAGCAACCAAGTGTGGTTTTGTTCTAAGGCATTTAATTCAGTTTCCATAGCTTAGCACCAACCAGGGTGTTTTATGGCTTGCTTATAGGTGGTTGGTTCAGATATAGTGGAAATGGATGCTGAAAAGAACTAAAAGATGGGGTAAATCTCTGATAAGCTAAATAGTGAGCAAGAGGATGAGAAGTACCTGTGAGTTCTGTGCAAGACTTGGACAAAGATTGAGCTAGTTCGTGAAGGGAGGCCTGTTTGCAGTGAAAATCCTGCAAATATGGAGGTGCTCTCCTTAGTCTAGTGCATCGACGAGGTGGTGGGGTAGGAGAAGAACCAGAAACAGGGGGAATAGGAGAGGGGGGTTCTGGTTGGAAGGGTAAATCAAATTGGGAAGTGGGTGAGAGAGAGGCATCTGTATGAGCATGTAAGGGATGGTCAAGAAAAGGAGTGGGCGCTGGAAAATCTAGGGAGTTTGGTAAAGATTTAGTAAAGACCAAATTTGGATGGTTAGTGAAGGAAGAGGTAAGGGAGGGGATTGAATGAAAGAGAAAAATTGATTCATGAAACACGACGTCCCTAGAAATGAAAGTAGTTTTTGTTTCAAGATCAAGGAGTTTGTATCTCTTAATACCAAAGGGATACCCAAGAAAAATACATATGCGACCACAAGGATCAAACTTTTTCCTACCTTGAGAGAGGGTAGAAGCAAAGCATAGTGAGCCAAAAATTTTCAGATGAGCATAAGTTGGTTTGGAATTGAATAAAAGCTCATATGATGTTTTATTTTGAAGAAGTGGGCTCGGGGTCCTATTTATTAAATAGGTGGCTGTTAAAACATAGTCATTCCAATATTCAAATGGAAGACCAGCTTGAAATCTTAAAACTCGAGCCACATTTAACAAGTGTTGATGTTTTCTTTCTACAATCTCATTTTGTTGGGGTGTGGCAACACAACTTTTCTGGTGAATGATGCCCTTGTTGTTGAAAAACTCAGTCTTTTGAAATTTCCCCCCATTGTCACTTCTTAAAATTTTGATTTTAATATTGAATTGAGTCTTAATAAGCTTGTAGAAAGATTCTATGCATTTTCTAGTTTCAGATTTACTATGAAGAAGGTATAACCATCTACTTCTAGTAAAATCGTCCACTATTGTCAAAAAATATTTGGACTCATCATATGCAGTTGTTGGGCAAGGGCCCCATAAATCGCAATGTACTATTTCAAAAGGAGAAGATGTCATATGTTGACTAGTAGGAAATGGTAGTCGATGTAACTTAGCCATTGGACAAATGTAACAAGGCTTAGTATTAATGGAAGAGATATGATTCTTTACAATAGGATCATTGATCAAACTAAGACAAGGAAAAGATATATGACCTAGGCGACAATGCCAAAGGTCGGTAACACCAACATTGTTCAAAACAGAAGCTGAAATAGTAAGAGGGGGTGCTGAAAATTGTGAAAGTGTTGTGGCTAGACTTGAAGGAGAAATTTCAGTTCGTAGCAAGTGGTAAAGGCCATCCCTCACTTCACCCTTCCCAATCGTTGTCCAAGAGAGAAGGTCCTGAATAAAACACAAATCAGAAAAGAAAATGAGACAGCAAGTGAGTGAAGTAGCAAGTTTCTTAGCTGAGAGGAGATTAAAAGTGAAGGATGGAACACATAAAACATCGGTGAGGCAAATGGAAGCTGTGAGCTAAACAGTACCAATGTGTGAGACAGGTACTTCAGCTCCATTTGATAGTTTTACAATGTGAGAGATAAGTGATGTGGTAGAAGTGAACAATGAGGGGCAACAAACCATGTGGTCTGTTGCGCCCGTGTCTATGATCCAAGGAAAAGTGCTGGATTGTAATGCATGGTGTGTGTGTATGTGGATAATGAAAGAGATATACTAGCAAGGTTGAAATGAGGGGAAGGCAACTTGGACTGAATCTGATTAGTAGAGTGCTGAGCAGCGTTGGAAGACTCCCTTGGCTGAAGCAAGGCCATTAGGTGCTGAAATTGTGCCTTAGTTAAACCTATTTTGTCGTCACTGGTCTCCTCCAGTTGTGATGGATAAGAAATGGAGGATTGGGTAGCTAAAACCGTGGGGTTAGAGGCTTTGTTGAAAAATTTGTGACCCGGGGGATAACCGTGTAATTTGTAGCATTTATCTACTACATGTCCTGATAAATGGCAATGAGTACAGAGAGGGGCCTCGGCATTACGAGCCTTAAAACATGTATCAAAGGTATGGCCATTAATTTTGCAGTGAGTGCAAAATGGTCTGTCTCTCTTTTAGGGAGGCCGTGTTTGTGGTGAAATTTTCTGAGGGAAAAAGGGTTTCTTAATGGCAAGAGCCATTGAGTCAGGGGATGGGGCATGATGGGTAAGCTGATGTTGGCGCTCTTGTTGTTGGATTAGTGAAAAAACCTTAGTGACAGGAGGAATGGGATCTAACAACATTATCTGGTCTCGTACATTAAAGTAAATATAAAATTGAAAAACACAGTCACGTTGATAACAATCCAAGCGAGTAGACATGGTACCACAGTTGCACACTGGAATGGGGTCATAAATGGAGAGTTCATCCCATAAGGTTTTGAGCTTACCATAATAAGCACTTACAGAGTAGTTTTCTTGGAGGAGATTGGCAAGATTGTTCTTGAGTTGAAAGATACGTGGTCCATTCTGGTGGGAGAAACGGTCCTGGAGGTCGAGCCATATGTCCTGTGCGTCATCAACAAAGACCACGCTAGATTTGATAGAGGCACTGATGGAGTTTTGAAGCCAGGAAGCCACCATGTCGTTGCAGCGCTCCCAGGGTTCGAGCAAGGGGTCATCTAGGTCGGATGGGCATGGGATATCACTGTTGACAAAGCCTACTTTGTTTTTGGCACATAGAGCGCGGCGCATGGCGTGCGACCAGGTGGGGTAGTTATCAGCTGTGAGTGGGTCAGTGACGAGAAGCACGGCTGGGTTATCGCCATTGTCTAGACGGAAGGGATTGCCGGGGTCACTCAGGTTCAAGAAACGAGTCATGGGTGTGGCACAGAAGGTGTTTGTATTTTGGTTTGTGTGGGCTGCAAAAGGGTCAGAGTGGTCGGAGGTAGAATCAAACGAGTCTTCAGGTGGGTCTTCCATGGAATTATTCTCTCAGGCTACTGATACCATGTAAGGAACAAAGAAGGAGAATAAAAACAGAGGCGGATGTGCAGAAAGAGTTACGCATGGAAGGAATGAAGGAGCAGAAAATAGTGCTATGTGAAAAGTTGCATTGAAGAGGATGTACAATACTCTTGCTTTATACACAAGTTTCCTAACAGAATAATATTCTTCCTACAGCTCATCTAGAGGATATTTACAAAGGATGAAATAATAACAGATAAATGAATACAATTGAAATAAACAATAAACAAATACAAGTGATTTATCCTTTATCCAAATGGACTAAGGCATCTGGGTGACTTGCAGAACTTGGAGGAGGAGAGTATGTGGCAGCTTGATCATGGGCTTTGCTATCTTGAGGCTGGGCCTCATGTTCATAGTCTAATAACAACTAAATGCCTAATGCATAGGGAGGCATCACTTAAATGAATAGTCATAGAATCATTATTCAAACTTGATAATTAATGAAACACCACCAACTTGCAACTAATCAGATTGTCTCTTTGGGGTTGTTTTTCTAAGCAAGAATTATGGTAAAGGGAAGTTAATTATAGTTTAGGTTTCCAGCTTTTCACCACACGATCCATGATCATGATATCATATGGTTTAAAAAGTTTTAAAATTGGTCAATTGGGTTTAATTAAGGTCATATTTAAATTTGGTCATTTGTGTTATGTTTATAATATTTATATTGATTGTGCTTTTTTTAATCTTTTTTAATCTGACTGAATCAATATGACACATGTCCTATTCTTATTAGTTCTGAGATGGATTATGTGACACATGTCCTAATAAAAACAAAAACATACTTTTGATATGAAAAATATAAACACACATCCAAGTATGACCCTAAAATCCCAACGCCAGTTTAAAACTTTTAAAATCACAAATTCTAGTTTATAAAACGTGCAAACCCAAGCCAAGCGACCTGAACCAGAGCAACCTTCCATCACATGAATAGATAGCAATAATATACATATACATAATGAGGGAAAGGAATTCCCTCAACATGCCTAATACAATGCTTAGAAATGTAAATAAAAAAATAAAAAACTGGCTTTTGGATCAATAAACTAGTCCTCACCCATTTAACTCTTGTCTGATTTGGAAAGAGTGATACTTCTATTTTATATCATCACATCTCATCTCAATATCTAAACATCACAAAAGCAAACATTTTTCAATTTCAAATTTTTAGTTTTTCTATCTAATCATTATATAATTATTATAACTTTTGCAAATAAAACATAAAAAATAATTTAATTTTTTCAACTATTAAAATAAAAATTATATTAAAAGATAATATTCTAATAATATTTTAATTTTATAATATTTTTATTCAACTTTTTCTCTCATTTCTCAACACTTTTAAAATCCTGTAAAAAATAATACTTTAACTTTATAATATTATTGTGGAAGCATATATTGTAAAATCTTCTTTTAGAGCATTAACAATGGCTTATTTATCTCCATCTTCATTTTCAAATTTGAATAATATCTTTATATTCATCTATATTGGCTTATGCATCTCTAAATTTTTGCATAATTATAAATAGTGCTTCTTCAAATTTGAAGAAGCGCTATTCATTCTCTAAACATTAGTTTACTATTTTTTTCTCTCTCCTATCTATTAAAATCAACTTTGTAGAATTTATATTAAGATGATTTTGATACATAAAATTTGTGTTAAGTTGATAATACAAAGTGGATGTTAATTGTAAAATATATATATATATATATATATATATAATTTTAGGAAACAAATAAAAAATAATAAAATTTTATTATCATTTGGTTCAAAAATGCATAATTCAATAAGAGTTTTTCTTGATATACAAAATCAATCTTCAAAAAATATAATTTTAAAGATGTATATAAAAAAAACCATTACTAGTGCTCTTAGTTTCATTTACAATAACCACATCCATTTTTACTAAAATCTATAAGAGTCTACAGATCAATTTGCTATCAGCCCTATATTTGAAAAGAGAGTCAAGTGCAATAAAGCCGGAGATGTCCTGTTACTAGACAACCGGAGGCAAGCCATACCATTCCTGTATTTTTTTTTTTTTAAATTAACATTATTATTAGAGTAATATTAGTTATAATTTTAAGATATACAAATCTCCTGCAATCTCTTTAAAAAAAATGAGATTCACAATGAAAATGTTTGATTTTTACGACTTCATGAAACAATAATTTTCCGTCCAGCTTGATAGCAATATCTCTGCGTGTATTTGAACAATTATCGTGCATGGAAATACAATACTCGTATATTTCCCTGCATGTATTAAATTGATTAAGATTTCGTTTATTTTCGCAGATAAAATTAGATGAGTTGAGATAAAAATTGAAAATTGAATAAAATATTGTTAGAATATTTTTTTTAATATTATTTTTATTTTAAAATTTGAAAACTTTGAATTGTTTATTTTATTTTGTATGAAAATTTAGAAAAATTATAATAATTAGATGAGATAAGATGAAAACTTGTATAAAAGTGAATTATGAATCACTTGTTCTGTTTCTACCAGTCAAGTTGATAGTTTTGAACACTTTTAAAACCAACTTCCCAATGTTTCCATGAACAAATTCAAACTGGTAAAAAGGATTATTCCACTCGTTAGAAACTTTCGTTTCTTGGAAAGTGTGAATATAAATGGACATAATTTGAAAAATGAGACACGCATGAATGTGATGCATTAGTCACTATTTATTCTTACATTCTATATTTATAATTTTTTTATAAAATGTGAAAATATTTTTTATAAGGTGTAGGGTGTAGAATGATGAATAATGACAAATGAAAAGAATTTTTCAAAGAAATAGATATCAATGTTTGTGACATTTTATTGGCCTCGGGACCAAAATCCTATCTCAGCCTCATCGACTTGTCGTTCTCTATCGCACCGACTTATAATCTGATGTATATGTAGTGGCTTATTTTGTCAATTACTTAACGAGAAAGCTAGTCCTTTAAAATGTGTTCACGACTGATGTTATTGATTAGAATTTAAAGATCTAGAATGAAAACGACATTCTAATTTATTATGTTTCGTGCAATTGCAACTACTATTAAAATTCACAATAAGTTTTTATAATATTAAATTGTAATTTAACAAAAACGAGATCGAAACATATAGACTTACGTAAACGTAGAAAACCAATCAAATATAAATTAAATAAATTTTAATCTAGTTTAGAAAAACAACTTTTCTAGAGTGAAATAAGACTAAACAATTAATTAATATAAGCAATAATTAATTAATTTAATAAGTTAATGACAATAAAGAACTAAAATCAATTTTAGAGTTACAAATTAATCTAAAAATTGAATAAAATATTATTAATGGAGAAGTAGTTAAGGTTTTAGAATCCATCTCATTAATTCATAACAACATATAGTTATGATAATTGAATTTCCCGAACGTCTGCATGATAATCTAGAAATGAATCTTCTCATCATGCGGAAAAATATCATTGTTGAAACATTTTATTTTTAAAATATATCTAAAATATGTTCAGCTTTGTTTAAAAAGATATAAAATCAAATTATCACATGTATTTGTTAAAAAAAATAACAAAATATATTAGATTTTGTTTTTAACAACTTATTAACCAAGCTCTCAATTGATTAAGAGTATTCTAGATTATCACACATCCCCTTCCAAATCTTAGACAATAACTCCAGCTCCCATGCTGTTTGTCTTACTATCCACTAGAGGAGAGGATCCCAGTTAACCTTGACAAAGCCATGGCCAGGTGAGTTTCCCCATAGACCGGAAGTCTTTCTGTTCATAGTGCTCAAGCGTGTTGAAACTCATCCAGAGTTACCTTTGCTTCCTGTACCATCTGACTTGGACTAGAAAACTTTCCATTGAATAGTAACCATATTTTCCTCAGAATTATTGATACCATTTCGTTTGTTTTCTTGTCCAGCAATCTCTCCAAAAGCTCCATAAAATCCTCTATATACCACTTGGCCATTTCTGGAGCACCTCATTCTTTTCTGCCCAGATATCCGCAGTTGAGGGACAATTCTATAGAATGTGAGTCAGTGTGTGACAGACTCTGTTCTATTTCTTTTTCACAAATGGGACAGAGCATGTCCTCAATCACTCCTCTTTTATGTAGCTTAACTTGGCAGATAGAATGTCATTCCTCGTTTTCCAAATGAATTGTTTTACATTACCCAGGATGCTCATGTTCCACATCTACTTACACCTATAATCAGAGCTGCCACTCACGGATGACTCTTATTTTTTGGTAACCTTCTTTGTTTCTCCATATGATAAGCATTTTTAATTGTGAATATGTCAAATGCTTCTCCATGGTAGAGATGGCCTATATCCCCAACTTCTCTTCCATTAAAGATCCTTCCTGAAGTATTTTTTCTAAATATTTGAGCAATCAAGCTTTGAGGACTTTGTAGAAAGTGCCTCCCACTCTGGACTTGATTATCCTACTTCGGCCTAGCGCATCCATGCAATTTCAACCTCATTTTGCTCGTGGCCCTACTAGAATCTCAGCATCCTAGAAGAAATCTCTTTACGCAGTGACTTTGATAACATGAATACACTCATTGTGAATGTTGGTATTGCCTGGATAATTGCTTTTAACAAAACTTCTTTACCTATTTGCAAGAAGAATTTATTTTTCCAATCGCTCATCCTCTGCCAAACTTGGTCCTTTAAGATTTTGAAAGCCTTATACTCTGACTTCCCTACCAAAGTTGGAAGCCCCAAGTATATCTCATACAGCCACTAGAGGGGACTCCAGCCATAGATAGGGTATATTCTCTAACTTCCCTTCTTGTGTTTGAACTGAAAAAGATTGTTTTATGATTATTTAGGCTAGGGGAGAAAAAAAATACCTGTGAACCGGAAACCGGACCGAACCGGTGGGCTTGGTCCAGTAGCAAGTTTGGTACAATCCAGTACCGGTTCCATTTTTTTCAAAACTGATCAAAATCTGTCTGGTTCCAGTTTTTCTTTTTCTAACACCAGACCGGTTTATATGATTTTTTATATTATATATAATTTTTATATATAAATAAAATATATTTAATTATATATAAAATAATTTTGTATTATATGATAAATTACTAATTAATATAACATTAAAATTTAAAATGCTATATAAATAACTATATATTATCACTATAGTCTATAGTATTAGTAGTTATACTAATACTACATCACAATATATTATAATATACTATAATATATCACTATAATCTATAATACAGTTATAATATATATTATAATATACTACAATATATTATCACTATTTTATTATATACTATATATAATATACAGGAAAAATCGGACCGAAATCGGTAAAATCGAAAGTACCGATTTAGGGGAGTAACCAGTGCGATATCAATTTTTCAAATCTCAAAATTGGTATATACCAGTTCGATTTTAAAATTAATAAAATCGGACCGAACTAGACCGATTACACACCTAATTTAGGCACTGATCAAAGCCTCTTCATACAACTTTAATATATCCTATAACCTGTACCATTCTTGTAGCTTTTTCCTATAGAATAAAACACATTTGTTTGAAAAAAAAAAAATAGATGGTTTAACTTAGCCTTATGCTAAGGCAACCCTTGTAATCTTCTTTCTCCTCTCAACCCTTTATATCAAAGCACTCAAACCATCTACACAAAAGATGAATATTTAAGAGGGTAGAGGATCCCCTCGCCTTATTCCCCTAAAAAGTTTCAGTACCCCAAGAGGTTGTCCATTTATCATGACTAAGAATGTCCCTGATTGTACAAAATCCATCACGAGGGGGATCCATCTGTCACTGAACCCCTTTCTTTGCCTAACAGCTTTTAAAAACTTCCACTCTACCCTATCATATACTTTAGATGTATCAAGCTTAAAGGTCGTACTGCTTGTTTTGCCTTTGTCTCTAGTCTTCATTCTATGAAGAGCCTCATATGCCACCAATATGTTATCTATGATAAACCTTCCTAGAATAAAGGCACTTTGGTAGTTGGAAATAATTTCAGGAAATATTTCTTCTAATGCACATGAGGCACGCCTAATGCACATTAACTAACTCGCCTAAATTATGTTAGGGATTTTAAATCTTAAACCTTTGGAATAAGGCAATATGTGTATAATTCTTAAAAAGATCAAGAACATTTGAATTCAAAAAATTTAAGATTGTTGCACATATCTCCTCTCCTCTCACATCCCAATGGGATTGAGAGAAGTAGACACCATACTCATCTAGACTTTGGAGATTTTAGAGGATGCATTTGAAATAGCGCTTCAATTATTTCCATCTTTCTGAACTCCCTACTAAGTGCTTCATTCATCTCATCTGTCATTCTTGAATCCATTGTAGCAAGACATCCTAAAATTACATTCTCCTCAAGGACTATTGATTAATAGATTCCATCAATGTATTGTGCAAGGGCTCTTCCAGTATCCACACCCTCCTTAATACACTTTCTTTGCTCATCTTTAATCTCTCTTATCAAATTCTGTTTCCTTCTTTGGTTGGCATGGGCATGGAAAACTTGGTGTTTCTATCTTCATGGTCTGATACCACACCCTCTTTGTGTCGCCATTTGATATCCACTTTTTCAGGCATCACCCCTATCTCCTCTTGAAGCTTCTATAAGATCAATATCCAGTGGCCCTTCAACATGTTGATGTTTTTCAACTTCTCAGTTTTCTCATTCATCTCCAACTCAAATCTTCTAAATCTTTTCTTACTCCAAGTGGCGAGGGCTCTTTTACAACAGTACTTCAATTTCCCCTGCACTGTATCCATAAATAAGGCTTGTACTGCTGTAGTCCTTCAAATATTCTATTGTTATCACCCACTTGCATTCTTCAGCCATATCCCAACTAGCCTTATATTTAAAACCTCTTTTGGCTCCAAACATTTCTCTACTCAAGGTTTTCATGGTAACAATAAGAGGTCTATGATCCGAGCTCCTGGCTTTTAAGACTTCAACCCTTATCAGATTAAAAAATAATTTCCAATCAACATTTGATACTGCTCTATCCAATCACTCTTTTGTGATAGTGTTGTCTTTATACTTGTTGCTTCATGTGAATTTATCACCTAAGAAGCCCAAGTCATTTACTTACTCTCACTCCCCCTCCCTCTCTTTTAGAGTGCATCAAGATTTTATTAGAATCGCCTGCACATAACCATAGTTTATAAGGGACACCCTATACGGCGGGGTTGCCCCCTTCCCTCGCCCCGGCCTTGGGTGCTAGGGGTTTTCCCTGAAATCCGCCACCTAAGTCTGCCCCCCCCCAGGCCACCCACGACTGTCCCAATTGGAAAAAATAAAAAAGAAAAATTCAAACACACGATGAAAATGAACAAAGCTACAAAATACAACACAAAATATCAAAAAATAAAAATGAACAAAGTCACAAAATACAAATTAAATCCACAACAATACACATCGAATCAGAATGGCTGAAACAACAAGCAAAAAAAAAAACTAAATTAGCAAAAGCAAAAATCTAAACACAATACACATCTATTGCGAAAGGGAGAAAGGGTCTACGAGACTAAGAAGAAGATGAGAGGACGAGCCAAAAAGGAGGATGAGAAGAAGAGGACGTGGACCATGGCGACTACGAGAGGGGGACAGGGCAGCGACACAGAGAGCCAAACAGGAGAGAGAGAGAGAGAGAGAGAGAGAGAGAATAAAGGAGCAGAGACTATGGGGGGAGAGGGGAATTAGGGTTTACTTAACCCCCCCCCAAATGACGTCGTTTTAGCATTTATTTTTATTTTTTAATATTCATTACCAAAAAGGAGTTGTTTTGGTAACGAGCATTATATATAAATATATATATATATATATATATATTCCTGGACACAAGCCCAACCTGGGGTGCGGAAGGGGCATGCCTAGTCCCAGCCTGCCCCCACCTGTGCTCCTCTTTTCCATGCAAGCAGGGGGTCCCGTTAGGGTTGTAACCAATCCAATTTGATCTGGTTTTGGACATTTTTTAAAACTAGACCGGTATACACTAGTTTCAAAAATTGAAGAACTAATTCACCACCAAAATCAAAACTTTTGATTTTTTTCAGTTTCGGTCCAATCTAATCCAGCTTTTCCAGTTTTACTGATTATCTATGTTAATGATAATATGATGTTTATATATACTTAACTATTATGCCCTGTTTGGATTGAGAAACAATCTCAACTCATCTCATCATTACAACTTTCTCAAATTCTCACACAAAATATAATAAATAATTCAACTTTTTTAAATCTCCAAACAATAATAATATTAAAAAATAATATTCTAATGATATTTTATTCAACTTTTAATTTTTATCTAAAACCATCTCATCTCATCTCACTATCCAAACGAGGGCTTATAAGTCTATTTATATTGTATTATAAGTACATTATTGTATATTAATTAACACATACTAGAATAGTATTGTTTAACTATAGTCTATATAAGTTCTAGACTTTTTATATGAGTATATATCATAAAATGTATAAACACGTATTTACAAAATGAATATATATTATAAATTATTGTGCCAAAAATATATTTACAGCCCTAGCCCCGGCCCCTTCCCCTACATAGGGTGGGCGGGGTTGCCCGCACTACCCAGGCGGGGCCAAGGTGGTGGACACGAGAAGGCTGGGGCGATGCCCCACTGTCCACCCCTAATGGTTTAGACGAGGGTGGCTTGAGTGCCATCATTAGATTCCATGTCTTTAGTCTCCTGCTCATGTCAGGAAGTCCATAAACCCTTGTGTAAAACTCTCTTACAACCATCTCCCTCATCATTATATATGCATGTATGTGTTGGGTGGACTAATTCACTATCTCAACCTCCACATCTTGGTTCCATAGTAGGGTCAAACCCCCGACTGCTACCAATTGAGCACGCAATAAAGTTGCAGTCATAACCCATTTTTGCTTACATAGGTTCCACTTATTTTGTCTTAACTTTGTTTTCATCAACCAATTAGCATAGTTCTCTTTTTTTACAACCAGGCAAAGGTCTTGAATTGTTTTAGGTTCTCAAGCTTCTGATATTTCCAACTTGAGGAATTCATAGTGCTTGGAGGGGTTGGGAACCAGCCTCCATTAATTGCTAGTCTGCTTCTTATCGAGTCCTCTTGTCACCTCCTTTGCTCCTCTTCTCACTTAACTACATCCCTTTGATTACACAGTAAATTTCTTCTTACCTACATATATTTTCATAGATATAAAGAAGGACATAAAGAAAATGTATGATTGCACCTTAGATTTCTTTTTAACTATAAAATAAAAATTGAGCAAAGAAAAAACTTCCATATACTTCAGCTGAAATACACCCAGAGCAACACAAGACATCATTCTCAACATAGCAAGTATTTGATCTATTGTATCATATGAAATGTACCTGGGATTGCTAGCACTCATTGGAAGATCTTGAGCCAATTCTTTTAAAAGCATCCTAGATAGAGTGAGACAAAGAATCAGAAATTACAAAATGAAGTTTTTTCACATGCAGGAAAATAAGTTATTCTCAAATCAGTGATTCAAGCACTTCCCACATACAATATGGGAAGTTTTCAAACTGCCTAACTCCCTTCTCAGAAACGTCAATAGGGTTATGCAATAAGACAAGGAAATAAAGATACACCGGGTCTCTTGGAACAAAATGGGAAAGGAAAAGTTTGTTAGGGGGCTAGGATTTAGGGACTTGGAAAGCTTTAACCTTACCATGCTTGCAAAGTAAGGTTGGAGGCTTATTTAGAGACCTAACTCTTTAGCTTTACAATTTTTGAAGCTGAAATATTTTGCAAAGGTCTCTCTCTTTCAGGCTAAAATGGGCAGCAAGCAATCTTTTATTTGGAAAAGTATCCTAGCAGCAAGACATCTTTTAACAGAAGGTACAATATATAGAGTTGCCAATTGTGAACATGTTCAAATATGGAAGGAAAAATGGATACCCCACCCCCACTTCATTTAGAGTTCAGAGTGTTGTAAAGATCCTCGAAAAAGATTCAAAGGTGAAAGTACTAATAAAAGCATATACTAATCACTGGAGGAACTCTCTAATTGAAGAATTTTTCTCAAGAGAAGAAGCTAAAATCATCAAGAAAATTTCAAAAAGTTTTTGCATATGTCCAGACAAGTTAATATGGAGAGGTACTACAAATAGACTATTCATAATTAAGGAGTGCTTATCATCTACAAAAAGAAATTCAAGAAAGAACTAAAGGGTAGCCATCCAACAATAATAGATAGAGAAGAGTGTGGGAAATAGTCTGGAAGCTAAACATACCAAATGCAACCAAAGTCTTCTTATGGAGAGCATGCTTAGAAGCTATTCCTGCAAATTAGAATCTATTCAAAAAGAAAATTGTGGAGAACCCAAATTGCCCTATTTGTGGATTAGGCCTTCTGGGGATGCATTGCAATTCGAGATGTCTGGAGTCAATGTTCCAAGCAAATACAAAAAAGCAATTTTCCTAAGATGAGCTTTATGGAGTTTATGGAAAACTTTTGAGAAGGAACAATTGAGGAAATAGCTTTGGTTGCTAGAAGAATATGGTTGAGAATGAATGGTTTTGTTTTTAATGCAGATTTAAACCATCCAACAACATTGGTGTTGCACTCAAAACAAATTTTGCAAGAGATGAAGAAAATGCAGGCAAAGAGAACAAGCCAATCAGAAGCTAATAGAAATCAACCTCAGTGCTGGACTCCTCCTCCACAGAATATCATTAAGCTCAACTGGGATGTTGCAATTGAAAAGGCTAAATGCAATATTGGAATTGGAATTATAGCTAAAAACTGGGAAGAAAGAGTCATTGCCACTATGAGAATGAATAGAAGTTTATTTCCTAATCCATTCATTGCAGAAGCTTTGGTACTCTCCAAGCAACCATCTTTGGAACTGAACTGGGGCTAACAAACATCATACCCGAGGGAGACTCCCTTCAAGTAATTCAAGACATCATTGATGTTGGAGAGTCTTGGATTATTACTGGGATACTTGTTAGGGACATTAGAAGAAAACTCCAAAGTTTTACATCTTGGTAAGTAAACCATATTAGAAGAGGAACAAATGAGATAGCACATGTCCTGGCCAAAAATGCTTTGAATATTTCTGATCCAATTGTGGATATGGAGACTAGTCCTCCATGCATTTAGTCTTTGTTACAAAGGAGTTGATTAATAAAAAGATCTTCATCTAAAAAAATAAGAAGTTTCATTTTAAAAAATAAAAATAAAAATTGCACTTAACTATACAACCGCGCCTAACTATACAACGTCCAACACCTAATTAGCAAGCCTCCAAGTTGCACCATTTGAAACCACCACAAGAGTTCAAGCCGTCAGCCACCCAGCCTTGAACCATCGCACTTGGGCCAACCATCCACTCTTCCACGTCGCCTCCCATGTATGGCAGCAAAGCAGAAAAATGAAAAATTGACAACTCGGCAACACACACGGGAATAGCCCATGGCTAGCTATCCATGCACGGTTGCCGCTTCCATCTGATGCCAAACATCATGTAGCACCAATTTATAATATGATATATCACATCAATTTATAAATTTATTTTTTTTAAGTTTCGTTGTGACTAAATTATTTTTTAAATTAAAAATAAATTCTTAATTCCATATGCATTCATCTAACATGTTACGAGAATGCGTACAAGTTGAACTATAAAATAAAAAGAAAAGAATAATGCTATTATATCCCTCTATTTTGTATCTTCATTTTAACTATTCAAATATTTAATTCTTTTTCTTTTACTTACTAATTAAAAAAGTGATTATTAGTTTATTTATGTTTATTTATATCTTTTAAAAAATGTTTAAAAATATTTTAAAAATATGAATAAAAAAGAACACGCCAGCTGTCACTGCTGGGCGGTATCCTAGCAGCACTCAAAAGAAAAAACATTTTGTCTATTTGCTTTTTGGCTTTTCTACGGTTTAGGAAAGGAAGCCAATTTCCGTTTCATACGCCCAATGATGTGGCTGTGTGAGGACAAGAGGTGTAAATGTGTAGCAAAAACCAAAGTAACCATCAATAAAAAAAAAAAAAAAAATCATTTTAATTTTAAAAAATTAAGATTTAAAAAAGGTAACAGAGTTGAAAGGAAAAAGAATCCTAATTTATATAATGTTTGATGCAACGAAGGTTTGAAGTTTTAAAAAACAAATGCATTAGTATTGGATCGTCCAGTACCGTATTAGACAAATTTTGTCTAATATACCAATTTTTTTTATCTTTTTTTTTATTCTGCGTAAAGCTTAACCACACATTAATTTGTTCATCTATCTATTTATAATTTCTTTTTTATTGTTATTATTTTTGTCTAATTGCAAGAAGTGATCTATAACCTGCCTTTGACTAGCTTACAACAAACTTATTAATGTTTTTATAATCTGAAGGAGAGAGAGAGAGAGAGAGAGAGAAGGGTATGGAGACGAGGTTCTATGTATTGAACGAGAGGGAACAAAAAATGAAGGAAAGGAAAATTTTGAATAATTTTATTTGTAAGTTTTTATATCACACACCATTTACGTAGAATAATTTGATTTGTAATATTTAATTTTTAATTTTTCTTTTGAGTAGTGCTATTTAAAGTTTTTACAACACACCATCCATATGACATGATTTGATTTGTGAGATTCAAATTTTAAAATAAATTTTAAAATTTAAATATTACAAATCAAATCATGCTACGTGGTTGGCGTGTGGTATAATGTTCTTCAAATATTACTATTCAAAAAATTTTACCGTCTGACGAGTTTAAAGATAAAATAATATTAGAAAATATTGTATCAAAAAAATATTAAAAAATAGAAATGGCTAAGTCCTAGATCATTTATATATTTGTTGAACCACCGTTTTTAAAATCGAAAAAACAGAAGGTATGGCTACTTCAATACAGGCTGGCTTTGATCTATATTTACGCAAATTTTGGCTTTCCGGAACTTTTACCCACACCACTATGCAGAATGTTCGAAGGTTAAAAAATTATTCACTTTCTTAAAATGGAATATCAATTGCCATTTTTGCAGATATGAAGAGGAAAAAAAGTGTTTTAGCTCTCTTTAATCTCGACATAGGTTGTGGAGTATGTGAATGTTGTTCTGGTTCTTATCACGTGGCACACTCCACTATTAAGAATGATGAAATCAGACGATCAAGAATGGTGGAAAAGTCTATGGAACAACTGTACTAGATTCAAGGGTTATTGCTAAATGTAACGTTGCTTCCACTCTATTTTGATCTAAAATTTCTAATGAATCTCTTACAAATGAAAACTTGTCATATAAGCGGTGTAGAGGTGTGTTCTCCACGCAACCGACTTATAAGTAGAAAAACTATAATCCAAAATACATCAAAGCAACAAGTCACATTTAATTCCAAAGCTTTATCAAAGTTAAGAATCTAACATTATTAGTAATCACTACAACAAAATTTAGTTTTTGGGATGTTTTTTGTTTGGAACAAAATGAAAATCATCCCAAAAAATGAGATGTAAAGATGAAATTCAGAGTTCGTACCAAAAAAAGATTGAAACATGTTGACCTTTCGAACATATAGGTAGGGGCGATAAATTTCGTCCCTAATAAAATAATAGTTCAAACATGGTAAAGAAATTTGTGGGTTAAGCATGAGAAATTGATTTTCCATTCGAACATGTAGATCATCAATGTTCGAACGTGGATAACAACGTTCGAATGGTTACTTTTCGTTCAAATGGTATATGTGTTGTTCGAACACTAACATTAATTATAATTAAAGAATATATAATATAAATCAACAATTACTTTATAAAAAAAGATTAAATTCATAATTAATTTAATTTACCAAACATCAAATATTGTTCATATCAAAAACAAAAGAAAATATAAATTAAAAATATAAAATACTAAGATCCTAAGATCCTAACTCTCTACACACATTCTCGATTGAAGTTAGGCGTGTCTCTAGCTGTGTCAGTCAAGTACAAATCGTGACTTGAGTATTAGACACAAGATCAATTTTTGTACGTAACTCAGAAATGGTAGCAGTAATCTATGTACGTAAGTCGGAGAAGGTAGTCCAGATCTTCGTTCGCAATGCAGCGACCATCTCTAAAGTTTATGCGCGGATCTTTGCATGCACTATATTAGCAATCTGGTCAGGAGTTACAGTATGTGATGCCTTAGGTTGTGTGGGTTTCTCACTGGCCGAAACTCCATGATTTGTCAAGTGTGCATCTCCAGCCTGACTATTGACTGGCTCATCCCTAGGAGCACAATGACGAAATCTCGAGTGCTCCGTGTTTCATGATAGGGTGGAGGAGTTGATCGGTTCAATCGGCTCTCGGACACGCTCAACAATATCTAGCAAGACCCTAGCTTGTAGTAGAAGTCGCATGATGTGGATCCCAAACGGCAAAATATCTGTCATAATGTAGGAATCCTCTGATCGAATCCTATTGAATATATAGCCCACTAGGTCAATAGGCACCATATGAGTAATGTGTATCATAAACTTAGTCCGATCAATGCCAACCTCTGTTTTGTGCTGCCGAGAATCAATATTGTTGGCGATGATTAAGTTCATGATCTTAAAGAAAGAAGATAAATCAACTTGTTTGATACTCTTCATCTCATCATAGAGAGGAGCATCTAGACCAACAATCAACTGTCTGACCTCATCTCTGTCAGAGCACTCATCCTCAACCTTCTCCCCATTAGTTGTAGACTCCCTGGGTATCATGTTGGGATATGCAATCCGCAAACATTGGATGCCAATGAAATCAACAAGTTTATCTGCTGAAAATATAAATGTTGCTCCCTATACAATGATTGTGTATGCATCATCAGAATCTCGACTGGAGCCACCGAGCACTCTATAAAACTCAGTGATGATGTCGATGTATGACATGAGGTGGAAAGCCTCATCCCAGTGGTGTAGAATTGGTGTCCAACCATGCTCCACGAAGATAGATGCCAAGGAACGCCCCTCCCAAAGAAGATCCAAAAAGTCAAAGATCTTCACTCAATGCTCCAATAACAACTTCATTTTTATGTTTGAACGCCATCTTAATAGATGGTCGAATGGTATCCTAACCGTTTGAGATTCTGACCATTGAGCTCTAATTGTTTGAATGAAATCTGGATCGAGCTCAGCAATAGTTGAGTCGACTCAGTGGCGATTGAAACAATAGGAATCCATTGATTCCTTTCATTTCGTCAACAAATAATACACACATAAGGTCGGAATGTGCATAGAAGCATCTTGACCTTATGTTTTCTAGCCCTAGAATACTAAATCTGTAAATTATATGAGTTTTCTATTTTTTTTTAAAACTAAATGAAAATAACCAAAAAAAAAAAAATACATTTAAACAGAGAAAAAAATGTACCTATTGAATAGTTGTACTAATGGTCGACAGTCGCAGTGATACAACGGTGATACGGCGTGTGTTCAATTGGTTTTTGAGTTTTGAACGCTTGCACGAATTGGTTCGATTGATCGAGAACCAGGCACCTTTTATAGTGTAGATACGCTCGAACGCATGTATGGAGCATTCAAACATATGTTCGAACGTTAAATTCCTTTGTTCGAATGGTAATCTATTCAATTGGGAGTTCGAACGTTAGTGCCCCTCAATTTGCATATTGCATTTTTTTTAACTCAATTCAAATATAATATAGTAATATATACTATACTAATATATAGTAATAATTATATAGTATATAATAATATATACTATACTATTATATACTATATTATATATACTATAATACATTAATATAGTATATATTAAATACTATAATATATAATATAATATTATATTATATATAACTAATATATATTTATATAACTATATACTATATAACTATATATTAATATAATAATACTATAGTGTTAGTAATACCTTTACTCAAGAAGCACACCAAGAGAATCAATCCATATTTAACTTATTTGTGGATTTGAGCTAGTATGATATGACAAAATTATATGTTGCATCACATACTAATTGTAATGGAGAATGAACTCATCCCGATGCTCATGAAAATTATGTAAGTATTATAACCTATTTTAATTAAACATATTTTAATATTTATAATGATATTAATTCTTTATGTTGTGTGTAGGATAAAATGGTTGCTCGACGTGCTGAAGTTGCGTTAGATCAGAATTCATCAACAAGTGATATTGAAATTTTTACACAAGTTCTAGGTCAATGTTCAGGATATTTGAGAGGTTTGGGTCCCTATGTAAAACCTTCTAACTCTTTCTCAATGTCAAGTACCTCTATAGTATTAAAGAATATGAATTCCAAGATCGAAGAATTGACTGTAAGACAGCATGAGTTAGATGCTCAATTGACAAAACAAGCAGACATGAAGATGTGCATGAAATGATAAGAAAAACAACAAGAAGAGTTCAAGAAAGAGATGCAACTCCAAATGCATATGCTTATACAACAATTCATACCTCAAAGCAATTGATTTTCGTGTTTTTCATAAATTTGGGATTTAATTATAAAGTTTCATACGGATGACAATTAGTATTATTATTATTTAATTTATTTAGTTCGGACTTATGACTAATTTTATTTGTATTAGAAAATTTGTAACATATTTTTTAAATATTATTTAATTATGCCTATTTTGTTTTAAATTTTTTGTTAAAATAAAACATTAACTATTCAAACATCCATGAAATGTTCAAACAAGGATAAATCGAAAACAACTGTTTGAACATCACATGATACCGTTCGAACGACTATTAACTAGCAAATCGCTCAATCCTTTTATTATACGTTCAAACATCTTACTCAATTCGTAAAAATATAATTTGCATTCGATCATTAATTTGTTCGTTCGAACGTTCACTCATGTCTATTTGGTCGAACATATTAGTATTGATCGACCACCCATGTAAGATACATTCGAACTTTTTTTGTTGGCATTCAAATTGGGACGAAATTCAGCCGTCCTAGAAAAAAAATGGTCGTTCGAACGGTCCAGCAAATGTTCGTCCCAAAAGATTGGGTTTTTGTCTCGAAGAAAACAAAGCGTCTCAAAGTCTCCAAATATCAGTGTCTAAAATAGAAATCAAGGAGAAAAAGAATTAATCGAAAAACCATATATTAAATCCGCTCTCTCAAACCAAAAAAAAGATGGCGAACAAAGTTCTCCGGGATTAGACATGAAAAAACATAGAAACAAAAAGCAATACAAGACTAACATAGAAGTAGAGCTTGAGTTTTTCTTAAAAAAGTCTTTGCATTTTCAATAGAGATGGAATGATTCTTTAAATCAAAGAATAATCAATAACATCAAAGTATATTGCCTCCTCCTTAGACTGAACAGTCCAAACGAAATTGCTATATCCGTTATTCAAAGAAAAGAAATGAATCCACATATTATGATGATCCAGAAAGATTTAACTTTTACAAAATTATTAAAAAGAAGAACATTTAATATTGAACCAGTTCGTTTGGTTGTAAAAAATGATGGACAATTTTATATATATCAGACCATAGGTATTTAAGTGGTTCATAAGAATAAGCACCAAATTAATCAAAGATACCTAGAAAAAAGTTATGGCTATACTGACAAGAATAAAAAGAATTTTTATGAATCCATTACAATACATCAAAAAATGGACACCCATAGTGGTCACCCTTTTCCCCTCTCTTGGGGGTTATGAAGTGGCTTAAGAGTCACTTCATGAGACTTAATGATTGACCCTTAATGGTCAGCCGGGAGTTATGCTTAGAGGGATTATTTATATAGCTCCTCTCCTTTTTAGATGAATTACTTGCATCAAGAACGATCTCTCTCTCAAATGATTTTCTCTAGTCATGGCATTTAGGTTGTGGGACGTGTAAGTGTTACTTTAATATTATCACGTAGCACACTCTACTATCGATGCGAAGATCATGGACAAAAAACGACGCTAGAGAATCCGTAAAACAATGACACTAGATCTATGATTTACTAACGAGGTAATATCGATTCCGCTATGTATTTTAATCTAGTATTTCTAACAATTACCATTAACACCAAGCATCCATCATGGAGAGGCATGCACATAACTTGTTTTTTTACCTTCATTTCCTAGCTAGTTACGTATATAACTCGCAAATCTAACAATTCTGCGAACATAAATATATATATAAATGGTAGTTGGGGGAGATGCTTGCTGCATGCCATGATCGATCAAGTATGGGCGCGCATCAGTTCGAGGGCTTCACCCGCTTGCAATTTTGTTGCGATTCTGTGTTTTCTATAATCTTCGTAAGTAACAGGGACGTAGAGACGCGGGTGTTCGGCATCCACGAGTTCCGGTGGGGCTTCAACCGCTGCCTCCTTCGGTCCCAAGAGAAAAGAGGCAATAGACACTCTGATGCTAGCTTCTTGGCACTGTACTCTATGCTTCACGTTACAAAACCTTCCATTGCTCCATACCTCGATCAACATATCAACCAACAGTAGTATTAATGACAAGTTTTCTGAATTAAAATTTATACGAGATCAATGAATGGATGAGATAGGATCGCCTGATTACCTTAGCAAGGTCCCCAAGATTGACAAGGAGGGTGCCTGGCCATGGATGGACCGATACAAATGCACCAGATTTGTCCATTACTTCAAGACCACCAACATTTTCATCATCTTGAAGTATAGTTAGAAACCCAGAATCTGTGTGAATTTGTACACCAGATGATCCAACAGTTTCGGGAGTGAAGTTGTATTTGTTTATCCTAAACTGGCAAGGCCAATCCTTGAACAAATCGCTAACCAACCCCATGCTTTTTGCCAACTTTCGTCCCAAATCAAGCGCCAAATCATGTATTGCTTGAGCGTACATCTCTAGTATCTCCCTGCCAATATAATATTCGATTGAGTTGACTTGAAATAAAAATAAATAAATAAATAACCAGATATTTCGGATGAACATCTATATAGCAGGAACGGAACAGACAGAAGATGGGGAGAAAAAGAAAGAAACCTTTGGTGAGGAGAGGCACCCAACTGAGAACAAAAGTCACGCAGAGCCTGAGGGGATCCCAAATCATAGAGGCCCAAGGCCTCATAAAGAGGATTTTTATCACTTGGTGCCATGTAGCCGCTGCCGGCAATCACATCGGTGTTGCGCCTTTTGATTTCCATGGGAAGGTCAAGCAGATCTCTCACCACTTTCTTCATTTCTGTCATCAGTCCTACAGGGATATTGTGGTTGACGATCCTGAAACAACCCCATTCCTCGGACGCTTCTCTCAGTTTCCTATACTGCTCTACACCGTCAAATTCTTGCATATCTACTACTGGGATACACTTGAAATCCCCGCCCTCCGCCATTTTTGGTGCCTCCTTACTCTTCTGTTCTCGACTTTAATTAAATAAAATGCTTCCACCGATACCCAATCCTAATCCGTCAACGCGATGATCGAAGCTTGCGCACGCGGATCAAACAGTAATTATTATTTTTTTCTCTGTTTGTCGATTACGTCGACAAACTATACAGAACAAAGACAACGCTGTTTCCAAGCATAGAGTGACTTCGTGATTTGGAGCCTTCCACCTCAGAGCTCCATTAGAGCCCTAGTATTCATCTACAAAATCATATTTGTATAATATAACTTAAAAAACACTAATATTAATTTATACATATATATAAATTTAGTTAATAAATAATTGTTATTCAAATTTAGATAACAACTATTCACTCTATCAAACATATTTTAATTGTTATTTCTCTCTCCTTCTACTCTTTCAATCTTTTTCTCTTCTCCATTTCTCAACAACACAACAAATCTTCACATATACATTCATTTTATTATTATAATATATTATATATTTTTTTTCATTTTATTATATTTTTAATATAATATATAAAAAAATTATATTTTTTATTATTATATTTCTATTATTAATGTCAAATGTATATAGTAGATGTTAATTATAAAATATATATAAAAATTTTGATTTAAAAAAATAATAATAATAATAAAAAAATAATATTTTATTATTATTTGATCTCAAATATATAAAAATTAATATAAAAATTTTACTTAAATGATTAAATAATTATAAAAAAAAAAAAACTTTACATATATATAAATCAATACTAATACTCTTATAGGCGTCAGAGTTCGTTTCTTTCAGACATATGCTAATATATGACGGAATTTATTTATTTATTTATATCTAAAAGGTAAAGATGGAAGTGCAGAAAAAGGTAGCGTCTGCGACATAATGTCGTCTGTGGTTAATCTTGTCTGGCCGAACGTTTTGTCCTTTTGTCCTTTTTTTTTTTTTTTTTATAAGGCACCGTATGGATACAGCCTATTTTATTTTCTTTTCTTTTTAGGGCGGGCTGGTAAGAATAGCACTGATTGTGAATAATCGATTTTAGCAACGTGTAAATTTGAAATTATAGTTAACTGAACGTGACAGAACTGACACATAAATAGTATTTATAGTGATTTCAATTATTTCATAATTTTTTATAAAAATATGTTTAGATTCATCTCAATATTTAAATATAATAAAAACTTATTTTAATAAATTTTACTAAATTCATTTAACAATCTCAACTCATTATTATTTATAAAAAATTCAATTCAATTCAACTTAATTCAACGTTTAAACACAGTCTAAATCATACCTTATAATTGATTGGAGGGAAATTAATGAGTTATCACACCAGTAAGAAAAAAAAAATTTGAGTGATATTGAAAACTCTAAAATAATAGGATAATGATATTTACTGGCGATAACTGAAAATCATTTACGTTAATAGGTTGACAAAACCTTCATTAAAAATTTTAAGAGAATCGATAAGTAGGAAAAGCAAATATAAAGTTTTTTATATTTTCTTTTGGGTCACTTTTTCTTTCCTACGTCTTAAATTTCTTTTTAACTTAATATAGTTATATTTCTTTTCTTTTTTTTTAATTGTTAGGGTTTCCTATAAAAAAAAAAAAAATTGTTAGGGTTAAGCTAGTCTTTCTCAAGAAAAAAAATTAGGTGCAGCGTATTTTTTAAAAAATATAAGGGAGTGATTACTAAAATCCATAATTTAAAAGGGTGTTTGCAAATCATGGTGTTGTAATTTGAGGAGATTATGTGTATTTCTTACCAAAACATTTCCTCAAAATATCCATCTTCTTGGAAGGTCCCTCTGCGGGGTTTCAATTGCAATCTAAGAGCATTCACATTGACTTGGCCAAATGGGATAGTTAGCTAAAATTTAAATAATTGATGTAAAAAATACTTCACATTAGATTGGTCAAGTCTAAAATAAAATAGATTTTTGTTACAGTGGTTGGCCAAAGATAGAGAACCATTATTGATTTACTAAACATAAAAATACTAATTTATCACTCTAAGCAAATATTAAAATATTAGTTTCTCACTCTAATAAAAATACTATTTGGTTTATAATTAAGAAATTTAGATAGAAATTTAGATGAGTTTAATCAATATTTTTTGTTATTAGCATTAAATGACTTTTAAAAATATAATTTTTTTAATATTAATTTAATTAGAATATAATTATTATTAATATTAAATTAGTAGAATTATAAAATGTGATACAAATAAATTAAATAAAAAAATTATTAATTTAATAAGATTTTATTTTTATATAAAAAGTCAATGGCTAATCCAATGTGGAAATTGAATTTAAATAGAATAGGCAAATGTAAAAAAGTATAATATTGACTAAATTTTAAAGATATATTTGACCAAGCTAATACTAATGCTATAAGCCGTTTATCAGTCTACTTGTGGATATCGTTGTCCTTAGTTTAGATGAGATTGAGTTTTTTTTTCTATTTTTTTTAATTAGCACCAGTTATTTGGGAACGAAATTTCGACTCATCAAAGGGATGCACATGATAAATGAGCGTGAGGGTATTTTTAATTGCCAACAAGTATCTGAGAACAAAATTCTGACTAATCTCATAGATGTCTAGATTTTTGGCAAAAAAATTCTTGCAAGTGAACCAATAGTAATTTAAGAGAAAATTTCCATTTTGATGAGCAAAAGAGTATTATAAATATGAAGTTTCAAATCCAAGACATCCAATATATATGATTTGCCCTAGAATCATTACTTGACAAGTAAGCCAGGATCGGATTGGTCAAATTCAAATTTAGCTCGATTCGTTTATTAAATGAGCTATTCATAAACATAAAACTATGATTAGTTATTAAACGGTACAACTCGTATAAAACTCGACTCGACTCATACGTGCTCAAATTACTCCATGTTTATTAGTTTTTATAGTATGTCAATAAATTATAAGAAATTATGTTCCTTGTACCAAATATGTTGCTTGAGTCCTTATGAATGTAATGATTTATATACATATAAATAAATTTTATAAAGATATTAGTCAAAAGTCAAAGTTTTTTTTTTATCAAAACTAGTAGATACTGTTCTAAAATAAATATAAATAATTTATTTCATCTAAATAAAATAGCTTATGTAGAATACTAAATGAGTGTTTAATGAACATAAGTTCTAACTTGAAGAAAAATTCGAGCTCGACTCGCATTTGAATAAATAATAGCTAATGCTTCAGTCACCCACAAAAATCATCAAAAACTTTTTATTGATAGTGTAAATTTCTTTTTTGGTTTTTTAAATATTTTTTAAATTCTGAAAATATTTTTTTAAAAATATTAAAAATTACTTTCTTAACTATTAAATTAAAAAAAAAAAAACACAGGTCGGTAGCCTTTGGGAATATTATTTCCCTAAATAATATGTTTTCATTGCGTGAAAAAAAAATAAAAAAGGAACGCCATAAACAAAGCCAAATTGGGTCAGATGCACTGGAATTAGGGGTCAAATACTTGAAAAATAGAGCCTAATTGCTTGAACTAGAAGCTTTTATTTTTTATTTTAATTTCCTTTTTCTGTCGGGGTCGTTTTTACTTGTTGTCTGTAGTACCTTATAAGAGTAGTGATTATAACAGTATCGTGATTTGCAACAAATTAAATAATAAATATTACAAAAGGCACATGCTTTAGTCAGTTAGAGCACTCAATGACTCTTGTAAAATATAATTTTTTTTAATAATATAAAGAAAATTAGTTAAAAGCAGCTTCCAATAGATTTTGTATTTTCTTCTTTATTTTATATTTTGTAATAATAATTCTCTACATGTAGAAAATACTATTCATCCTCTAAAACATTTTTAATTATTTTCTCTTTAATTTGATAGTTGTTTGATGTTATGAAGTTCATTTAAAATGAATAAAAAAATATTAAAAAAAATATTTAAATGATATAGAGAAAAAATAGATAAGCAGATGTATGATTTCTTGTAAAAGTCAATATGTAAAATAGAAAAAGTAAGTTTTAGTGATATATTTTAAAGGATATGATAAATGAACCATTGGAAGTGCTCTTAGCTAGCTATTGCAACAACTTCAAACCTTATACATTTATGATTGTTGAATAATGCTAAATGTATTTATAAAAAATTTATTTATCTACATATCAATTATTAATAGGCTGAAAATCATGAAATTTGAAAATTTAAATTTAAATTAAAAAAAAATTAAAAAAATGAATCTTGTAAATAAAATTGTAAATAAAAATGTAAGTACAAGTAACTATATTCATAATTGTTAGTTCATTAAATGTGTTGATCGGCACGCACCTAATATTTGAATAAAGAAAAAATTTTATTCATTTTCTCTACATTATATTTTATTTTTTATTTTTTTAATAAGTATGTAATATATAGATGATAAATAAATAAAAATCAACTAACTTAGTAGGAATATAATAAAAAAAATTAAACAATAAATAATATATGATGTAGGAAATGATGAATAACAAAACTCAGCAAAACCTTATATCTAAGATAAAAACATTGAAACAAGACTCGGCAATACCTTGTATGTTCATTAAGGTAATTATCACAACACGTGTACACCCTTTAGTAAAAGCTTAACGCACCTAGTTTTAATGCATATTTAAGATTGTAGTGAAAAATATAATTTATAATTTTAAGACTTATAACTTATAATTTAAATAATGAATTCTATTATTAAAAAGTTATTTACTATTTGATAATCATATGCTTAAAATATTTTTAAACACGTTACGTTTGTTTGAAAAAAAATTAAAGAAATGTTTTTTAGGGTAGAAATGATAATTATTTGAATTTTTAAAAATTATGACCATATTTTTAAAAGTTTAAAAATTATAATTATCTGAAAGTTGTATAGATATTTTCGTCCATTAATAATTTTTTAAAAAAATTTAAATTACATTCTATATTATATAGAAAAGTGCATTTAAGAAAAAATATCATTTGAAAAAAATATCAAAATAAAATTACTTTTTTAACTTATTTAAAATTAAAAGTTTTTTAAATATGTAACACTCAAATGATATAATTTTTCTATTTAAAAAATTTTAAAATTATTTAAATACTTCTTAAGACTACGACTGTAATCCCAAACCGGCCTTATTAGTGGGAAGACGATTAAGATTATGTTTGGATCTTTCATCTTCTTCAAAATTTTCATCTCATCTCATCTCATCATTACAACCTTTTCAAATTCCTATATAAAATATAATAAACAATTCAACTTTTTCAAATCTCAATACAACTTTTTCAAATTTCAATTTAACTTTTTCAAATCTTAAAACTAAAAAATAATATTTTAAACTTTAAAACAAAACACAAAATTCTTATCTCACATTCCAAACATAATCTAAATAATCATACTGAATAATATTATAATGTATTTAGAAAAAACTTGTCACCAACTGTTGGGGATAGTCCGACAACTCTAGAAGTGGTCCCCGTCACCCTCGAGTTGGCTGTACAAACCATCCCATGCTATGAAATTATTTTTATATAAAAAAATTTATATAAAAATTCTTTTTTATTGCGTAAATTCTACATATTTTAAAAAAAATGAAATCTTTTATTAAAAATTTTTTATATAAATTTTAGATATAATATATTTTTAAGAGATATACTTGGAGCCGGATTAGGGTCGGCTTATGACTTTTTTGAATACATGACTTGTTGCATAAGCAGTGACCTGTACGAATAGTGTAATGACTGCCAATTAGGTTATGTTTGGAAAACATGTTTCATTAAAAATTTTTATCTTCATCTCATCTCATCTCTACACTTTTTCAAATCTCCATACAAAATATAATAAATAATTCAACTTTTTCAAATCTTAATATAACTTTTTCAAATTCCAATTTAACTTTTTCAAATCTCAAAACTAAAAAATAATATTTTAAACTTTAAAACAAAACACAAAATTCTCATCTCACCCCCAAGCATAACCTTACAATAAATTGGATTGTAAAGCTAGGCATGATTTTTGAGTGAGAACAATCCAATTTTGAATTAAAAGCATTACAAAATATTGGGGCTATTAATGCTATAGTGTAAAGTTATCTTTCAACGTATAAGAAATGGTCGAGAAAATATTACATCGATGATTCATTTAAAGAATAAGAACCACACATGTTACCATAGCTAAGGGCACTAGCATTGGCTTGGTCAAAGTTAAAGATTGGCTAAAATTTAGATAATATGTACTAAAAACACTCCACATTGAATTGGTCAAGTCTAAAATAAAATGGACTTTTACTATAGTGATTGGTCAAAGATGGAGAATCACTATTGATTCACCAAATATTAAAATATTAATTTCTCACTTCAAGAAAACATTAAAATATTAATTTCTCACTTCAATAAAAATACTATTTGGTTTGTAATTAAGAAATTTAGATAGAAATTTAGGTGAGTTTAATTAATATTTTTTATTATTAACATTAAATGACTTTTAAAAATATAAAATTTTTAATATTAATTTAATTATAATATAATTATTATTAATATTCAATTGGTAGAATTATAAAATGTGATACAAATAAATTAAATAAAAAAATTATTAATTTAATAATATTTTATTATTATATAGAGGGTAAATGGCTAATCCAATGTGGGGATTGAATGTAAATAGAATAGGCAAATGTAAAAAGAGGTGATATTGACTAAAGTTTGGAGATGCATTTGGTCAAGCCAATGCTAGTGCTTTAAAAACACTTAATATTTCTTAATTCCAAACGACGAGCCAATTTCAAACTACAAGATTGGTGTGCTAAAATCTTGCACTACAGTTAAGAAAGTTAAATAAACCAAATCACCCACTCTCAAGATCTGCGTTTGGATGTTGAATTGAGTTGAGATGAGTTAAGATGATAAAATATTATTAGAATATTATTTTTTAATATTATTATTATTTTAAGATTTGAAAAAATTGAATTGTTTATTATATTTTATGTTAAAATTTGAAAAAATTATAATAATAAATTGAGTGAGTTAAAATTAGTTTGGTAAACAAACGAAGCTAGTCGTTGTGTCATAGATATGCAAATCTCTCCAGGTTATCCCATACTAGTAATTACGTCTCATCGCCAAAATGAAGAAGTTGCTCTACTTTAAACACAAGTAGTTGGTTTGGCATGCATATAGGGTTATAAGAGAACTAACTATATATAGCTTCAAAAAGGGTAATTTTTGTAGAGACAAGCATTCTAGTCTTGTACGTACCTACAAAGCATCGCAAGTTGTTCTACACACATTTATTAACTACCACAAATTGACCATTTTGTTTAGGCATGATAAGTAGTTTTTGTAAGAGAGTTGAACGAACCCCTTGGAATTTGAAATTTTCTTTCGAAAGGTGAACGGTAAAAATAGAATTTTTAAAAGAAGAGAGATTGGGCCAAACCATTGAGTTTGAAGATGTGTTGCAAGAAGAAATGCCATGGTTTTAATTGTACAGGGATGAGCCAAGGAGATGAAATTATTGTACCTAGCTACTCACAATTCCAAATATAATTCTTCAGATCTCGGGTCATAGAAATTTCTTTTGAATTTTGAAAAATTATTCTTGTAAGTTATTATTCACCACTCCACACCTTATAAAAAACACCTCATATCTTATGAAAAATATATCCACACCCTATGAAAAAACTATAGGTATTATGTGCGATAGTGAATAATGACTGATGCATAGTAAATTCCTTTCAATTTTAGTTAGATCTATAAATAATTTTGTCAAATCCCAAATGTCCATCTACTAGACTATTGTGAACTAATCCTAGAAGCTTGGACTTGAAGGTTTCATCTTGGCCAACATACAACCATACTCTATAGAAGAGAGGTCTGTCTATCCTCAATGCAAAACTTAGAAATAGAGCCATTTTTTTATTCTAAATTAATAAATCGTATCCTAATGCCCATTTATTTTTATACTTAATATATAGATTATGACGTCATCTATCCTTTAATGCCCTTTTACTTTGACAGTACTACATAAATATCCAGGGGTCTGTCTTAATACAAATGCAGCTTGTGACGTTTCTAATTGCCAACTTAGCTTCATCGGGAACTTTTCAATAAAAAAACCCAACTATTCCAACAAGTGCATAAGTTTACGTCTATTTGTTGGATTTGATATAAAATGGCTCTCTAAAAAGCATTGAGAATTGGGAAAGTCTTACCAATATCATGAATACGGGTCGAAAATATGTAAAATGTTTTGAGTGACTTGCCCTGGCCCCTTCATTGGTTTTAGGCTTACACAAGTATTATTAAATTTATCCATGTTCTGGAAAATCATCGTCCTACTTCCACGTGTTTGACGATTAGCTAGATTAATAAAACGGCAAAGTAAAGGAGCGTTTAAACGTGTCAACTCAATAGCTTGAAATTGCAGGGCACGGGCCTTTTGCAAGCTATTTTTATAGAAGGTTAATTGAACTTCTAACAGCTCCTTTCTAAAACCTCCAATCCTGGAATTAAATCAAGGTCTAATTTTAATACTACAGGATCATAGGCTTAAAATTGGAAGTTCAGGAGTGTTCCTCCGGGTTCCGACTCAGGAATCCGAATATACCCGGACCGGAATCCAAATTTCAAACCCGGGCTGAAACCCAGACCGGATTGATCCAGGCCGGAACCTGGATGGATCCAGGTTTTTGACGGTTTTTTTTTATTTTATTAAATTTTTTTCTAAGAAGTCTAGTTGATACACATAGTATTTATGTTCTAAAAATACTAAATACATGTAAAAAAAAAACAAATACAATATTCATTTATTCATGCATTACAATGCAAGCCACTTGTAACTTAACATTCACTACTTGCGTCCAATAATTCTCACATCTTGAAACTACATAATCTACAATATTTCAAGGACACTGTCATCACATGATATCCAATCTTATGCCTTTTTTCAGTCGTAAGAAAACCCCTTTTTTCTTTTTATTATTTTCATATGAAAATCTGATCAAATACTTCCACATTCTTTAAGCATCTACCCTATTCTCATCCTCCAAAAACACCATGTACAGTATGCTTCCAGAAACAATTATTCTCACCTGTAAGCATAAAAATAATTTGGAAAATGCTACTTAACCTCCTTAATGTTACTGCTCGAATATTTTATTTTTATTTTACTTAGTAATTAAGGAAGTAATTATTAATGAAATTGTATATTTTTTTAATTTTTTCTTAATGATTAAGGATGTTAAAAAAATATTTACAAAAATATGATAAAAAAAACTACACATTTATACTAGCGGTACGCCTAGCGGTAAGTGCTGGGCAGCCCACTAGTACCACCCAAACAAGTTTCCACCATTCATTTAATAGCTCATTGTTTTTTAAGAAAATGATTCCTTTCAAATTAAGTCATTCGAGAATGTGAAATTTAATCACTGCAAGAAACCACACGTCCCATACCTAAGCCTGTCTATGGGAAGGTTTAAGAATTGTGTCAAATATCAATAGAAGGTACAGCACAGTGTGCCCTTCACAAATGCTAGAGGCTTGGGTTAAGAAGTTTTGTTGGTCTTTAATCAATCACTGACAAAGCTGTGCATGCTAGCCATATTTTATTCGTTCCAGACCGAAAATCGAATACCCAGGCTAGATAACTGATCCACCTGGTAAAGGCAGATCACAAGATCCGGTATCCGCCCTACACACAGGTGGATAGCAGATCCAATTCACATCCCCTTTTTTTAAAATAATAACAAAATATACAATACATAATTAAATTGATATTAAAAAATGAAATGTTTAGTTGTATAAGCCCCAGCTCTCTCTCTTAGATGAGCGATTTTCTTCTCTCTCTTTCCCCTGTAGAGAATATCCCACTCTCCGTAGCCTCAACCCTTCTCGGTAGTCCTTACCTCTTCCATTTGCTAGCGAAAAGTCATCTCAATGAATCCCTCCAACCCAGAGCTAGAACAACTCATCTCTCAGGCGGAAGCCCTTTCATGGAATGATTTGCACTTAGAACCTGGACCAGAAGCTGCGAAGAACTTCTCTAACCTGGCACTAGTTGGTAAGCTCATTTCCATGAAAGCACTCAACAGACAAACCTTCCAGGCAACAATTAGGGCTAGCTGGAGTTTCACAATACGTCTCTCAATTGAAGATATAGGGGAAAATACATTTCTTTTCACTTTTTCCTCTCATCAGGAAAAAAACAGAGTGTTGGAAAATAGGCCTTGGAACTTTAAGGGTTTTCACATGGTCCTAAGACAGTGGCCATCAGGGTTAAGTATCCATGATATTCCATTTCACATGTCAGTTTTTTGGGTTCAAGTTCATGGGTTACCACTCGAGATGCTAACTAAAGCAAATGCAACAAAAATTGGCCAGGTTATAGGTAATCTTCTTGAGGTTGATTTTGCATCCATATTTGGAGTCATGATCAGGAGGATTTTAAGAATCAAGGTGGAAATCAATATCTACAATCCATTACCAGAAGGCTTTGATCTTATTCGTCCAAATGGAATAACAAACAGGGTATTCTTTAAGTATGAGCGTCTTTCCGAGTTTTGTTATACCTGTGGGAAACTTGGTCATATTCAGCAAGCTTGTCTAACTATGTCAGCAATAACAATGGTTCACTGTATGGGCCATGGATGAGAGCAACCACAACAACCAATCGTCGAGGGAATCCTTTTGATATCTCTCGGAATGAGAATGAAATGCCACATGCGTACAAAAATACTATACTCCAGCCTATGCCAAGAGTTGTAAATCTGACTTCCACGTAAGCCAGCAATAATGGTGACGAATCTCTACCTCTTGGACCACACAAAGATCATACTTACAAGGGCAAAGGCAAAGAAAAAATGTTCTCTGAGTCAAATAGCTATCAGCTTGGCATGCGGGTAGAAGATGATCATGGTAGCCATGCAAAAGCAGGAACAGTTCCATTCATAGAAAGTCAACAGTTAATGGAAAGTCAGACTCTAAACAGTAAGTTTCATTGTACTGATATATTGTCGTTTGCATGGGACAAACAAGCACAAGTATTAAATGCAGCACGAGACAAACAAGCACAGGAATTAAATGCAGCCCACAAATTATCCTCAGTTTTTAGCTTTGAATCCCACCAATTCCATGTATCGAGTCCTGTGATCAATCCTTCTCTGCCACGTTTACCACCTGTTTTAATTCAGACTACATCTGTTACCCCAAATCTTATCCCTAAAATGGAAGACAATCAGTCATCCAATACGCCTCCGAAGGGAAACAAGCCGTCAGTTTTCAAAAGGATTCTTAATCAATTTGAGGATCTAAATGGGCCCATCTATGCTTCAAGCCCAGCATTATCCATACTTGTTAGCCCTACAGGCAAAACTTGTCTAGCATTGAGGACAACGGAATTTGAGACTCCCATCCAATTCGAAAAACCACTAAAGCCCATTCTCAAAAAACCCACAGAGACCTTATGGCTGATAGCTATGCTCCATCCTCTGGAAGAAAACCTCCATCTCTCGTTAGCCTTTCAACAAGAATGGAAGACAACTACCCTAATTGATGCATCACAATCCTCAACCACAAATGTGAAGCTAGTAGGCAAGAAGAGAGTTTTAGACTTTCCAGATACTAATATTCCCCCAAAGAAGAGAGCAAACCTAGCTTTCTCGAATCCAACAGAACCATCTGATGCAGTTATTGGTGATCTTTACTCTCAATCTAAGGATGATCTTTTTTTTTTTTATAATAGCGATCTTGTTCCATTAATTAACGAGGATATACAAAATTGACTTAAAGCAAGTCAATTACAAACGTTAATAGTTCTCCTGCACACTTTCGTGACTGGATGGTCTAGTCCAGACGGCTCATCTCTATAGACTATTTGATGTGTGACTTAAAACACTGGGATGCTATTTTAAATATATAAAATATACAATAATGTAGCTCAATCACAGACCTAAGTTTAAGAGATAGCACACCTCTGTCCATGATAAAGGTAACAGTACCCACTAAACAAAACTCCACACCGGACTAATCCGGATAGGAGGAGGAACACCCCGCCAACTCTGCCTATGCGGAGGGGGGAGAAACTCCATTCGGACCTAGTTCGAATGGCACAACATTTTTGAGATTTTTTATAAATTAGAAAATAAAAACAAGACATAAGAAAATTACACTGTGAAAACACTTTAAAAATGAAAAATCAGTGCACAAAAAGGTTTCTGGAGGGAAAATCGACGTCCAAGCTATGAAGATCTAGAGACGCCTATTCGGGAATGGCCCCGCGTTGCAGCGTCAGAAGGTTCCTTGGTGGCGCGTGAGGTCCACTCGCCAGCGAGCTCCGAATTCTTCGACCAGCGCATGCGGGCTACGCGCCGCTCCAATGGAGGCCATATTAGGAGGTTTAGCAGATCGGCGGCAGGGAGAGCTCCTGGTGGGGCGCGTATAGTAAGATGGTGACCGGAGAAGCTCAGATTGACTAACCCCCTTATTCGGCTGAAAATACTGAAATAAAACAAACAAAAAACAAAAGAAACCGTTGGAGACATAGGGCCGACGTTAGAGAGGGAGGAGAGGAAAGGGAAGGGGAAGCCAAAGCTCCCCCTCCCCCCAACTGTGATCGGACGAGAGAGCTTCTAGAGAGAGAGGGTCTGGTTCAAGAAGATGATCTATCACTTTTTGCCTATCTTCAGAAGATTAAGAAGATGAACAAAGAAAAAAATAAAAAGAAACGAGGAAGCCTCTCGGGGAGATTTCATCCATACATAAAGCACAATGTATCCTGCGCTACGATAATCTTTCTCAACCTTCCTCAGATTTTACTACCCCAATAGTCCATATGGCCAAGGAGGCAAGGCCGTACCTGCCCTAAGATGATATATGAGGATCCTGTCATGGAATTGCAAAGGCCTGGTCTGACCTACTGCAAAAAGAAGCTTGAGGGCTCACATTAGGTCTCACCAACCTGATGTGGTCTTCATATCGGAGACTTTTTTGAAGGACAATACTATCACTAGTATTGTAAATACCTTAAGCTTCTCTTTGTCTATAAGTGTGCCTTGTGTAGGAAAAAAGGGTGGTCTTTTGCTAATGTGGCACCCTGGTGTGGATATGGAACCAATCTTTGTCTCTAGTAATGTAATTGCTGTAATAGTGTACTCTAATCCTATTTATATGTCGTGGCTACTATTATTAGTCTACTATCCTGCACAACACTCTCGAAAATTAAGCTTCTGGAATCTCCTTTCCTTGTTAATAGCTACTCGGGCCCTACTTTGGGCATTGGGGATTTTAATTCTCTCTTGAACCAGAAAGAAAATTCAGGGGGAAGGCCTTTTGCTTCTTCATCATCTCCCTCTGGATTTCAGAATTTTATGAATATCAATGGGTTTGCTGACTTAGGCTATTGTGGTCCTAAATTTACATGGTCCAATAATAGTCAGGGAGGAGGTAGAATTAAGGAGAGACTACACCGTGCTATCTCTAACTCACAATGGACTATGCGCAACCCTGATTCTAGACTTTTCAATCTTCCCATCCATAATTCAGATCACTCGCCTATTCTTCTTTTTACTCAAGGGAAGTCCAATGTCAAAAGACCCTTTAAATTTGAGGAGTTCTGGTCAAGAGATGAATCTTGTGCCTTAGTGATTAAGGAAGCTTGGTCAATTGCAGTGTATGGCACTCCTTCTTTTATATTAACCCAAAAACTCAAAATAGTGAAAAAAAGCCATCAAAGTTTGGAATGCTAAGCACTTTGGTCACATTCAAACCAGCATAAAAAGTCTCACTGAGATTCTTAGTCAAGTTCAACAGTAGGATCTTCCTAATAATTCCTCTTCCCAAGAGGATTCCAAAGATTGCCTTAACGAATATCTTAGAAGAGAGGAAACATTGTGGAAACAAAAATCAAGAATTCAATGGTTGACAACAATTGATTTGAACACCAAGTTCTTCCACATGTCGACTACTATTAGAAGAAGGAAAAATGAGATCAATTGTCAGAAGAATGATTCCAACCAATGGGATTCCAACCCTCAGAATATTCAGTCCAAGTTTTTGAATCACTTCCAGTCTATATTTCAGTCTTCTAAACCTATATATCCTGAAAATCTGGATAATCTTTTCCAAGAGACAATAACTGACCTTGACAATGAGACTCTTTGTAAGATCCCTTCAGAGGATGAAATTTTGAATACCATCAAACAAATACCTTCTTCAAAGGCCCCTGGTCCAGATGGGTTCACTAGTTTTTTCTACAAAAAATACTAGGATATAGTTAAAAAGGATTTGGTTCAAGCCATACAAAGTTTTTTATTGATAGCAAGTTGCTTGAAGAGATGAACCATACTCATATTGTTCTCATTCCCAAGAATAGTTCTCCAAGCACAGTCCATCAATATAGACCTATTAGCCTCTCGAATGTAAGTTATAAAATCATTGCTAAAATTATGGCTAATAGGCTAAAAGGGGTTATGCACAAATTCATCTCTCCCAAGCAGTCAACATTTCTCCCAAGAAAAATTATCTAAGAAAATATCATCCTTGCTCAAGAAGTCTTTCATGTATTGAGGAAAAACAAGGTAGACAAGGACTTATGACAATCAAAATAGATATGGAAAAAACATTTGACTTTATGGAATGGAATTTCATTTTAACCATCTTCAAATGCCTTGGCTTTAATCATAGATGGATTCATTGGATATAGGAGTGCATCACCACAATCTCATATTCTGTTGTGATTAATGGCAGCCCACATAATTTTTCCATCCCTCTAGAAGACTCAGACAGGAAGATCCTCTCTCCCCTTTTCTTTTTATACTAGGTTCAGAAGTCCTTTCTAGGATGTTATTAAGGAAGGAACAAATTGAGTCTATAAAAGGGATTAGTATCTGCAAGAATGAGCCTTCTCTCTCTCATCTGTTATTTACAGATGATCTAATTCTCTTTGGATCTGTAATTGTAACACAACCTTAGCCTTTGCAAGAACTCTTCATACTTAGAATGGTTGGGCCAAAACGTCAACAATTCCAAGTCATCCATCCAGTTCAGCAAGAATAGTAGACAAGGGATCAAAAGGGATATAAGGAATATTCTTCATTTCAAAATATCTCCTTCTAAGATTAAATATCTTGGCTTACCTTTAAACTCTGGCAGCCCAATGCAATCACATCTCAATGATCTTTTGACAAAAATCCAAGAAAAACTAGTTGAATGGAAATTAAAGATTCTTTCTCAAGTAGGGAGGACAACACTTATCAGATCTGTAGCAAGCACAATACCTTCCTATACCATGGCCACAACTTTGATACCTGCTACCATGGCAAATAAAATTGATAGAGTACTGATGAGATTTTGGTGGGGATTTGATAATCACAAAAAACATAAATATACCCCCAAGGCTTGGTCTTCCATTTGCAAACCCAAATCCATGGGAGGTTTAGGAATCAGACTTACTGCTCAATTCAGCAAAGCTCTCATAGGCAAATCAGTATGGCATCTTATCAGTAATGAAACAAGTGCCTGGAAAACAACTTTTTTGCAGAAATACATATCTAATAACGATTGGATGGGTGTTACAGCCAAAGCTTCAGATTCAAGATTCTGGAAAAACCTTATTAAGCAAAAAGATTTCATAATTTCAAGTGTTATCATTCAAATTAATAATGGAGCTGCCACTCGTGTGTGGTCTGACTCTTGGCTACCTTGTTTGCATCCCCCATTTCCTACACCTCAAAGTCCAGGTATTCATCAAAACCCAGATCTTAGAGTTGCTGAACTGACACTAGAAAATCCTAGGAGATGGAACACACTTCTTTTGAATGCTTTATTCTCACCTATCACAATCACAGAAATACAAAAAATTTACCTTGCTCAGTACCAGTTCCATACCATCATGGATTTGCCCAAATGGAAGCATCACTCCTCTGATAAATACAGTGTTAAGTCAGCTTATGCAGCGTTAGTCTTAAACTCGAATGCCAACACATTAGAAGTTCTCTGGAAAAAAATGTGGTCTCTCAAATTGCAAGATAGATTGAAACTTTTTCTATGGAAAGTTTTCAATGAAGTCCTCCCCGCAAGTCTATCTCTCAGTTACTTTATTCCACTAACCGAGGACCAAGTTCTTTGTCCTCTCTGTCATATGGAGAATGAAAACTTGGATCATCTTTTCCTCAATTATTTTTTCTCTAGAATACTATGGAGACAGGTTCCATGGCCACTTGATATAACTTGTTTTAAACAAGCTGGAATCAATAACTGGATCAATATCATCTTAAACCCATCAAACTCTTTAAATATCCCTGCTGCTGAAGCTCATAAATTTCAAATCTTCTCTACAATAGCTATGGACAACATATGGTTTATTAGGAATCAGATTACTCACAACATAGCAAACCATACAGTTGACAGCTTCATAAGAAAAACTATGGACCTATACAGAGAGCATGACAGAGCCTGGGAAAAGAAGTTTATAGATTCAAATCTAAGATGGACTCCACCTGAATTTGAAGATACCTTCTCTATTACCTTTGATGTGGCTATAAGAAATGAGAGGAGCACTTCGATAGCAGTATGCAGGAATAGTATTGGCATATTACAATTTGTTGTAGCACATCATAATTGGAGTGTTGATCCAAACATAGGAGAAGTAATGGCTGCTTTCATAGGGGTTCAAGAAGCTCACACCAGAAAGATCGACAAAGTTATTCTCGAAGGTGACTCTCTTAATACAATCAATTCCATCAACAATCCTCACAAGGCTATTAATTGGGAAACTAAAGGGATTGCTAGAGACACCAGATTTTTACTCAAAGACCTTGAAGTTTGGAAAGCTATAAAGATACATTGATCCCAAAATCGATGCGCGCATTCCATTGCGCAATGGGCATATTCCAACCTTGAATTTGGAAATACCCCAATCATCAAAATCCCAACTTGCTTGCTCGAGTTCCATAGTGGGAAAGATCCGCCTTCTCTTAATGTACTTTATTAGTCTCTTATTAGTCTTTATTTTATTAGTCTCTTATTAGTCTTTTGTGTTGGTCTAAGTTATAATGTTTACTTCTCTTTGTTGTTGTATGGAATGATTTTTTATTTTAATAGGAATCTACTTGCTTGCTGAGAAAACAAAAAATTGAGATTAAAAAAAAGTGACCCTCGTGGGTCCTTTCGGCAACCTTGGTGGAGCCTCCTACAGGGTGGACCTTGCAGGTTAGCCCTTGCATTGCATGACCTGTTTGTCACCACGCCATCTCACTTTAGCCAGCATGTAGAAGTTGAGCAAAATTCTCCAAAGAAATAGCCACAAAACTTGCTTGAGTGGGTCGTAACGCAAGGGTAGTGCAAATTCTTGGCTTTTGTAATTTGAAATCAGTCCCACAACTTGCTCAATTGAGGGCTGCACAAAATTCTAATTTTGTGAGTTTCTCCATCTTCAAGTCTCATTCTTGCCCTTGAACCTTTCCAAGAACCAATTGGCAATGTTGTATATGCCATCCTTCTTGGGTTTCCCGAATTTGGATCTCATCAAAAGAATCACAAGTGAAAGGTACAAAGGGGTTAACATCAAATCTATTGAATCTTTTAATGTGGCTTGGAAGCTTCAACCTCTATGCACTCAGATTGATCTTCTCAATAATTTCCAATGGCCAAATATTTATTTTAGGCAACTCCTTGTATTCGACCATAGAAAATTTGTCTTTAGATGTATTGACCCAAACAAACTCACCAACATAAAACTCTACCACTCTAACAGTTCTTGTCCACACTCATCTTATATGTAGCACTTGAATCCTGTAGATGCTTTGATAGTCGTCTTATAGACCTTTTAAATATGAGTAATCAGATCCTCTGTGCTTTGGCAATTACCCACTTCAAAACTTGAATAAGTGCAAGATCAAGTAGGGCATGTGGATTATCGTCATAAACAATGTAGAAAGGTAGCAAATTCCAGTTGATTAAATTCTGATCCCACGATCTGAGATGATAACAGCCTACTAGACCACAATGTAAATACACCATGCACAATTGACAACTCTGTCTACCCATATATTTGTAGATGATAAGCATTGCTGAATTCCAACTTGGAGTTAGATAAATGCAATAGACACCTTTAGATGTGGTTTAGAAAGTGGGTATCTGTATCAAATACAATGGATAGTGCTAACACATGAATATGGTAAACCTACCAAAAATATGACTAAACAACTATAGTGCATTTGAGGTCTTCTTGCATGCTATGACTAAACCGTTCGAACGTTAAATTCCTTTGTTCGAACGGTTTTCTTTTCAATTGGGAGTTCGAGCGTGGTATATAGGAGTTCGAACGTTAGTGCCCCGTAATTTGCATATTGCATTTTTTTTTAACTCAATTCAAATATAATATAGTAATATATACTATACTAATATATAGTAATAATTATATAATATATACTATGTACCATATAATAGTTATATACTTGAATACTATATAGTATTATATACTATACTATAATATATACTATACTATTGTATACTATATAAATAGAACTATATATTAATATAATAATACTATAGTGTTAGTAATACCTTTACTCAAGAAGCATACCAAGAGAATCAATCCGTATTTAACTTATTTATGGATTTGAGCCAGTATCATATGACAAAATAATATACTACATCACATACTGATCATAATGGAAAGTGGACTCATCTCGATATTCGTGAAAATTATTAAGTATTATAATCTGTTTTAATTAAACATATTTTAATATTTGTGACGATATTAATTCTTTATGTTGTGTATAGGATAAAATGATTACCCTACGTGCAAAAGTTGCGTTAGATCAAAATTTATCAACAAGTAATATTGAAATTTTTACACAAGTTCTAGGTCAATATTCAGGATACTTAAAGGGTTTGGATTGCTGTATAAAGCCTTCTAGTTCTTTCTCAACGTCAAGTACCTCTATAGCGTTAGAGAATGCAAATTTTAGGATCGAAGAATTGACTACAAGACAGCATGAGTTAAAGGCTCAATTGGCAAAACAATACATGGAGATGCGTATGAAACAGCAAGAAGAACAACAAGAAAAGTTCAAGAGAGAGATGCAACTCCAAATGCATATGCTTATGCAACAATTCAGGCCTCTAAGCAACTGATTTTTCGTGTTTTGCATAGATTTGAGATTTAATTATAAAGTTCTATACGGATGACAATTAGTATTATTACTATTGAGTTTATTTAGTTCGGACTTATGACTAGTTTTATGTGTATTGGACAATTTGTAATGTCTTTTTTTTTTTAAATATTATTTAATTATGCCTATTTTGTTTTAAATTTTTGGTTAAAATAAAGCATTAACCGTTCGAACGTCCATGAAACGTTCGAACAAGGATAAATCGGAAACAACTGTTCGAACATCACATGATACCGTTCGAACTACTGTTAATTGGCAAATCACTCGATCATTTCATTATACGTTCAAACATCTTACTCAATAAAAATATAATTTTTCATTCGATAATCAATTTGTTCGTTCGAACGTTCACTCATGTTTACTTGGTCGAACAGACTACTATCGATTGACCACCTATGTAAGATACTTTCGAACATACATATACGTTCAAACATTTTTTGTTGGCGTTCAAACTCTTTTTTGGGACAAAATTCAACCGTCCTAGAAAAAAAATGGTCGTTTGAACGGTCCAGCAAATGTTCGTCCTAAAAGGTATTTTTTGAGACGAAATTGTTATTTTTGTCCCAAAATACTTTTTGGGACACTGATATTGGGACGACCTTGATACGCTTTGTTTTCGTCGGGATAAAAACCCAATCTTTTGGGATGAAAAATTTCATCCCAAAAGATTTGATATGTTGTAGCGAATAGTCAATCTATTATTAAGTTTACAATAATTTCATAATAATAGATCGATATGATCTAGTTAGATCTGACTAAGCACTTGCTAGTCACCTTAAGACCAAATTAAGAGCATCTGAATCAAAAGCTAGCCATCTTACAATCGCCATCATGGGATTCTCTCCACTAGAGCAGTATATACAAAGTATACCGAAATGTTTAATTTTATCACCGAGTGTAAACTTAGAACTTATATGTTATAAGGAATTGTGGTTTATAAATCCTTGTATATTTACATCATTAACATACATTAAATTATTACAAAGTATCGACTACTCGAATTAGAATGCTTGAGCATTAATCCAAACCGTTCTCATCCTTGTACCAATTTTATTACTGTAAGAAATAGGCATCCATAGTGGTCACCCCTTCCCCCTTCTCTTGGGGGTTATGAACTTCATGAGACTTGATGGTTGACCCTTAATGGCCAGCCGGGAGTTACGCTTAGAGGGATTATTTACGTAGCCCCTCCCCGCTTTGGTTGAATTACTTACATTAAGTATGATCTCTCTCTCAAATGGTTCTCTCTAGTCATGGCATTTAAGCTGTGAAACGTGTGAATGTTGCTCTGGTATTATCACGTAGCACACTCCACCATTGATGTGAAGATTGTGGACGAAAAACAACACTGAAAAATCCGTGGAACAATTGCATTAGATCTATGATTTACCAACAAGGTAATATCGCTTCCACTACGTATTTTAATCTAGTATTTCTAACAATTACCATTAACACCAAGCATCCATCATGGAGAGGCATGCACATAACTAGTTTTTTTACCTTCATTTCCTAGCTAGTTACATATATAACTCGCAAATCTAACAATTCTGCGGACATAAATATATATATAAATGGTAGTAGGGGGAGATGCTTGCTGCATGCCATGATCGATCAAGTATGGGCGCGCATCAGTTCGAGGGCTTCACCCGCTTCCAATTTTGTTGCGATTCTGTGTTTTCTATAATCTTCGTAAGTAACAGGGACGTAGAGACGCGGGTGTTCGGCATCCACGAGTTCCGGTGGGGCTTCAACCGCTGCCTCCTTCGGTCCCAAGAGAAAAGAGGCAATAGACACTCTGATGCTAGCTTCTTGGCACTGTACTCTATGCTTCACATTACAAAACCTTCCATTGCTCCATACCTTGATCAACATATCAACCAACATCAGTATTAATGACAAGTTTTCTGAATTAAAATTTATATAAGATCAATGAACGGATGAGATAGGATCGGCTGATTACCTTAGCAAGGTCCCCAAGGTTGACAAGGAGGGTGCCTGGCCATGGATGGACCGATACAAATGCACCAGATTTGTCCATTACTTCAAGACCACCAACATTTTCATCATCTTGAAGTATAGTTAGAAACCCAGAATCTGTGTGAATTTGTACACCAGATGATCCAACAGTTTCGGGAGTGAAGTTGTATTTGTTTATCCTAAACTGGCAAGGCCAATCCTTGAACAAATCGCTAACCAGCCCCATGCTTTTTGCCAACTTTCGTCCCAAATCAAGCGCCAAATCATGTATTGCTTGAGCGTACATCTCTAGTATCTCCCTGCCAATATAATATTCGATTGAGTTGACTTGAAATAAAAAATCAGATATTTCGGATGAACATCTATCTAGCAGGAACGGAACAGACAGAAGATGGGGAGAAAAAGAAAGAAACCTTTGGTGAGGAGAGGCACCTAACTGAGAACAAAAGTCAAGCAGAGCCTGAGGGGATCCCAAATCATAGAGGCCCAAGGCCTCATAAAGAGGATTTGTATCACTTGGTGCCATGTAGCCGCTGCCGGCAATCACATCGGTGTTGCGCCTTTTGATTTCCATGGGAAGGTCAAGCAGATCTCTCACCACTTTCTTCATTTCTGTCATCAGTCCTACAGGGATATTGTGGTTGACGATCCTGAAACAACCCCATTCCTCGGACGCTTCTCTCAGTTTCCTATACTGCTCTACACCTTCAAATTCTTGCATATCAATTACTGGGATACACTTGAAATCTCCGCCCTCCCCCATTTTTGGTGCCTCTTTACTCTTCTCTTCTCGACTTTAAATAAAATGCTTCCACCGATACCCAAACCTAATCCGTCAACGCGATGACCGAAGCTTGCGCACACAGATCAAACAGTAATTACATTGCTTTTTCTGTGTCAATTACGTCGACATACTTATAAACAGAAGAAAGACAACGCTGTTTCCAAGCATAGAGTGACTTTGTGATTTGGAGCCTTCCACCTCAGAGCTCCATTACAAGCTCACGTTTTAAAGGAGTCGTCAATCGAGTTTGTTTCTTTCGACATATGCTATTTTATGACGGAACTTATTTATCTAAAGAGATTTGCTACACAACCTCCTACTATTCATCCACACTCCACATTTCATATTTTTTAATATTTTTTAATATTTTTAAAAAAAAAAATTTTGAATTTATTTTTTTTTAAATATTTCAGATTTTTTATTCACTATTTATATAAAAAATATTTGATAAAAAAAAATTAAAAAAAAAAGGTGGAGTGTGGAGTGTGATGAATAGTAGGAGGTTGGGAAGATTATTTCTTATCTAAAAGGAAAAAGATGAGGTGGAGAAACAGATAGAGTCTGCGACATGATGTCGTCTGTGGTTTAACCTTTTTTGGCCGAACGGATGGGCCTCTCTCTCTCTCTCTCGGTAACGAAACTAAGGAGTGTAAATTTAAACTGAAAAATCAGTCTGGACGGAATCGTTTGGACCGGTTTTTGAATTATACAACCGGCTGAAACTGGTTCAGTTGCGGTTAAGTTTTGGTTTTACGATTTTTGATACCGGACCGGATTAAATCGGATTAATTGAAAAAATATATATATAAAAATTAATATTTTATATAAAAATTTTATTTATAATATATAATATATATAATTATATATCATATATGAAATAATTTCATATTATAATTTATAAATTATAAAATAAAATGTTAATCTTAAATATGAACATTTGTAATTTGTTTAATCATATGTTATTAATATAATTTTATATAGGATAATGTTATCATAATTTATAAAATAAAATTTTAATCTTAAAGATGAAAATTTAATTGATCATATGCTTTAAACATAAAATATATATATTAAATTATATTATATATAGTCTAATATACTATATAGCTATACTAATAGATAAGTTTATAACTAATACTAATATATAACTATACTAATAGTATAATATTAATATAATAGTCTAATATATTATATAGTTACACTAATATATTAGTTTATAACTAATACTAATAGTCTAATATACACTATAGTTATACTTATAGTAGTGCAGATTTTGTAATAGGAACTGATTTTTATAATAGATTTTTTGAAGCAGTATTTTTATTAACAAATTTTTATTTTTTAATGACAAATTTACATTTTAAAAAATTAGAAAATCGGACCGGACCGGACTGGAAACCGGTAAAATCGGAGATACCGGTTTAGGAGGGTAACCGGTGCGTAATTAGTTTTGAAAAATGCAAAACCGGTACATACCGGTCCGGTCCTAAATATTGTCCAAAATCAAACCATACCGAACCGGTTACATCCCTAGTAACGATAAACTTCCTATTTCTTACCACTCATTTATTATTTTGTTTATTTTTTATTTTTTACTTTTTTTTTACTTCATAGTTAAGGAAATGCCTATTAGTGAAATTATATATTTTTTTAATAATTAAGGATGTTAAAAAATATTTAAAAGAAAATAATAAAAAAATAAAAATTTCAAATATACTATAGAGTAACAAAAGGGTGGTAGGAGGATAGTAGCCTATCATTATTCTTCTAGTTTAACCAACGAGCAGCAGCCAAGTGCTAGCACTAAATAATTAGGATCCGTTTCGATAGTGCAATTGTTTCGTCTTATCTTATCTTATAATTACAACTTTTTCAAATTTCTACACAAATATAATAAACAATTCAACTTTTTCAAATTTAAAATAATAATATTAAAAAATAATATTTTATTTAATTTTTAACTTTCATCTAAAATTATCTCATCTAATTTCACTATCCAAACTGCACAATTGATTTGGAGGAAATTATTGATTAATATTGAAAACTCTAAAACAATAGGATAATGATATTTATGTCTTAAGGTGTGATATCTGAAAATCATTTATGTTAATAGGATGACAAAACCCTTCATTAAAAATTTTAAAAAAATCGATAAATAGAAAAGTAAATATAAAGTATTTTATATCTTTTGGGTCACTTTTTCTTTCCTACGTTTTAAATTTCTTTTTAACTTAATATACTTATATTTCCTTTTTTTAATTGTTAGGGTTAAGTTAGGTTAGGTAATTTGGTAATTAAATTTAAACATAAAATTTTCATCACATCTCATCATTACAACTTTTTTAAATTTCAATTTAACTTTTTTAAATTCTAAAATAATAATAATATTAAAATATAATATTTTAAATTTTTATCTAAAACTAAAAATTCTCATCTCACTCTCCAAACCTAACCTTAGGGCTGGTTTGGGGCATGAGAATTCTCAAAAATTCTCATCTCATCTCAACTCATCATTACATTTTTTTCAAATCCTCATACAAAATATAATAAACAATTCAACTTTTTCAAATCCCAACTCAACTTTTTCAAATCCCAAAATTAAAAAATAATATTTTAAACTCTAAAACAAAACACAAAATTCTTATCTCACTCCCCAAACCTCCCCTAGTCTTTCTCAAAAAAAAAAAATTTGGGTGCAGAGTATTTTTTAAAAACTTTGAGGGAGTGATTGCTAAAATCGATCATTTAAAAGGGTGTTCGCAAATCATGGTGTAGTAATTTGAGGAGATTATGTGTATTTCTTATCAAAACGTACATTTCCTCAAAATTTCCATCTCCTTGGACAGGCACTAAAGACCGTCTGTGGGGTTCATTTGCAATCTAAGCCGTTTATCAGGCTACTTGTGGATATTGTTGTCCTTAGTTTAGATGAGATAGAGTTTTAATTTTAATTTTTTTTTTTTATTTTAATTAGCACCAGTTACTTGGAAACAAAATCTCGACTCATCAAAGGGATGCACATGATAAATGAGCTTGAGGTATTTTACTTAGGGATGATGCTCATCATCCCACACCACATGTTACATATTTTTAAATTATTTTTTATATTTGTTAAATTAATTGAGTTGTTCTGCTTATCATCCATACACCACATATTTGTTATAGAAAAAATGAAGAAAAACAAAAACTTAAAATAAGTGTGGTGTGTGAGGATAATAAATAGAATTATTTATTTTTAATTGCCAATAGATATCCGAGAATAAAATTCTGACTAATCTCATGGGTGTATAGATTTTTGTTAAGAAGGTTCTTGCAAGTGAACCAAGAGTAATTTAAGAGAAAAATTTCCATTTTGATGAGCACAAGAGTATTATTAATAGAGAAATTCTATTTGCAGTCCCACATGTGCAAACCCTTCATTAAATAGAAAAAAGTACCATTTTGATAAGGATATTATTGTAATTTTAAAAAAATTTAAAGACAAAATTAACTAGGCTTGTAATGCAATCCCCAAATGGGGACTATACATAGCATTGCTATTATAAATATGAAGTTTCAAATCCAAGACATCCAATATATATGATTCGCCCTAGAATCATTACTTGACTAGTCAGGATCTGATTGGTCAAATTCAAATTAGGCTCGATTCGTTTATTAAATGAGTTGTTCGTAAACATAAAATTATGATCAGTTATTAAACGATATAGCTTGTATAAAACTCGACTTGACTCATACGAGCTTGAATAACTTCATATTTTTAATTTTTTATAATATGTCAATAGATTCGAAGAAATTATGTTCCTTGTACTAAATATGTTACTTGAGTCCTTATGAATGTAATGCTTTATATACGTATAAATAAATTTTATAAAGATATTAGTAAAAAGTTCAAATTTGTTTGTCAAAACTAGTAGATAATGTTCTAAAATAAATATAAATAAGTTATTTCATCTAAATAAAATAGCTTATGAATAAGTTGGAACTAACTCGAATATTAAATAAAAAAATTCTTCTCATCAGTCACTATTCTCATCTCACACTCCATATCCTACGAAAAAAAATAAGTTTTCACGTCATGTGTGTGGTGTATGATATGAACAGTTGCTGATTTATAGGAAAACTCTATTAAATATGTTGTTAATGAACATAAGTTCTAACTCGACGCAAAATTCAAGCTGGACTCATTTGAATAAAAATTAAATGAACAAGATTTGACTACCAACTGTTGGCTGGAACTCAACTCGTTTACCTCCATAAATGAGCTTGATGTGCTTGTTATGACTAAGAACTTGTCCTACCATTCCAGTTGAATCTCTTTGATCAGGCTGCTAAGGATCTTCTAAAATTTCATGCATGGCCTGTTTCCACTAATGATAGGCAAGAGAAGATGTCCTGATGGATATAAATAACAATAATGCTACATAAAACTAGCGTGTACAACCTTTGTGTAACCGGCTGACACAACTAGATCCCACTTTCTCCCTTTCTTCTTTCTTCTTTCTCTCCCCTTTCATTTTTCGGTATGTCGATGAAAAACTTAGGAACTTGATTTAGTGCTTCTCTCTTCTAGGATGGACTCCAAGTCTCTACACTTTATCACCCACCAGTTGTTCTTCTTTGCAGAGTGTTCCAACGACCTTGACTCTTTAAAATAGTTCTCTCTTTTTTTTATATATATACTTAATTAGAAGTATTCCATTACTTATGAGAAAAATCTAACAAATGAGAACAAAAAACAATGGCAACAAACAGAAAATGATAATTTGTAAATGATCTTCAAACATTTGAAGCAAAAAAATTCATACTCCCGTCATTGAACTCAGTTTTAAACATTACATAGAACTAAAACTGAAAATCAAGAGGTTCTTCAAACTTAAAAACAACAAATCATATCATGCTTCAGCCAAAGCCTTTGCTCTCGTGGAAAAGATGGACAAAACCCTTCAGCGGTACTTAATGAAACCAATTTCCTTGGCTTTGCTATGGAAGCATTTCCTACAACACATGAGGACGTAATTCCTGATCAACCCATGAGGATTCCCGCAAACCCGACAAGCGCGGGAGTCAGGGTCGTAGTTCTTGGGGGGAGAATTCCATACGTTGGAGTGCCCCATGATCTTGTTCTGTGTCCTACCGAAAGGGGAAATTGGAGAGAGCTACGGAAGCAAGAGCCTTTGAGAAAACCCTAGAGAATGCAGCAGCACCACCTCTCAAATAGCTCTCTCTCAAACAGTTCTTCGACCTCTACCTCAGATAGAACCCATTTCAGGAAGGAAAACGTCCAAACCCATTTCCACTACAGAGTGTCCAATAGAATTATATGCCGAAAATTATTTTCTCCTTTACACTTCTGGTTGTTGAGAAAATTTGAGTATCTCAAAAACTAAAACAGGCACAGCCAACGCTATATTCCCAACATCCTCATCAGCTTGCATTATCTTTTTAATCCGAGCAGTAGGAAATCGAGTATCGAGGCATAACACAAAAACTTTCAAACGAGAATCGAGATTTATAACACAAAATTGTTGCTACTATCATCAAGATCATCATCGTGACAGATAAAATCTACGAAAACGCATCTCATATACGAAAGTTTTCAGATTTTATCTCAAAACTAAAGTTTTTGTTTCAACGACATCACTTCATACGGACTCAAGTTTGAGCAAACAACATTTAATCTCCTGTCAAGGAAATATAAGGCAGATGGTTTACAAATAAAATAAAAAAAATATTTACAGATGGTTTACAGATGTATCTTGCGTTTTCCAATCAGTATTTTCTAGAAGAACTATTGTCATTAGCTTCTTCCCACTGCTTGGCCTTGTGGGGCTTTTACTTCAGTTGATTAGTTTGCTTTGCTCAAGGCTACAGAACTCATTCATAAGTTCCTGGCAAGGGTTGGCTTCATGGGAAGTGGCCTTCGTGGAAATGAGAATAGAGTTAAAAAAAAGAAGGAAGAGGTTGAGAGAGAATAGTCAAATGAAACGGTGAGTTTCTTATCCACGTTGGCGTCGATTTTCCAAGGCCGTTACACAGTATTTTTCTATAAATAATAGGTAATGCTTCAGGAACTCACAAAAATCATCAAAAACTTTTTATTGATAGTGTAAATTTCTTTTTTGATTTTTTAAAATCCATAAATATTTTTAAAAAAAATTACAGATTTATTAAAAAATACTTTCTTAACTATTAAATTAAATAAATAAAAAACACACAATCGATAGGCCGGTAGCCTTTGGGAATATTATTTCCCTAAATAATATGTTTTCATTGCGTGAAAAAAAAAGGAACGTCATAAAGACTAATTGCGTCAGATGCACTGGAATTGGGGGTCAAATCCTTGAAAAATAGAGCCTGCCTAATTTTTTTTTTTTTTGAAATGAATAGAGTCTGCCTAATTGCTTCAACTAGAAGCTTTTTTTTTTTTTTTTTTTTTTTTTTTTAATTTCCTTTTTCTGTGGGGTTCTTTTTTCTTGTTGTCTGTAGTTCCTTATATTCTTGAATTCTAGGATAAGAATTTTTAGTTTTAAATAAAAATTTAAAATATTATTTTTTAATAGTAATATTATTTTAGAGTTTAAAAAAATTGAATTGAGATTTGAAAAAATTGAATTGTTTATTATATTTAATGTGAAAATTTAAAAAAATTGTAATGATGAGATAAGATAAGATAAAAATTTTATATCTCATCTTAATCACCAAACATAACCTAAATATAACCTTAAAGGCCGAGTTTGGATGGTCAGATACTCTCAAATACTTTTATTTGAATGATCAAATCCAAATATTGGAGAATTATTTTCTCTATTTTTAATTTATCTTATTTTATTATTATAATTTTTAAAATTTTTTATATAAAATATAATAAATAATTTAATTTTTTTTAATTTTAAAATAATAATATTATTAAAAATAATATCTTATAATATATTATCCAAAGATTCAAACAACTTTGGTGTCGTGATTTGCAACAAATTAAATAATAAATATTACAAAAGGCACAAGCTTTTGTCAGCTAGCTAACTAGCTATTGCAATAACTTCAAACCTTACATCGATGTCTGCATGTACTGTTGTTAGTTATATGAATGTGTCGATCGGTACGCACCTAATATTTGGATAAGTGTGGTGATAGGGTTATCACCCTTTTATTATTTATAATTTATTTATTATTTTATTATTTTTTAAGTATTTTTTTAACATTTTTAATCATTAATAAAAATATAATTTTACTCATAATCATTTTCTTAAACATTAAATAAAATTAAAAAATTTTAAAAAATCAAATAAAAAAATAGTAAATTAGTAGTAAAAAAATAGTAATCATATTATTTTCTTTTGAATAAACAGAAATTTTATTCATAATCTCTACATTATATATTATATATAATTTTTTTATTTTTTTTGTAAGTACTTAATATATAGATAATAAGTATAAAAAAACTTAATTAACTTAATAAGAATATAATAAAAAATTAAAAAATATATAATGTATGAAACGATGAATAACAAAATTCTAATATAAAAACGTTGATACAAGACTTGACAATACCTTGTATGTACATTAAGGTACTTTATCACAACACGTGTATACCGTTTAGTAAGTTTTGACTTATTTAGATAATAGGATGAATTGAAATAATTTATAAATAATAATAAAATTAATAATTAAAATAAAATAAAGTGAAATGATTATCTTCTCTACTTTTAAACGGTCCTAACGCACCTAGTTTTATTATTGGGAAGACGATTAAATCGTACTGAATAATATTATAATGTATTTAGAAAAAACTTGTCACCAACTGTTGGGGATAGTCCGACAACTCTAGAAGTGGTCCCCGTCACCCTCGAGTTGGCTGTACAACCATCCCATGCTGTGGCTCCCAAGGTGGGGGCCTCTAGCCAGTCCACTTTAGGTGCCGCCTACCACTCTAGGATGGCCGAGTCACGATAAATTTTTTATACAATTTAAGGCTGTGTTTGGACACTGAAGTCTTCTCAGCTACTCTCAAACATTCTTACTACTATTAATTACTTTATTATTATTTTTCACATACTTTTTCTACTATTCATTACTTTTTACCTACTTTTTACTACTATTCAATATTTTATTATTACTTTTTCTCACCACTTCTCAACACTTCTCACCATCCAAACCAAGCCTAAGAGTGCGTTTAGATGTTGAGATGAATTGAGTTGAGTTGAGATGATAAAATATTATTAAAATATTATTTTTAAATATGAAAGTTGTTTTAGAATTTAAAAAAGTTGAATTATTTATTATATTTTATATTAGAATTTAAAAAAAATTGTAATGATGAATTGAGATGAGTTGAGATGAATTTACTATCCAAACGAAGCTGTGTGTAAATTCTACATATATATATATATATTTTTTTAAAACGATATTTATTATTAAAAAATAATATTTTTTATATAAATTTTAAATTTATCTATTTTGTTAAGAGATATACTTGGAGCCTCCCGATTACGATCGGCTTATGACTTTTTTGGTTGATTTATCTAAATACACTAACTGATTTATTACTTCTCGCATAAATAACGAATGGTATAATGACTGCTAGTTATAATAGATTAGATTGTAAAGTTAGGCATGATTTTTGAGTGAGAACAATCCAATTTTGAATTTAAAGCATTACAAAATATTAGAGCTAATAATGCTATAGTGGAAAGTTATCTTTCGACGTATAAAAAATCATCGAGAAAATATTACATCGGTGATTCATTTAAAAAACAAGAACCACACATGTTATCATAGCTAAAAATGCCTACTATCTCCTAAAGCCAAATGGCGAGCCAATTTCAAACTATAAAATTAGTGTGCTAAAATATGACACTACGATTATGAAAGTTAAATAAACCCAATCACCCAATCCCAAGATCTCCTAGTCTTTATGTAATAGATATGCAAATCTCTTCATTCGATCAACTACTTTATGTATGTAGGTTATCCCATATTAATAATTACGTCTCATCGCCAAAATGAAGAAGTTGCTCTACTTTAAACACAAGTAGTTGTTTTGAAATGCATATAGGTTATAAGAGAACTAATTGTATATAGCTTCAAAAATGGTAATTTTTGTAGAGAAGCATTATAGCGTTGTACCTACAAAGCATCGCAAGTACTTGTTCTACACACATTTATTAACTACCACAAATTGACCATTTTGTTTAGGCATGATAAGTAGTGTTTGTAAGAGAGTTGAACGAACCCCTTGGAATTTGAAATCTTCTTTCTAAAGGTGAACGTTAAAAATAGAATCTTTAAAAGAAGAGAGATTGGGCCAAACCATTGAGTTTGAAGATGTGTTGCAAGAAGAAATGTTATGGTTTTAATAGTATAGGGATGAGCCGAAAAGATAAAATTATTGTACCTAGCTACTCACAATTCCAAATGCAAACAAACATCTCCCCCTTAAGTCATGGCCATAGAAATCCCTTTTAGTTTTAGCTAGATCTATAAATAGTTTTGTCAAATCCAAAATGTCCATCTACTAGACTATTGTGAACTAACCCTAGAAGCTTGGACCTGAAGGTTTCATCTTGGTCAACATACAACCATATTCTATAGAAGAGAAGTTTGTCTATCCTCGATGCAAAACTTAGAAATAGAACCTTTGTTTATTCTACATTAGTAAATCGTATCCTAATGCCCATTTATTTTAAGACTTAATATATACATTATGACGTCATCTATCCTTTAATGCCCTTTTACTTTGACACTACTACATAAATATCCAGGGGTCTGTCTTAATACAAATGCAGCTTGTGACATTTCTAATAGCCAACTTAGCTTCATCGGGAACTTTTCAATAAATAAACCCAACTATTCCAACAGGTGCATCAGTTTACGTCTTTTTGTTGGATTTGATGTAAAATGGTTCTCTAAAAAGCATTGAGCATTGGGAAACTCTTGAGTTTAAACCCTAAACAATTTAGGAGGTCCTCCTTGTGAGTGAGGTTTCGTCTTTGCTTTGAGCAAAGTGTGTCTCTGGAGTTTTAGTGGAAAAACTGCAAAGATACGGATGGAGGCTGAGTTAGAGAGATTATGGAGAGGGTTCACGTTAACAGATCAGGAAAAGCAAGGTTTCTCAGTTACTAAAGCAGAAGTTGTAAAGGTGGCAGTAGAAAAAAAGTATTGTCTGTTGCTACTGGTGATTGCGGACAAACAGGTAAACAAGGAAGCTTTTAGAAACTCTATGTCAAGGATCTGGGGTCCAGTTGGCTGGATCCAATTCAAGGAAATGGGAACTAACAAGTTCCTGCTGGAATTCGAGCTAGAACAAGACAAAAAGGAGATCCTGCAGGGGCGTCCTTGGACCTTTGACATATTTCTAGTTTGCATGGAAGATGTGGATTGGACTATTCCTCCTAATGAAATCACCTTTTCTCACGAATCTTTCTGGATTCAAATACATAACATGCCTCTGGGTAGCATGAACACAGACATTGGTTCTCAAATAGGAGCCAGCATTGGAGAGGTAATGGAGATAGATACAGACAGTTCAGGCTATACATGGGGTCATTTTCTACGTATGAGAATCCGCATCAACATCACTGAACCCCTGAATCGTGGCAGACTTTTGAAGGTAGAAGACAAAACTCTGTGGCTCCCATTCAAGTACGAGAGACTACCAACCTTTTGTTATCACTGTGGCGTTATAAAGCACAAAAAAGAAGGATGTGCAAGCGTAGCAAGACGTAGACATGAATCTCATACTCTCGAGTATGGTCCTTGGCTTCGTGCTAACACTCCAAAACCAGACAGCTTAACCTTGAAGCGTTATCAGGGAGAAGGAAGGGGAGAAGCAAAATCCTCATGGCGGGAAAAAAGCTCAACAAAGGTCACTATTCATGGTATTAGACACGAGGGACACAATCGAGTGGATATCCTTTCAAATCAGGGGGCAGATAGGGTGACAACTAAGGACACTGCTCATGAACAGTGTGGTGATTCAAAACAGAAACAACAAGGGTTTGTTTTCAAAGCTACTCAAAAGCAGGAACCTGTTCTTATCTGGAAAACAAGCCCTTACAGGACATTGCTACAACTATGCATCAGTTTAGACCCAAGGCATCAGGACCTGCTAAGGGAAGGGGACTAGTTACTGGGAAAGAGGGGACTAACAAAAGTACAAAGGTCCAACGAGATAAGGTCCAGCAGGGTTTAACCCCTCTCGTTAAATCAGAATCATCCTTGGCTAAACAGGTTAGCTCCCTTAACCTCTTCATGTAGTCACAGATTAAACTTCTTAATTCCCCTAATAAGCCCACATGGAAAAGAAGAGCAAGAGAGCATACTCTAAATATTAGAGAGAATGGGAAGGAAGACTTGGTTATGTGGAGTGATGAGATTCCTTTGAAACGAAAGGGAGAGTGCCATTCTATTAGTGAAAGCATTCAAAAAAAAAAACAGAAGAAAGATGAGCTTCAAACAGGGCTTATTAAGCAAGAAGAAATGGTGGAGGCTGCTAGGCAGCCCCACCAACAATCATGATTTGCTTAAGTTGGAACTGCCGAGGGCTTGGGAACCCTCGGATAGTTCGAGAGCTTCACCATTTGGTGAAAACAAAGTTCCCTAGTCTCATTTTCCTTATGGAGACTAAATGTAATAGAAACAAGGTGGAGTTAGTTAAGAAAAAACTTGGTATGTCACACAGCTTTGTCGTGGACAGTAAAGGGGCTAGTGGGGGCTTGGCCTTCATTTGGAATGACTCGGTTAATGTGACTCTCCTCAACTACTCTCAACACCATATATCTCTTAATGTGATCCTTGATAATGATAATCAGACTTGGACTCTATCTGGATTCTATGGTAACCCAGTTCCTGGTAAGAGGAAATTAAGCTGAGCCCTCCTCCGTGCTATGAAACCAGACGTGAATCACCCATGGCTTTGCTTGGAGAATTTTAACGAAATTTTCCACAATGGGGAAAAGTGGGGGGGGGGGGGGGTGGCCAAAGGCCTCTTTCTCAAATGGAGGATTTCAGATTAGCCCTTTTAGACACTGGTTTGCATGATCTTGGTTATAAGGGTGAACTCTTCACTTGGTGCAACAATAGGGAAGGCCACCAATTCACAAAAGAGAGACTTGATAGAGCTTGTGCAAATTCCTCTTGGCTGCTTTTATTTGGAAATTCCTCAGTCACTATAGCAACTGTTAGTAGCTCAGATCACAGCCCTCTAGTGGTGTTAATTTCTTCGGAGGAACATCTTGTATCCAGAGCTGAAAAACCCTTCAAATATGAGGCCAGCTGGGCTTCAAAAGAGGAATGCAAGGAGATCATTGAGGAATCTTGGTGCAGAAACTCGATGACATCCAATAAGCTCATGGTGGTTACAGAGAACCTGAAAAGGAGTAAAGAAAAGCTGAGTTTGTGGAGCAAAAACTCAAGGCTACTGAGTACTAAGATATTACATAACAAGTACCTGAAGCTAAAAGACCTCCAAAAAGCAAACACAGGGGACCTCCCTAACTAGAGCCACAAAAATAAAGATAGATCAGATACTCGAAGAAGAAGACACTTATTGGAGGCAAAGGGCCAAGCAGAGATGGCTCCTAGAGGGAGACAGAAATACCAGATTTTTTCACCAATGTGCAACCCAGAGAAGGAGGAAGAATATTATCAAGAAAGTAAAAGATGAATCAGGTTCCATAGCTTCTACACCGGAAGGAGTTAGTGCTAAGTTTAATTCCTTCTTTAAGCATCTGTTCTCTACTTCAGACCCTCAAGGCCTAGCAGAGGCGCTGCAGCACCTAAAACCTACCATAATAGAGGAGATGAACACTAAACTTTTGGGGAAATTCACAAAACAAGAGGTGGAAGAGGCTATTTTCAACATGAACCCTCTTAGCTCTCCGGGACCTGATGGTTTTCCTCCTGCCTTCTATCAAAACCACTGGCCCCAAGTGGGAAACGAGGTAAGTGAAGCTGTTCTCCATATATTAAACTCAGGGGGCAAGGTTGATTTAATCAATGCAACTCAAATTGTACTGATTCCTAAGAAGAAAAACCCCATTTCAGTCTCAGACTATCGCCCTGTTAGTCTATGCAATCTCATTTATAAGATGGTGTCCAAGTCAATTGCTAATAGATTGAAATCTATCCTGCCAGAAATTATTTCATACACACAATCAGCCTTTGTCCCGGGAAGGTTGATCTCAGATAATCTCATTGTTGCTTTTGAGGCTCTACACACAATGCAAAGCAGACTAAGAGGGAAGGAGGGCTTCATGGCATTAAAGCTCGATATGAGCAAAGCATATGATAGATTAGAATGGCACTTCCTGAAACAAGTAATGCTGAAGATGGGTTTTGCAGCAGAATGGGTGCAACTGGTTATGAACTGTGTGGAGACAGTGTCCCACTCAATTCTTCTTAATGGCTCTCCTCAGGAATCTTTTAGACCAACTAGAGGCATTAGGCAGGGAGACCCCTTATCTCCCTACCTTTTTATCTTATGTGCAGAAGTGTTGACATCCTTGCTTGATAATGCTGAAAATACTAAAGCCATTACAAGTGTTCCAATTGCTAGAAGGAGAATTATCATCAACCATCTGTTGTTTGCTGATGACAGCCTCCTATTTTGCAAGGCAAACTCTCTTGAATGGAGTAGGATGTTGCACGTCCTCAATACCTATGAAAAAGCTTCTGGCCAACGGCTTAACAAGGATAAAACTTCAATCCTTTTCAGTAGTAATACACCCCAGGAAAATCAGAACCTGATCTTGAGTATAGCAGGGATAAAGTCTTCTCAGACCTATGAAAAGTACCTGGGACTTCCAACTTTTATGGACATATCAAGAATGAAATCCTTCAAGTCTATCCTGGATAGAGTCAGAATTAAACTAAGCAGCCATAAAGTTAAATTGCTCTCACAGGCAGGAAAGGAGGTTTTCATAAAATCAGTTATCCAAGCGATGCCAACCTATAGCATGGCAATTTTCAACCTCCCTCAGACTCTTTTGAAGGAAATAAACAAGTTGATGAGGAATTTTTGGTGGGGTCAAGTCGAGAAGGAAAGAAAGATCCATTGGATCTCATGGAAGAATATGAGTAGGGCAAAGGCAATAGGGGGTATGGGTTTCCGAGAACTTCATAGTTTCAACCTTACAATGTTAGCAAAACAAGGCTGGAGGTTAATCCAACATCCTCAAGCTCTTGTTTCAAAAGTTCTAAAAGCTAAATACTTTCCCCATGATCAGTTTATGAAAGCTAAATTGGGCTACAAACCCTCTTATATATGGAGGAGCATATTGACAGCAAGAGTTTTGATAGAAAGAGGGACTAGATGGAGAGTTGGCAATGGAGCAAGCATAAATATTCTGCAAGACAAATGGATCCCGAGGCCTACCACGTATAGGGTCCAAATCCCTTTGGCTAATATAAGCACTGAGGCTAATGTCAGCTCTCTCATTGACCAGACCTCGAGATAGTGGAACTACCAGCTAGTAAATCAACTTTTTACTCAAGAGGAGGCTGAAATTATCCATCAGATTCTACTAAGTATCTCTAACTGCGAGGATAAACTGATCTAGACTGGTACCCCTCAAGGCACCTATTCAGTTAAAAGTGCATACCATTTGCTAAGAGAGTTGGATGAGTTGGAGAAAGGTCAAGGGTCAAATAATTCTCAGAGGGAGCAATTCTAGAAAAGGCTGTGGAAGTTGAAGATTACTCCTGCTGAAAAGAATTTTTTGTGGAAAGCATGCAATGAGGCCTTACCTACTAATATGAACCTGTTCAAGAGAAAGATTCTCGACAAGCCTCTCTATCCCATATGCTTGCTAGCTAAAGAAACAGTCATCCACGCCCTATGGTCCTGCCCTGCAGCCCGAGACATCTGGCACTATAGCTCTAGACAACTCCAGAAGTTAAAGTCGAACTGGCACTCTATCCATGATTTGTCGGTCTCTCTAAACACAAAAAGTCAGCAAGAGCTAGTAGAGGAGTTTGCGGTGGTGGCCAAAAAGATATGGTTCAGAAGAAACTCCTTTGTGTTCACACATGAATTTAAGGACCCCAACTCTATAGCAGAAATGGCGAAATCGACCTTAAGGGACAGGTGGCCCTTGCAGACTCATTTTTCAGGAAAGAACCAAAGGCTACAACCTCAAAACAACACCTGGTCCCCTCCCCCTCCCAACACCTACAAGATCAACTGGGATGCTGCTACTGATAAAGTTAAATGCAAAGTGGGGATCGGAATCATAGTGAGAGATCATGCAGGGCAAGTAGTAGCATCCTCCAGACTTAACCGATCTCTCTATCCGGAACCATTCCTTGCAGAAGCTATAGGTGCATTGGAAGCCTCTCGGCTTGGTAACCACCTGGGCCTCACTAAGATCACACTAGAAGGAGACTCATTTCAAGTTATTCAAGCTATCAATGGAAGGGGAGAAAATTGGTCCTTAACTGGGATGATTATTGATGATATAAAGGGAATCCTTAGCACGTTTGAAAGCTGGTCAGCAATCCACATTCGTAGAGAGGGAAACAAGGCAGCTCACACGCTGGCCAGGAATGCTCTGTTAAATTCTACTTCTTCTTTAGATGTAAACCATGTTCCCTCTTGTATTACGAACTTCATTTAATAATTTGAATGAAGTATGGAAGTTTCAACACAAAAAAAAAAAAAGAATTGGGAAACTCTTACCAATATCATGAATACAGATCCAAAATATGTGAAATGTTTTGAGTGACTTGCCCTGGCCTCTTCATTCGTTTTAGGCTTACACAAGTATTATTAATATTTATCCATGTACTGGAAAATCATCGTCCTGTTTCCTCGTATTTGACGATTAGCTAGATTAATAAAACGGCAAAATAAAGGAGCGTATAAACGTGTCAACTCAACAGCTTGTAATTGCAGGGCACGGGCCTTTGCAAGCTATTTTTATAAAAGGTTAATTGAACTTCTAACAGCTCATTTCTAAAGCATCCAATCCTGGAATTAAATCAAGGTCCAATTTTAATGCTACAGGATCAGAGGCTTAAAACTGGAACTGCATCTCGGGAGTGTATCCAAGATCAGCAAGAATGGCAGCCATGGCCTTGTTCATTGGCGGTGGTCCACACCTCAATATCTGTTAAAAAAAAAAAAAGACAGATTAGTCCTAGCTACTGGCATATTAACTAACTAATAAGAGAGGCGAGACAGGTTGAAGGAGCCCTCCTTCCGAATCTCACCTGAATATCAGGTGCCGGTGCGGGGCAGAATGTTTGAATCATTTCCTTGGATACAAAACCAATACCACCATCCCATCCTTCAGGTGGCTATAGATCGTATTCAAAGTCAGTATAACAGATTAACAGATAACAATGAAATCTACAAGAGAATAACTTTTTATAAAGATTCTGTGCTTTTCATGGAAGTTGGTGGAGCAGAAAAGGGTACGATGCATATGGGCACCCATATAAAAAAAAAGAAGCATTATGAACTTATAAAAAAGAATTGGCATATAATCCAGGATTATAATGGAACACAGTTTTGGCACAACATTGGTGACAGACCTGCAGCTTACTTGCGTGTAATAGTCTGGAAGATTAGATTTCCTTTTTTATTTGATGAGTTTATCATAATTTTAAGATTTCGATATTTATGTTTTGATTCTCTGTGACTTGATGTAAATACAAGAATATATAATAAACGAGAAACCAAGCTTTGGGACTTCGTATTCCTTTACAATTCCATACTCTCTTTTCCTCATCTCCTATAATATTTCATCAAGAAATATAATTTTATTCAACTCAATTACTAAGGATAGGAAAATGTACATTACATAGTCGTCAATTCAAGTAATGAATAATACCTGATTCAGAACATAGTAGACACTGAAGCGGTTGGGAAAGTTAGTGGCAAGGTTATCCAGCTCTTCCTGTATAATTGCAAGGAAATTAACTTAGTTGCCAAGCCACTCGTAATTTAACATTCACTACTTGTGTCCAATAATTCTCACATGTTGAAACTTCATAATCCACAATATTTCAAGGACACTGTCATCACATAATGTCCAATCTTATGCCTTTTTTGAGTCGTAAGAAAACCCCTTTTTTCTTTTTATTATTTTCATATGAAAATCTTATCAAATACTTCCACATTCTTTAAGCATCTACCCTATCCTCATTCTCCAAAAACATCATGTACAGTATGCTTCCAGAAACGATTATTCTCACCAGTCAGCATCAAAATAATTTGGAAAATGCTACTTAGCCTACTCAATGTTATCGCTCGAATATTTTAATTTTTTTTTAAAATTTTTTTTATTTTACTTAATGATTAAGGAAGTGATTATTAGTGAAGTTGTATATTTTTTTAATTTTTTCTTGATGGTTAAGGATGTAAAAAAAATATTTACAAAAATATGATAAAAAAACAAACTACACATTTGTGCTAGCGGTACGCCAGCGGTAAGTGCTGGGCGGCCCGCTAGCACCACCCAAATAATTTTTCACCATTCATTTAATAGCTATTGTTTTTAAGAAAATGATTCCTTTCAAATTAAGTCATAACGAGAATGTGAAATTTAATCACTGCAAGAAACCACACGTCCCATACCTAAGCCTGTCTATGGGAAGGTTTAAGAATTGTGTCAAATATCACTAGAAGGTACAGTACAGTGTGCCCTTCACAAAATGCTGGAGGCTTGGGTTAAGAAGTTTTGTTGGTCTTTAATCAGGCACTGACAAAGCTATGCACGCTAGCCATATTTTATTCGTTCCAGACTGGAAATCGGATACCCAGGCCAGATAACCAGCCCACCAAGTATAAGGGAGATCTCAAGATCCAGTATCCACCCTACACCCGGGTGGATAGCAGATCCAGTTTGCATTCCCTTTTTTTAAAATAATAACAAAATATACAATACATAATTAAATTGAGATTAAAAAAAAGTGACCCCCGTGGGTCCTTTCGGCAGCCCAGATGGAGCCTCCTATAGGGTGCCCCTTGCAGGTCAGCCCTTGGGGGGGGGGGGGGGTCGGGGGCTCACAGAGGCCCACTACGAGGTGGCCAATGGTGAGAGGGCCACCCCTCATGGGTGACTTTTTTTTTTAATTTTACTTTTTTAAAATTTATTTTTAATTTCTGTTTTTATATTTATTTGTACTTTTTTCAAATTTTAAAAAACTCAGTATTTACAACAAAAATCTAGATAAATGCATATCCCAGGATGTAAACGCTTATCTGGATCTAGATATCTGCGTCCAGATCTAAACCTGAATGCTGATCTGGATTTCATCCAGATTTGCCTTTGATCTGGATGAACAGTACTAATCACCTATAGGTAAAATGTTTTATGGACTAAATTGTGGAATAAAAAGTTTTAGAGGCACATAGCAAGCATCAAACATGGAGAGGACATCAGGGGAGTAATGTCTTGGTAACCCTAGGTAGAGAGAGAGAGAGAGAGAGAGAGAGTTTTGCCTTCAAAAGAATGTCCTCATGTGTGACATTGGCATAAATGAGATGTACGTTAGTTTTGTCATCAGAGTCTTCTAGTATGGCTCTTGTAACCTGAAGAAACCAGAAAGAAAAAAATTATTATAAAACTGAAAGTATTGATAGACTAAAGGGATTCAAGAAAAGCCCTCTAGTCTACACTTCAAAATACAATACCTGGAACATTGGAGTGATGCCAGTTCCACCAGCGAGCATCCCGAAAGCTCTAACTTGGTTGGGCTGATACTTGAAGCGCCCCTAGAAGCAACAATAATTACATTATTAACTATTTATTGCATTTCTATATTTTTATATCAACTGGTGATTCAACGCATTGGAACATTTTCAGACTTATAAAAACTTAATAAATGAATCACTCGAAGACCATAAGCAATCCCAGAGAGAGAGAGAAAGAGATGCAGTGTGGCATAGTGAAAAGCTGAATCTGCTGACACAAAAATCTCAATCCTTTGTATATCTCAACGAAACAACCCCAAGATCAAAGGCAAATAAAAAAACCCACTTAAGCGGATTATACACTGACTGAAAATAAGAAAATAACTACTTTGGCCAAAACCAACCTTAATAGTTTAAATAATGAAAGTCAAACTCGGACAAAATTCTAAGAAAAGCAGGATTTATATAAATTATCCATGATAGCTCAAGCATAGGTCGCACACACATTGCATGACCTGTTTGTCGCCACGCCATCTCGCTTTAGCCAACATGTAGAAGTTGAGCAAAATTCTCCAAAGAAATAGCCACAAAACTTGCTTGAGTGGGTCGTCAAGCAAGGGTAGTGCAAACTCTTGGCTTTTGTAATTTGAAATCAGTCCCGCAACTTGCTCAATTGAGGGCCGCACAAAATTCCAATTTTGTGAGTTCCTCCATCTTCAAGTCTCATTCTTGCCCCCGAACCTTTCCAAGAACCAATTGGCAATTTTGTATATGCCATCCTCCTCGGGTTACCCGAATTTGGGTCTCATCAAAAGAATCACAAATGAAAGGAACAAAGGGGTTAACATCAAATCTATTGGATGTTTTAATGTGGCTTGGAAGCTTCAACCTCTATGCACTCAGATTGATCTTCTCAATAATTTCCAATGGCCAAATATTTATTGTAGTCAACTCCTTGTATTCGACCATAGAAAATTTGTCTTTAGATGTATTGCCCTAAACAAACTCACCAACATAAAACTCTACCACTCAACAGTTCTTGTCCGCACTCATCTTATACGTAGCACTTGAATCCTGTAGATGTTTTGACAGTCGTCTTATAGACCTTTTAAATATGAGTAATCAGATCCTCTGTGCTTTGGCATTTACCCACTTCAAATCTTGAATAAGAGCAAAATCAAGTGGGGCTTGTGGATTATAATCATAAACAATGTAGAAAGGTAGCAAATTCCAGTTGATTAAATTCTGATCCCACGATCTGAGATGATAACCTACTAGACCACAAAGTAAATACACCATGCACAATTGACAACTCTGTCTGCCCATATAGTTGCAGATGATAAGCATTGCTGAATTCCAACTTGGAGTTAGATAAATGCAATAGACACCTTTAGATGTGGCTCAGAAAGTGGGTATCTCTATCAAATACAATGGATAGTGCTAACACATGAATATGGTAAACCTACCAAAAATATGACTAAACAACATTAGTGCATTTGAGGTCTTGCATGCTATGAAGTGAACCATCTTTGAGAATCCATGCACTACTACAAAGATAGTTACTATCGTGTTATGTTGAAGGTAACCCAAAGAGTAATCCATGCTAACATTGGTACAAGGTTGATGAAGAATGGAAAATACATGTAAAACCTGGCATTTGTAGTACACACCCTACATCCATCACAAATATGGCAACCTCTGTATTTTTAGACTAGGCCAATAGAATTGGACGTACACAAGCTTCAGAATCTCGTCCTGTTCCACATGACTTTCATTAAGTAGCTGCTGGATAATCTTTAGGCAAAATCACTCACAAGGCCATAATATAGGCTAGTAGACAATCTCTAAATAGATCAAATCTAAGTACCTTAGCCCCCATATTGACCATAAGGGATGCATTCCTGTTGAGCTCATATGTTATCGTGTGCAAAGCATGAGGCCTGTGCTTGATAACAAGAAGAGAATTGTTATACATATGCTGCCCAACGCAGATGCCTAGATGAGAGCTTATCCTGATTGTCAAGATGCGTCAAAGTTTCATGATATGAACACAGGATCAATTCATTGCAGGCCAAATAGGAACTCCCCTACTTCAAAGCTTGAAACACCATAAAACTGCAGACCATAGGTATTGTAATTAAGCTTAGACCCACTGAACCATTCACCAAAATAAGCCATGGTCTGCTACCTTGGTCAAGTATAGCACCAATCCTGACCTTAGAAACGTTCATGTAGCTCAAAAGGTTGAGAGAAATCCAGTAATGCTGGTACAAGAGAAACAGTCAACTTTGCCCCAACCCACTCAAATGCTGCAGTTTCTTCCTCCAGTCAAAAATTTCCTAGCCTTCATAGTCTGTGATTGGTGCCATCTGGGAATGAATTCATGAATGAAATGTCAATAAAAGAGCATCAATCCATGAAAACCACACATGCCATGAACAATAGTCGGTAATGGTCACTCCATAACATCCATCGCCTTAGATTCAACCATAAATACTTCTCCCTCCTAAAGCCCTTTAATATATACACAATTACTGTAGGTGCAACTCAATGCAACATTGTTGATCAGGACATCAATTAAATAAACCACCAAGAATACACCAATGAAAGGCTGAAAAATCTGAATTACCAATTCATGACTATTTTAGGGAGGGGCAATTGACATCCCAAAGGGCATCACCATCACTCATACAACCCTAGACAACTTTAAGGCTGTCTTCTACTTCTCCAATACGGATACAGACGTATTAGTAGCCACTTTCCAGATCCAGTTTTGTTAACATAGTAAACCCATAGAGTTGGTTCAAAAAAATCATCCAACCAAATAATAAGAAAGACTGAGGCTCTCTAGAATATGAACTTTTGCCAACAAGTTCTCCACCTAACTCTTGAGCACTTCATGCTCCTTAGGACTCATACAGTAATGTGGCCGGTTAACAAGCTGCACCTTGAACCTAGTCAATCTGATGTTGAATGTTCCTTAAAAAGTAACCCCCCATATAAATCTCCTAGGAAGTAGAAACACATCAATAAATTCATCCAATAAATCTTTTTAAGCTTTGCTACCATTCCCTTACTATGAACACAACTCTGGAATCCATCAGCTCAGGTACAATCTCTTTCTTTGATAAGAGATTTTTATATTCCCTAACTAATGGTTTAAATTCAACCTCGGTCAGTAAGAGTGCAAATTTCACCTTATAAAAAACAAAACTATATGTATCATACTTCCAATAGCAAGCCTTCTGGATTGTAAGGTGTCCTCTCTCCCTATGAAATATCTGGGCCTTCCACTGGGTGCAACTTTCAAGAATAGAACTATATGGGATGGGGTGGTGGAGAAGATAGAGAAAAGGTTGGCTGGTTGGAAACGGGTATATTTATCAAAAGGGGGCCGCCTCACTCTTATTAAGAGTACTCTCACCAACCTCCCCGCATATTTTTTATCCTTGTTTCCTTTGCCTGTAAGTGTGGTGAACAGAATGGAGAAACTCTTTAGGCATTCTTATGGGGAGGCATGGGGGAGGAGAAGAAATTTCATCTGGTTAGATGGAAGACAGTTTGTGCCTCAGTTGTGAATGGGGGGTTGGGAGTGTGTAACTTGAGAACTTTTAACAGAGCTTTATTGGGGAAATGGTTTTGGAGATATCACTTGGAGGGGAGTTCATTGTGGAAGGAAATTATTGACACGAGATATGGTGTTGCTTGGGGTGGTTGGTGCTCCAGCGAAGTGAGAGGGGGTTATGGTGTGGGTTTATGGAAGTATATAAGTAAGGGGTGGCCATGCTTTGCAAATCAAATTTGCTTTTTAGTTGGGGAGGGCAATCGAATTAGTTTTTGGCAGGACGTGTGGTGTGGAGATCATGCATTGGAAAGTGCTTTTCCGGCCCTATATTGTATTGCAATTAATAGGGAGGTTTCAATGGCAGATGTGCGGTTATTTTCTCATGGCTCGCATCAGTCGAATATTCTTTTTAATAGGGATTTTCATGACTTGGAATTATCTATTGTTTCAGACTTTTTCAACCTACTATATTCCAAGGGGACTCCTATAGCACAATGAGATAGATTGAAGTGGAGGTCTAATGATCACAAGATATGTACAGTTAAGGCGTATTATAACATCTTGACTACGGAAGATCATACTCCGTTTCCTTGGAAGAAGATTTGGAGATCTCACGTGCCTTCCAAAGTAGCTTTTTTTTGTTTGGAATGCCGCTCTTGGAAATGACCACGGACAACTTGAGGAAGAGAGGATTTGTAGTGATGGATTGATGTTACTTGTGTAAAAAAAAATGGAGAATCTGTTAACCATCTCTTACTCCACTGTGAGGTAACAAGGGTGTTGTGGGATGAGATCTTTCAAAGGGTTGATGTTGCTTGGGTTATGCCCATGAGGGTGGTGGATTTGTTGGGTTGTTGGAGAAAGATACAAGCATGTCATCAAGTGGTAACGGTGTGAAAGATGTTTCCATGTGCATCATGTGGTGTATTTGGACAGAAAGGAATGCACACTGCTTTGAAGATAAGGAACGCACATTGGCCGAGTTGAAGACTTTTCTACTACACACCTTAATGTGTTGGTTTTCCGCTATTGTATTGCATGGAAATAATGTTCATGATTTTTTGTCTTTAATTTATCGCTCTTAGAATATATTTAGGTATCTTTTTGTATATTCCCTGTGTACATGGGCTAAGCCTATTTCATTCATATATATAATATTTATCTCGTACTTATCAACAAAAACAAATCATACTTCCAATCTTGTACAATTGCTCTAGCATATGACCAAGGTCTACCAACAGAAGATGATAAACATCCAATGTTTTTTTTTTTTTTATAAGTATAAACATCCAATGCTACCATATCACACCACACACTCCCCTTGTATTTCGACCCAATGAAAAAGGCTACTAATCAACACTGGCTGTCACCTTATTTCTTTTTTTATCAATGCCAATTTGTCAAGACTAAGATGCTTCTCCGTCTCCAACCTCAACTTCTTGGCAGCTTTCTCAAATAGAACATTCTTACAACCCCTAAAGTTAATCAGAAGTCTGCAGACAACACCCCTAACACTGCAAGTGAACTGGAAAATAGTATTGCGACACCAATCATCACCTTCTGACTTCCAAGGTGTAAAGCAAACCATCTTGACTACCAACAAAAGTCCATCATCACCATGGACGAGTTCTTCCCCCCATTCCTTCTCAATTCATAATTAGGGCTCTACTCTGATCTACACCCACTGTAGTCTCACCAATGGTCTCCTGAAATTCTATAAAAACTCTATCGATATTGTTAACTCTTCTTCTTTTCCTTGTCTTTTTCTTTGTTGTTTTTACAAGTAAGAATTTTATTAATAAGAAACTAGGCAAAGCCCAAGTACACAGTTCGTATACAAGAGGAGAGACCTAGTTAAGAAGAAGAAGAAAAAATAGATACAAGGAACCCATGAACATTGGGATCATTAAAATCTTTAGTCATTGTCCAAAGAAATGACGTTTTAATTCACTTCTACGCTCCTATACCAAACATTCTTTATTTTTGAAACCCTGGTCATTTTATTCCCTCCAAATACATCATAGGAGGCATATGGGGACCATCCTCCAATTACTATAATTTGCTAAATACCATGAATGTTTCTCCAACTGGCTAGGAGATCAAAAACCCTCCCTGGCATTGCCCATGCTATTCCAACCATGCTGAAAAAATCATCCCACAAGGCCCTGAAAACCTCACTGTGAAGAAGAAAATTGTCCACTATTTTGTCACTTTTCCTGCACATGCAACACAGTTAATTACAACGATCTGCTTTTTTCATAGGTTGTCCATTGTCAATATCTATCCCAACGATGTAGTCCATACAAAAGAAAGCAACCTTCTGAGGGGCCTTACTCTCCTAAATATTCTTCAAAGGGAAAGAATTGTTATCTTAATTAGTAATGGACCTATAGAAGGAACAAACAAAATTCTACCTTTATGGATGGAACCCACCGCATCTTGTCTACCTATTGATTTATTATCCCCATTGAGTACAACAGGTTGAAGAAACCTGCAAAGAACCTGACTTCCCAATTATGGGCAGCTTTAGGGCTGTAAATAAAAATACTACCCGATAGGTAGCTTGAATTTGGCTTGATTAAACTCGAATTCGACTCAATTCAATTATTAAATAGGTTACTTGTGAGCAAAGATTAAACTCGATCATTAAACGGTACAAACTCGTACAAAAGTCACCCAACTCAATTAAAGTTCGTGAACATGGTCGTTGTGATACCCCATACTGACTGTTAAGAATAGGGGGTATATGGGATCTTGGGAAGGAAAAGTTCTTACTCTTTATAATGGTTCCAATGGGCCTCCAATTGCATCATTAACTAGTCATTTTGGCGTATAGGCCTAGATGTGGCTTGGGCTTGGAATGTCTTATTCGAGTTGATGATAATTTTAAGAGTGTAGATGATAATTTTGTATGGGCCTTTGCTGGTATTTATGGGCCAAATCTGGACAGCAATAGAAGATTATTGTGGGAAGAACTTGCCGGAATCCATAGCTGGTGGAATTTACCATGGTGCATAGGTGGTGATTTCAACATTATACAATGTTGAAATACAATTCCCAAGCGAAGGTTTAGGAGACGGCAAGCTGTGAACAGCAATGACAAAAGTCTCGGAATGTATTTTTGACTTGGATTTGGTGGATATCCCCTCATGGGAGGTGCTTATATGTGGTCCAATAATCATACATAGTCTAGATTGGACAGATTCTTAGTCTCATCGTAGTGGGAAACACACTATCCGGACCTTTTCCAAAAGAGGTTGTCTCACCTTTGTTCGGATCATTTTCCGCTATTATTAGATTGTGGGGGCATTCAGCGAAGGCATTGGTATTTTAAATTCGAGAATATGTGGCTGAAAACCGAAGGTTTTGTGCAAAGGGTATGGCAATCGTGGTCTTCGTATTAGATCCATGGCACCCCAAGTTTTATTTTCGCAGGTAAATTGAAAGCTCTAAAGAATGATTTAAAGTTATGGTACACACAATCATTTGGTGATGTAGGTGACCATAAAAAGTCCATGTTGGAGGAGCTTTAGGAGGTAAAGAGGACATAAGAGGGTCAGGCTCTCTCCTTGGAGGAAGTTTCTCGAAAAGCTAAATTAGTGGCAAAGCTAGATAGGGTTATGTTATTGGAAGAGATCTCTTGGCGCCAAAAATCAAGAGCATTATGGTTGAAAGAAGGAGACCAAAGTACAAAGTTATTCCATAGAGTGGCCAACTCTCATAGGAGAACTAACAACATTGAGATGTTAAAAATAGATGGCAAGGTCTGTGGAGGCTCCTGTGATTAGGGAGCATGTTACTAGAACAATTGCTTTGTGAGAGCAGGTGGGATGGCGGCCAAAACTTGATATACTAGCTTTTGAGTCCATTAATACAAAGCCTCATGGTTGGAGAGGCCCTTTGAGGAGACGTAGGTTCATAGCGTGGTAAGGAGAATGGTTAAAGATAAAGCACCTGGTCCAAATGGTTTTTCCAGGGGATTTTTTTAGACATGTTGGGATGTGGTGAGGGAGGATTTAATGAGAGTGTTCCATAAATTCTTTTTGGTTGGGAAGTTTGAGAAAAGCCTCAACGCCACATTTATAGCACTTATTCTCAAGAAGCTTGGGGCATCTGAGGTGAAGGATTACCAGCCCATTAGCCTCATGAATGGGGTGTATAAAATCATATCAAAGGTGCTCGCAAATTGCCTAGGAGAGGCCTTGGAGAGAATCATTACAAAACCCCAAAATGCATTTGTGAAAGGTAGACAAATTCTGAACTCAGTTCTCATTGCCAATGAATGTCTAGATAGTAGACAAAAATCTAAAGAGTCGGAGATTCTATGCAAATTAGCTATGGAGAAGGCATATGATCATGTTAATTGGGATTTCCTACTTTATTTGCTTGGGAGGTGTGGGTTAGGGGAGAAATGGTGCTCGTGGATTAGATGGTGTCTCTCAATGGCGAAGTTTTCAATCTTGGTCAATGGCAACCCAAATGGTTTCTTTAACAGCTCCCGAGGTCTAATACAAGGAGATCTTTTATCCCCACTTCTATTTTTCATTGTTATGGAGGCACTTAACATAATGATTTTAGCCTTGGTGAACAGTAGATTTATTGATGGCTTCTCGGTTGGTAATCCTATTAGGGGCTCCATTATTATATCCCACTTATTGTTTGCAGATGATACACTGATCTTTTGTGAGGCAGAACAAAATCAAATTCAACAAGCATTGAATGCATTATTACTCGGTTTTGAAGCGGTATCAGGGTTGAAAGTGAATTATCACAAATCAGAGTTGGTACCAGTGGGTAATGTTCGCAATATCCGGTAGTTGACTAAAACCCTTGAATGTAAGGTTTCCTCTCTCCCCATGAATTACCTTGGTCAACCCTTGGGGTCAGCTGCAAGATTTATATCGATTTGGGATACAATGATTGAGAAGATTGAACACAAACTGGCAGGTTGGAAAAGATTGTATCATTCGAAAGGTGGCAAGATCACTCTAATCCAAAGTACTCTTTCAAATCTGCCAACTTTTTATATGTATTACCAATCCTAGCAAGTGTGGCGAAACACGTCGAGAAACTTTATCGTGATTTTCTGTGGAGTGGGTTAGGAGATGAATTCAAGTTTCACCGAGTCAAGTGGGATAAGGTTTGCTCTCTAGTCTCCTCCAGTGGGTTGGGTATCAGAAAGTTGAAGATTTTCAATCGAGTCTTACTTAGGAAGTGGATGTGAGATACATCATGGAACCGGAGGCCTTATGGAAGTTGGTGATTGATCTTAAATATGGAGGTATGTCGGGGGGTGGTGCACTAGAGAAGTTCATGGGGCTTGTGGAGTTGGAATTTGGAAACACATTAGTGGAGGGTGGGAGATTTTTGTTAGGCACACTCGGCTGGTGTTGGATAATGAGTCTAGAATAAAATTTTGGACTTACTGATGGTGTGGAGATCATGCTCTAAAGGATTCTTTCCCTTCAATTTTTAGATTTGCAAAGATGCATCAGTGGCTAATTGTATAGAGTTTTCTGGGGACCTAGTCTAATGGAATGTGAATTTCACCAAGGTGGCCCAAGATTGAGAAGTTGGCAGCATTGAGTATGTTTTTGGTCTTCTATACACCGTGATACCGAGAACACAAGGCGTTGACACGGTATGGTGGATACCCACCGGTATAGGTATATTCTTAGTTTGCTCTTTTTATAAGACCCTCACACAACCATAGAACACTAAATTCCCATGGAGAAGGATTTGGCGAAATAAAGAGCCTACTAAAGCAGCATTTTTTGTATGGGTAGCAACATTGGGTAAGATCTTGACTTTGGACAACTTACGAAAATGAAGGGTGATCATAGTAGAGTGGTGTTGCATGCATAGGAAAAATGGTGAAATTGTGGATCACTTGCTGTTGCATTGTGAGGTCACTAGAACGTTATGAAATGAAGTGTTCAACACGTTAGATCTTGCTTGGGTGATGTCTGCCATAGTGATTGAGCTCATGGCCAATTGAGATCTACGAGTTCTCCCACAAATCTCAGCGGTATAGAAAATGGTTCCAATATGTATTCTGTGGTGCCTATGAAAGGAGAAAAATGACCGGACGTTTGAAGACAAGGAGCGTTCATTGGAAGAACTTGGGTTATTTTTTGTCAGCACTCTTTTTCTATGGGCCACAGCTGTGGTTTTTTTGTGGCCCCAATTTTCATGATTTTCTAGTTTCTATTTCCTCTTCCTAAATAGGTGTTACCTTTTGTATACCATCTTGTGTACTTGGGCTATGCCTATTCATATCAATATAATCTTTTACTTATAAAAAAAAAAATTATGAATAGGTGTAACCAAGTACACTGGATGTAGACAAGAGAAAATACCTAGCCCATAATGAACAGTAAGCACATAATTGGGAACAACGCCCAAGAGGGAGAAATGATGAGAGAGTTGTAAAATGAACTAATGCTGAACTTCCCTTTCTGCAAAGAATGTCAGACAATCTCATCAGTACTCCCACCCTTTTAGTGCACCATTCATTTCCCAAGAAGGGCCAAATTGAACATCCTTAGATTTCAAATCCCCAACCCACCACAAGAGGTCAAATAACATACCTTTTCCCAATTGACTAATATGAAAATGTTCAACTCTTCACCCAATCCACTTTAAAACAAATCACGTTGGAACTTCTCAATACGACCCACCACGCTGCCCAAAAGAGGGAAAGGGGATAGGAAGTAAGTCAGCAACTTTGAGAGTGTACTCTTGATTAAGGTGGTACAACCACCTTTTGCCAAATACAACAACCTTACTTTTTGTGTTGGTTATGGAAGCCTTTTCAGGGTTAAATCTTCCAACTTGCGAACCCAAGCTCAGTCATCAGTACATCATCCCAGATAGACTTTGCTTTGAAAGGGTCAACCAAGAGAGGCAGGCAGGGGGAGGGGGGGTATTTCATGGGCAAAGACGAAAACTTGCACCCCAAAGTTTTGGCCAAACTCTAAACATTGTTCACATGCCCCACTGGAACCATTTTTTATTTAAACAAGTTCACTTTTAGACTAGAAACAGGTTCAAAGAATATAAGTGCCCTTAAAGACTGGATTTGGCCTCGAACCGCCCCCACAATATTAGCATATCATCTGCGAACAATAAATGTGGGATGCTACGAACTCCCCGGTTAATGTCCCCCACCGCCAAACCCATCATAAAGCCATCGAAAACTATCGTTAACAAGATTCTGGTTGGGACTTCCATTATGATAACAAATGGAGGAGATAAAGGATCAGCCTACCTCCGCCCCCTTGAGATCTATTGAAGAAATCAACCGAGATATCATTCACCAAAACAGAGAGACAAGCTGTGGATACACAATACATGATCCACGAACACCACTGTTGCCCAAATCCAAACCTCTCCAATATTTGAAACACAAGACTTAGACACTAGTTGAACCTGTCCTATTGGGTGGAAGTTGGTTTCCCTCTATTTTGTACAGGGCATGGAGCCACATTACAATTTGGGGGACTCGTTTTACACGAATACTACCAACATCATCTACTATTGCACCCAATGGCTTCCTAACGAAGTCTATTCTAGATTCAATGCCCTCTTATGCACTTTCGATCCCTTAAGTTTTTTCTTCCTTTTTTTTCATTGGCACCGGGTGTCCAAAACAAAGTCCCAACTAATCCCGGGGGCCCTAAGCAAGGAGTTTTCTTCAAATACACCTCGGGTAATTTAAGGAGAAATACTCCCAGTCCGATGGCCCCAAGAAGTTTTTTGCATCCAAGATACATTCACGGGATCAAAGAAATAAGTATTTCAAAATTGGTGTCTCATACATCCACTAAATTGTAAAACCGGGTGATTATCATACTCCCTCAATCTACAGTGTCACCAATCTATAGAACTCTGCAGTATACTCATCAATCTATCACGTGTCCAACTTGGGGTTTCGAAGTTGGTGATACATCATCTTCACGTAATTGTGGGTAAGAGAGCTGCCCTCATGTGCTTAATCAATTTCATCTAACTAATGTACTTCAATTTTCCTTGGTAGACTCGAATTTGCTTCAACCATTGCCACAATACTGTAGCTTGCGAGGCAAATTTGGTAGCCACCAAAGGTACTCAACTGTCATCAGGAACTTCCTTGAAATCCATTACATCCTCTGCAATAGTAACCCCATACAAGAACTCTTTAGGTTTTTGATAAATTTATGATTCTAATACGTCGAGCCTACAACCAGATTCCCATCTATCAATGTTATTATGCATTATGGGCACTCCCTGTTCCATTCCCTGCAAAGAGACTAAATGGTCATTTGCCAAGACTAATATTGTCATCATGTTCCTTAAAGAAAGCAAATCTGACAATGTTGATGCTTGTTGACCACATATAAGGCCGCAAGTTGTTCAGATAACACATGGAACTGATAATGGAGCTTCCCGAATTGCACATTTAGTCATTATGAACATACGTCTAGTTGCAAATCACATACTGCCTAATCACGTTAAAACATCTCACCAACCTAAGCATGTTGTTCTCCACGTGATTTCTGTATCTAACACCAACTAATGTATCGCATGAGGTGAGAAGCTGAATATGCCAACATAGATCCCACCATTTTAAAACCAAAAAAATAAAATGAAGAAAACTCTCTCAAGAAGATTATGTTCATTGAAAACAAGAAAAATAACTAATTCAGCCAAAACCAACCCTTTTCTTTTGATAAGTAAACTAATTCAGCCAAAACTGATCTAGGGTGCTTAACAATAATAAGAAGTTAGAACAAACCGAAATTCTAATAAAAACAGGATTTATGAAAATTATCGCAGGGTCTCTCAAGCTAAATGTTCACTGCCAACTCGCTCGAGCCAACATCACAAAAAAATTCAAGTGAAATCCTCTAAAAAATAGCCATAAAACTCGCTCAAGAGTGTCTTCATGAAAACTATCACGTTGTGCATTCCAAAATAAGTCCCATAACTCACTCAAGCATGAGCCGAGCGAAGGCCTCATAAAAGTTCAATTTTTTGCCATCGTGAAGTCTTCTTAATGCCCTCAAATCTCTGCAAAATCAATTATCAATCTGCTCTACACCTCAGAGCAAGAAGGTGGGAGGGACAAAATTGATTCCCAAGTTTTCTGGAATTAGAAAACTAAAAATCTTCTGTATTTTGACACTTATATCTGGACTACAAATTGTATTTGCATGTATAGCTAAAAAGTAATGTTCAGTTGTTAACAAAAATATGCATATAACATATGCTTTAGGCTTTAGTATCTCCTTCATTTAATCTATTTCATGTATGAGTGAATGTGAGAGAGGACTAAAATGTAATAGGGCATCACCATTTATGCAATGTGCTTTTTAATGCTTATAGAGATCAGCTCATTCAATAGACCATACATGCATTCCCATAATCAATATTACTCTTCAGTTTGTTCAAAGTAAATCAAGTGATAATTAATTAAGTGGCTCACTCCGATTGAGTCGCACAATTCAACATGCTACATAGTCTAGGGGACCATTAGACAATATATCAAATCGAAAATAATGCATCTCAAAGGGAGTGACTTTACCTTTGGACCCTTCACAGCCAAGTAATCACCTTCAGACATCTCTCGAAAATGGTGGGACATCCTTCCTTGTGGATACATCTATTTAAAAATGAAATAAATAAAGTAACATAAATAAATCCACAATACTTCAGTGAAAATATCGTCAATTCACTTTTGGTGTAAAAGCTTGTTATTTACACCAGTCAATGAGAGATCATGTCAGGCTCTTATTTCTTCTCAGATATAACCGAGAAATGACAGCCCAGTCTAAGAAAAAAAAGACCCCAAAATCTCCATCTTCAACCCATCAGATCTCATCGACACTTTTTGTTCAAAAACGAAAACTCTCTCTCTCTGTGGTTCCCTTTTAGAATTTCTCCCTTTTCACCCTCAACTGAACCCTCAAAATAAAAAATGAAACAGAAGCTATTATCTTTGTATTTTGGGAGTTTTATCCTAAACTCTGCTTGGAAGCGCAGAAGAAAAAATGGCAAGAAACTGAGATTATTTTTTTTTTTGAGAAAGCATAATTTATTGCCTACCTGCCCATGTGCTCTGTTATACTCTTGCAAATCAGTGAGTTCTCTCTCCTGTATGTTTGGGCATTTTTCTCTTCACTTTTGTCTATTCTAAAGAGAAAAACCAACCCAGTTTCAGAGGTCTTTTTTCCTGGGATTTGATTTTTCAGTCAGTCTTTTCCAAATAATAGTTGAAGAACAATTTGTGGTTAATTTCGAAAGTTGACAGCTATACAAAGTTTGTACAACAATGAGAGATGGTAGTTCCAAGAAACTCTTCAACAGTTCAACCACTCTAAGTCCATTTCAGCCATTTTTGAAAAGGGGCAGTCAAAAGAGTTGGAAACAGAATTTTAGTTGGGGCAGTGAGCATAGTTCCTGGACAGGGCGACCAAAGAAGTTAGACACGGAGTTATTAGATGAGGCAGCAAACAAAGTTATTGGACAGACCAGCCATTGGAGCTGGCAACAAAGAGAGAGAGCAGATGGGAGGAAGGTTTTTAGGCCAGATGAGATTTAAATAGGGTCTCTTTTCCATTAGGGCAATAATTCCATGTATCTCGTTTTATTTGAGAAACAATGAGATTCTGATGTGCCAATCTCTCATTAGGTAGTGTAAAACCAAACTTTTCACCATATCCAGACAAAAGATGCTCTCTGATTCATTCATGACAAAATGTAATTTCACCAATGGTAGGTTGCAGAGTATGTTAACCTTTATAACTAATTCAAAGTATCCAACATCTGAATCCAAAGTTGTTGGTGTATATGGTTTGATAACTTCTTCACCAAGACCATCTTTTCCTCTGGAAGAGGACGGAAAAGTGTGAAATCATTGTGATAAACCATAAAATAACAAGTTTCATTCAAGCAGTACACACTCATACTTAGCATTTATTCTCATTAAAAAGTAAGCTGGGCATTGGCATTGTTTTATGATGTGGACAAGTATGAGACAACTTAGAAATCAAACCTGCAACTCATATGCTGTCCAATTGGAAGACCCAACACAGAAGTTGGTGTAGGAAGAGAAAATCTGAACTTAGCTACATTATGACTGAGCTGGGTGCGCTTGACAAGTTTAAATTCCTTGAAGCTCTGAGGGTCCAAGCAACCTATTAAGGCACATCTAAGTGTCATTGAAAATTGCAGATAAAGAGAGGCATGCCACATGTATGTATATGCACACGAAAAAAATGAAGCGTGGGGTGAATAGAGAATGCAGATAAGTGAAAGGTGCAGAAAATGAGGTTGTCTTAGTTTGAATAACTCAGAAGGAAAATGAGCCGAAACACCCCCATAGCTTCTAAGTCCCCTCTCACAACCTTTGGATCTTCTTTATGATTGACATGACCTCAAAGCCTACATAAGTTTAGGTTCAAGCTTTCACTCGCTGCAATAATCTCCAACATAAGTTTGGCTTACAGAGACACCAAGACACCTAGGTACTTGTAATACAAATTGTAGTAACTAATTCAATAGCTACCTTTTTATCAAATTTTGCAATGCAAAGTAATGTTATTGAATCATGCAAATTGTATAATTCATCAGTTCCCCAGTGCTACAAAATCAGTCGTCCAGTTTAATGAAGGCCTAAATATGCTAACCCTCCTGAATGTTTTATGAAATAAACAACTCGTTTTGATTATATTTCTTGACTTAAAAAGGGAAAACTACCTGCCATGGAGCAGCCTAGTGCTCATAGCGTGAGCTTGGGATGAGCTGTAGACTTAAGAAATAGTTTGGATAAAAAGAATTTTGAAAATTTCTCAAAACGTTTGAGAAAATATTAGAGATCTTGGGTTTTGTAATAGTTGATAGAAAAACTTAGATAAAGGGTTTTTGAAATATGTTTTGTATTGGGTTCTTGAAAGTTGGTAGGAAAATTTGAAAAGTTGTTTAAATACAATATTTTTGGCCTTATTAATTATTAAAAAAAAAACAATATTTTTGGGGGGTTTTGTGAAAGTTTTTTTGGGGGCGTTTATGTTTTTTTTCCACAGAAACCTTAGCAAATCATTGTATGACAAGTTTTTAAGAGAAATAGAAAAAAATTTCTGAGATCTAGTGATGTTTGGATTGAAGTTCAAAACCTTTTTTGAAACATTTTGAAAATTATTGTATCCAGACATCCATTCAAACATTCTAAGTAAACTTTGCAATAAGAGTTCTCCTGAATTATTTTTACTTAAAAAAAATTAAAAATTAAAAAAAAAAAAAAAAAAAAAAAAAACAGAGCTCCTGAATTGCCTGATACACGATTCTGATAGGTGGGGTTGTAAATCTGGAATTTACTCCCGAAGGGTGGGCCCAAAGGACACAACCATGGTGAAATCCCACGTCATTAGAAAACAAAGGAAAAGTAAGAAAACAATAAAAGCATAAACATGTTATTTTTTCTTAGCAACTTTGACTATGATGCACTGGGAGCTCTAATTTCCTTCTCTTCTATTGATATGTTAAAAACATCAACTATACAGATAGTGCACAGCCAAAGTACATGGGAGGAATTCAACAGATTCTAAAATAAAAATAATTACAAATATATTTCTTTATTTCCCATCTTTAGCAAAAGATTGTAGATGAATGAATCGATATAATAATTTACCTTGTATACAACAAAATTCCTACAATCTTGGTCTATTGTCGGTACCAAGCCATGTAAGTGGATACATTTTTTTTACAAGTAAGTGGATACATAAGAGGGCCCTTTAACCACCTTGCTGTCAAAAGCAGTTTTAGCATCTGGATGCTGATCTTTAAGTTCATCTTTTACATTTTGATGGGGTAACATATGGGACTTAATGATGAGCCAAGATTTTTTACTTTTCGCCCACAGGTCAAAACTCATAAAAGGGCCCAATCTATATAAAGAATCAATGTTTGATTAAACTAGCCTTACTACTTTGGAAACCCAAAATTTTTTTAGAAGTCCCCGATACATTATGATTATAATGTATAATTATGTTTTAATAATAATTACTTATAAAAAAAAACGTTTTAATAATAAGATTAAATATTGAATACTTTGACAGTCCCAAGCTTAGAGGGATGAGTATTTGTAGGCTTGACCTGATCACAAAGCAGCATTTATACAGATCCTCTTCTCTCAAAGATCTTCCCCGTGTTTATCCTCACAATCATGTTACTGTAAAGATAGCCTAAGTCCCATCTCTCTCAATTCCTTTACTCACTTCATCTCCTCTGCCCAATCAAAGATCGACTTCACCGAGGGCCCAGTCTTCACCATTCATAAGTTTTCTTTTTCCTTTACTCCAGCAATGTCCTTCTCCTTCTCCTTCACTATTTCTATTCCTTCTAGTCTCGCTCAGAACCAACTCGTTTTTTTTTTTTTTTGGGTAATGTTTTATGTTTTAACCACCCAGGTGAGCAAGCTAGCGAGGCTTAGATAGAAGAACCTCGTGTCAATGAAATCAGTGTGACTAGTTTGTTTAGATTTTATGTTAGCATGTTATTTTATCTGTTTCCTTCTGCTTTCAAGACTCCAATTATATTTTATATTTAATGACTTCATTTTAATGAAGAATTTATTTTTACGTTGGATCTCTTACCTGCTGCGAGTTACATAGGTATGTAACGTCCCTAGCCTATGGAAAGGACTGTTACAAATGGTTTCTTAAGGCTTTGAAGTAAGGAAAATCTGCCATGAAGTTCATGGGACTAATATAAAATCCTCTGTCGTTGTAATTACCTTCTAGAGCAGAATGAGTTCCAAATAGCCATTCTGCATTTGCAAGAATGCGACAGTAACATAATATTCTAAAGTCCATATTTTTGTAAACAACATGCGAGCACGGCAGCAACCTACTCGTCACACCTAATTGAAATCTGCAATTTTTCCTGTTATTTGTATCATGCTTTTCTCGAAGTGTTGATATAAAATCTTAAATATTTATCTTCTTTGTTCATCAATTACAATAATTAGGAACAACTATCGTTGCTTTAAATTAATAACTGTAGTTGCTTTCTCTCCGATCAGTTCCGTATTTTGAATCTATTTTAATGCATCATTCAGATCATCAATTTTAACCTGAGAGGTGCAGTTCTTAGGAGCATTTAGAACCAAATGGACGATGCAATCATAAACGAACTCTAGAAAAGAGAAAAAAAAGGTTGTCATGTACTTGAAACTTCTCGCTAACTATAATTAGGCTTTAGATAAAGCATCACATTGCACATGTAAACAAAATGGAAACAATATGTTGGGAATAAGAGGCAATGTAAATTGAAAGATAAAAGCCGAAAATGAGAAACGACGCGAGGGGCGAAAGCCGAACCTTTAGGTTTCTTGGTGAGGTAGTAATAGTAGGAGGTGCCAGCGGCAATGGCCACGAGAGCCACGGCTATGCTTATCATCTCCGCCCTGTGAGACTGAAACAGTTCCATTTTGAGAAGAGAGGGAGAGAGGTATCTGCAGCGGAGGCAATGCAGCGCGACTGGTAATGAAAATTCAGGTCCGCAGTGGAGACGAGAATTATAACTCCATATTTATAGGGACGAAAAAAAAGGGGTGCAGGAAAAGAAATTTTCTGGGTTGCTTGGGATAGCTGCCCACAATGAATCAGTTTGCCATGTGCCGCGTTTACATTGCCCAAAGACTTTCCAGCAATAAATGCTCGTTGGGTGGAGTCGACACAAATGAAGAAGAAAGTTGGGTCGTAAAGAAATGCTAATTTTTCTCTTCTTTTTTTTTTTAACATTTTAGTTGAGAATGGCTACTATCTCGATTAGGCCTTCAATCCTAACATCATCTTAACATTTTAATAAATTATATAGAATAATTTTATTTAAAAATTTTTACACCACTCATTATCTATGTATTGCTTGACATTAAACAGAAAGTGAATTTTGTTGAATATTTTCATAGTTCGATAAATCTTTTTCACAACTCGATTGATAATTTGATAAGCCAATCATTTTTTTCTGTATTTTAGAATACAATTAACTAACATGTTAACTAGTCCAACCGAGCAGGGAATGGAGAAGCCTAAACAGAATGGGGGATTGGGGTTCAAGGACTTTGAAAATTTTAACAAAGCCCTTCTGGCAAAGCAAGGATGGAAGCTCATCACAAACCCAACCTCACTTACAACACGTATTATCCAAGCTAAGTATTACCCTTCAAGTGATTTCTATACTTCTAAAGTAAGGACTAGAGACTCTTTTGTCTGGAAAAGCATTACAGCTACTAGACCTCTTCTACTTGAAGGCCTGCTATGGAAGGTAGGGAATGGTCATAGTATTAAAATTTGGACAGACAAATGGATCCCTTCTACATCTTCTTATAAAATTCAATCTTGTCCAAAATTCCTGCCTCAGGAAGCCACTCTGGCCTCTCTAATTGACCAAGATTCCATTCGATGGAATATGCCCTTGATCCAAGAATTATTCAACCCAGTTGAAGCCTCAACAATTTCAAAGATCCATATAAGCCCCTATAAAAGTAATAACAAATTGACTTGGAGATGCACTGTAAATGGCAAATTTTCATTGAAATCTATATATCATCTCCAAATGTCACTTAATACAGAAAAGCTGGGACAAACTTCAGAGAAAACTCACAACACAAAAGTATGGCAGCGCATTTGGAAACTTCAGGCCCCAAATGCACTAAAAATCTTTCTTTGGAGAGCTTCCAAAGACATACTCCCCCACAAAGATGAACTTACATAGAAAAAAGGTTATAGAATCTCCTTTGTGCCCAATCTGCCTGTCTGCACCTGAGACCACTTCTCATGCTCTCTAGACATGTATTGCAACGCAAGATGTGTAGAGTTGCAGCTCGAGAAGACTACAAAAATGCAATATTGACGAGGCCCTATTTAGTGTAGTTCTGGAACACCTTTTTTCAACACTTCCAGAGGACGAATATCAAGCAATGGCTTTCACCACCAGGCAGATTGGGCTCAGAAGGAACCAGTGGATCTTTGAAACTTAGTTTTCCTCCCCTCAACAAGTTACTAATCTTGTCTCTACCCATATCTCAGAATTACATATGTTAGGAAGTCCTCAACGGCAGAAAAACACCCAAGTTCATTCTCCTCCTCAGTGGACTAAGCCACCTCTTGACTTTTTCAAGCTGAATTGGGACGCAGCCATAGACAAAGTTCAGTGCAAGGTAGGCATTGGAGTAGTAATCAGGGACAGTGAGGGACTGGTTACAGCTACTCTCAGAACATCTCTAGATTCCTTCCCAGATCCATCCCTAGGGGAAGCATTGGCAACCTTAAGAGCAGCTCAATTTTGCATAAAGCTGGGATTCTCGAATATAATTCTTAAAAGGGATTCTATGATTGTGGTAGACACTATTAATGGAAGGGAGGAAAGCTGGAGTTCAACTGGCTTAATCTGTCAAGATATCAAGCTATTGTTAGCACATTTTAATTTATGGTCTGTTAAGCATGTTCCTAGACAGGTTAATGTAGTGGCCCATTGCTTGGCTAAGAGCTCTTTAGAATGCTCTGAAAATTCAATTCATATAGAGGATTACCCTCATTGTATTCACAACCTTCTTAAATAAATTATGAATATGAAGTATTGATTTCTCAAAAAAAAAAAAACTAGTCCAGTCGTAGTTTGTGATGGTGGCTCTCATTAGCACTAGTGGTTGTCACCACCATGAGGCGATTAGAAAAGTCACCAAGGCTAGTACAATAGTCGAGAAGTTTTCTAACCGCTGATGCGGATGAATTTTTTCAAACACAACAGTTCTCCCTTGAGCCCAAAGGTGGCTACTAGTCACCTCTAGGTGTAATCGGTTCGGTTCGGTTCAGTTTTAGACATTTTTTTAAAACTGAATTGTTATACATCGCGCTTTTGAAAATTTAAGAGCCGATACCAAACCGATTCACCATGTAAATCAAAACTTTTGATTTTTTTTGTTTCTGTCCGATCTTTTCGATTTTATGAATAAACAAAATGATAATTCAACAAAACTTTAGCAAGTGATTAACCCATTTTTCTCATTTTTTGTTATATTAATGTTATATTAATTTTATGTAATAACATTAAAATTTATATGTTATATCAAAATTCAAATGTTATATTAAAAATTATAAGATTAATTTATGTGATATTATAATCAAATGTTATATTAAGATTTATATGATTAGTTTTATGTTCTATCAAACATTATATTAATTTTATGTTATAAGATTAATATCATGAATAATAAGATTTTGAAATTTCATATTATATTAATTAACAATTTAGCATATAGTAATAATATAAAAAAATCATATAAATCATATTTTGTATATAATATATAATATTATAAATAATATATATGTACCAGTCCAATTCGGTTCTAATCAGTATTCTAAAAATCAAAATCAAAACTGGATCGATTTTCAACTGATTTTGCTATGTAGGAAATGGTACCAAACTGGACTTGGTCCTGTTTACCAATTTCCCGATTTGTTTTACTGCCCTAGCCACCCCACATGGGTCGCTGAACCATCCATTTGTTTTGTTTTTTTTAAGTTATATAAGTCGATTGGTAACTTTGTAATAACTAGTATCAAGTAATATGGGAATTTCTTTTCAAATATGGGATCCATTATAAAAATTAAAAAAAAAAAGTGAATTTTTAAGTGAATTATATATATATTTAAAAACCTACACAAGGTTTGCACAACCTAAGCTTGCATAAATCAAATAATATGGGATAAAGTTGCAATCTCATGTTTTAGTTTAAAATACACTCAAATATCTTCGGATGACAATATCATGTTGCATGTGTAATGCAAAATAACATGAAACTTGCCCATAAAATTTTAACATTTATAAATCTATTTTGATAGTCACAAATAGCATTCATCATGAGTTGGCTACGTAAAATGGGGGTCCAAGGTCGTACATACATAATATTTTCATAAAACACTTGTTGTTTACCAAACGAATTGTGTATAGGCATGATCATGTTATTTTTATTTTTTTTTTGAAAAAAGTGGATCTTGTTCCATTCATGAAAGAGGACTTATAAAGTTGACTTAAAAAGTCAATTACAAACGATAATAGCTTCCCAGCACACTTCCGTGGCTGACATGGTCTAGTCCAGACGGCAATCTCTACAGACAGAAGTCTGAGAGACAGCACTCATCTATCTAAGATAGAGGTAACAGTAACCCAACAAACAAACCTCCATACCCGACTAAGCGAGATATGGAGTTGGAAACCCCATCTTCTCCTCCAACGCGAAGCGGGGACACAAAAACCATTTGGAGTGGTCCGAATGGCATTACATTTTTGGATTTTTATTTACTAGAAAGTAAAAACAAGACATAAAATAAATTACAATGTGGAAACATTGTAAGCGAAAAACCAGTGCACGAAAAGGCAGTTCGAGGAGAAATCGACGTTCGAGCTTGGAAGAACCAGAGGTGCCGAGTCGGGAACGGCCGCGTGTTGCAGCGGCAGAAAGTTCCTTAGTGGCGCGTGGGGGTCACGCGCTGGCGAACTCCGAAATCTTTGACCCACGCGTGCGGGCTACGCGCCGCTCCGATGGAGGTCGCAATTGGAGGTTTTGCAGATCGGCGGCAGGGCAATCTCCTGGTGGGGCGCGTGTTGTCTGTCAAGTGCCGGAAAGTCACGAATGCCGATTCCCCTTTGGCTGGCCTGAAAATACACAAAAATAAAACTAAAACTACACTAAATGGAAATGCAGATGGGAAAGGAACAAGGGTGAGGGGGGAGGAGCCTAAGCTCCCACCCCCTCTGACCGATCTCGATGTTGGGTAAGTTTAGGGGGGAGAGTTCGGGAGCTTTTTTTCCCAGAGGATCCCTGCATCGAGTCGATCATGCTATTTACTTCATAGGACTAATCCTATATTCTCGTTGCATGATTGATTGCCTATTAAATCAAGATCGTGATTTGCGCCAATTTATAATTGCACGTAAATTCTTAAATTAAACATGTATTGCCTAATCAAAAATCTGAAACACTTAAATCACTTATATTTCCATAAAACTTAAGGCCATTTGGTTTCACTAATGGTCTCATCTCATCTCATCTCATCTCAACATCCAAACACCATTCAAACACAAACACATTTCAATTTCAAATTTTTAACTTTTTCATCAAACAATTTTTCCAAACTTCCAAACAAAACACAAAAAATAATTTAATTTTTTCAAATCTTAAACTAAAAATAATATTAAAAAAGTATATTCTAACAATATTTTAATTTTATAATTTTTTTATTCAATATTTTCTCTTTCATTTTTCAAAACCCTATAAAACATCTCCACTCAAACAATTACTATTATTCACAAATTATCTCACTAATATTCACACATTCTCATCTCCTATGTGTAACCAAACGAGGCCTAAATACCAAAGTTTTGAATTTTGTACCGTACCAGCCAGTACGGTTGAAATATACAATTTCTGTGGTGTAGCCAGAACAGATAAGGGTATAGTTTCATACCGGTCAAAATTTTAGTCGTTTCGGCCCATACCGGTCAATATTTTAGCCCGTACAGCCTATATTTCGGCCCCCACCGGCCAATATTTTGGTCTTTACTTTTTTTTTTTTCTTCAAACTGCAAGCTCATTTTTTAACCTCCAATTTAGACCAGATTATTTATAATTTATATATAATTTATTCATATATAGATTATTCTTTTGGAATATAATTTTTATATATTTATATATAGACTATTCTGAAACAGTATTGGTACCGAAATATCTCGTTTCAATGCCTCAACCGAAATGGTCACTGAAACGATCTTCGATACAGTGTTCAAAACATTGCTAAATACTCATAACCTTAAAATATTATCACTCACAAAAAATTTTAATATCTACACAACTTCTCAAAATTATCATTTGATTAAACCCTAAGACCATTACCATGCCTAAACATCACATTTTCTCTCAATTTTATCATCAAATATGTCATCATAAAATTATAAACTTTAAAATGATTTCTCTACAATATTAACAATAAAACTTAGCATTTGTAACCTAACTTTGATCTCCCAAAGTCATGTTGTTAATATCATGTTTCATACACTTGAGCTAAGTTCCTGCAGCCTGAGCTAGGATGTTTCTACCTACAATCACAAAGATAAAAGTGGGCTCGGTAGTGGTTTGCGGAGCCTCTGATGCTACAACCAGTATTTTATCTAGAAAAATTATAAGAGAATAATAGAGTTAAAAGAGATTCATTCGGGGGAAGTTCTCACACACCATGTCAGGGGTCTACGTCACGCCCACAGTTGCCCCGGTCATGGTCTTTAATGCGGCGTGGTATCTGAGGTGGCACCATTAATGTGGAGTGGCGTTTGAGGTGATGTCATTAATGCGGTGTGGCATCTGAGGTGGTACAATTAATGCGGTGTGGCTACTCAAGTGGCATCTCAACAATAGTCGATCGGCGTAATCACTTGTTCCCATCGTTAGAGAATGGAGGGTTGTTTGTGCTTTGTGTTTACTTGCCAGTGTATATCCTTTAATGCTAGGTGTCAGGGTCGACGCATCTCATTTGTCCCCTTTCTACTAACACGGTTTGTGAGCCTGGCTCTCGTGGTGATTCCTAAGCCATTGGAAAGTAAGGTCTAGCCCGAGATGGGCCTCAATATCTGGCCCAATCAAGTGGGCTGAGAGGGGAATATCCTTTCCAGTTATTCCGCCAATTCTTACCGAATTTGTTTGGGGGGAATTCCTTTATTTCTGGGAACATTTCAGCGGCACGTCTCTGACATGTTGATGTGCACTTGAGTACACCCGTTTGGCTTCCCTTGCCAGGGTAATGATTGATGGTTCCCATCCTGTATCGCTTCATACAGCACATATTGCAAGATCTACACCTATTCACTCTCCTTTTCGCAACGCGTGCTGGTTCGTCGCTTGGGGAACTCCCAATGACGCGAGCTCCTCTATAAGTCCAACCCCTTTTCCTTTTTGGGTCTGTTTGCTCTCACTCTCTCTTGAAGCCTTTGAATCTTTGCCTTCGCACTTTCTTGTTCCCTTGCCTTTTTCTCCTTTCTCTTTGTTTCTAAATTTGCTTTTGTTACTTGCTTCCATAGCACCTAAGAATGCTTCTCACACTGCTCCTCGAGGATCAAGCTCCCTCACCAATCCAAATCATTCAGGACTCCTAGGGGTGGATCCTCCAGAGGTCCCCACCGAGTCCCAGCATTTTGATGGGTTCAACTGGAGGTCAGAGGCTACTCCAACACTTTTGAGGTCACTGAAGGCCTCTTTTGGAGTTCCAAACTTCATCGTTTTCGAGGTCCTTAAGGCCAGAAAAGGGGCCATAGACTTTGAGGGTTAAGCCTCGAAGGTGGCATTATACCTAGTATGTTTACCAATGGATTGCAGCTTCCTTTTTGCTAACCAGTTCATGACCTACTGCACTACTTCCGTCTGGCTTCTGAGTAGCTCCTCCCCAACGCGTGGAGGATTTTGGTGTGTTATTGCGTTGTTTGGCATTGGGCACTAGAGGAAGTTAACCCAGAGCACCCACACCTCACTGCCCAGGAGTTGCTTCTAACCCATAGCCTCTTGAAGCAGAAAGGGAACACTTGTAGTTTCTGGTCATGCCAAAGGCAGATGGTGGCCCTCTTGGATCACTGATACAATTGGGTCAAAGACTAGAACTGGTTGTTCTTCTTTCTGTTTGGCAAGGGGTGGGAGTTCCCAGCCGGATAGACTACTCGGCATGAGTTCCCCATACGTACCATATGGGGGGTCTTGCCCTAGGATAAGGAGATGCGGCCGGAACCAACTAAGGAGGAGTAGAATTGGCTGGGGATTGTCTAATCCTGGGTGAAGGCGCACCAAGAGGATGTTTATTCTGAGGCCCTGTTGGAGGAGGCTAGTGTAAAGTGATACCTGGTTCCCTCGATGCATGCTTACTTTGATAATCATCGCATCCTTATGCGACCCACTGCCCCCCAGGGTCGTAAGAGTCCCCCGAACCTGCTGTTGGAGGGAAAGGGGAAAAAGCCTTAGGCTCCTCTCAGCTTTGATTCTGCTCTGACACCCCCTCCCAGACAATCCTCCATTCCCGTAGTGGCTGAGACAATCTTCGACTATTGTGGAGGTTGTTGTGCCCATCCCGCCATCTTCTCTTTCCATGGTCGCGCGACCCTCCACCCCACTGAGTAACGCTGCCATTATGGATGAGTCCCAAGGGGTATGGGTTAGCTTGGGATGGTTGTCGGCCTGTGAACCCCTAATTGGGCTCCCAAATGGTGTCTTCTCATACCCCGCCGGGTAACACAGGAAGGGCTGAGATCCTTACTCGTAGGGATTTAATCGAGCCAAACTGGGCCAATCTTTGCCTTGTCGAACTTGAGCCTGAGGTTGAGATTTTTATTTAATCTTTGTTCTAGCTCGGCTCGGTAAGTTAAACTCTCAACTCGAGCTTGAGCTCGATCTCAACCAAAATATGAGCTTAAGTCAAGCTGAGCTCGAGTTTGGCTCGAGTTTTTTATTTTATTTTTTAAATTTGTTGAATAATATTTAATAATTAATAAATTAGATAAATAAAAATCTAATATTGAATTTGTACAACTAACAAGTAAAATCTCTATTGAATTATAAGATTTTTAAAATATATAAATACTTAATATGTAACTATTAGATATTTATCCATTGAATTATAAGATTTTAAAAATATATAAATAATTAATATGTAACTAGTAGATATTTATCCATAATAACAATATATTATATGCATACATAAATTATTGATATATTCACATAATACGATAGTATATATCAATTTCATATATGATTCACACATACTAGTATATGAAATTATTAAACCTTATCGACTAATTATTGTACAAATTATAAAATATTGCTATGACACATATTCAATATATAGGTTATATAATATATATTTAATTATAAAAGTGCTTTGCTTATATTATTATCTAGTACATACATATATACATAGGTATGTATATATATCAATATATGAATGAGTTTTAATCGAATCTAGCTAACGACTCAACTCGAGCATAAACAAGAAGACCTTAACGAACTTTAGCCGAATCGAGTTGAGTTTAGTCAAGTATGTGTCATTACAAATCGAGCGGGTATCTGCATTCATGAGTGAGTCTTTTTTCCACAAGTTGAGTTTGATTCGAGTTTAACCAGACAAGTATCGAGCAGGCTATCAAACATACTGGTTCATTTAATATTTATAGCCCTACTTACTTGGGCTGAAGAGGAGCTAGAGTTGTGTTTCTATAGGGCCCTCTTGGAGGTGGTCCCTAGGGAGTCTATGATTGTTGTCCCGCAGCCTGAAGTCAACATAGAGCTTATTTCTTCTCCGGATGCTGGCAAGCTCACTGTGGAGGGTGAGGGGTTCCTAGCTGCCGAGGAGCAAGTGTAAGTAGGTGCAGGTGATGACGTTGGACGCCCTTTTGCTTTTGATCTTGGGGAGGCCAGGGTCTCTATCCTCGAGTCCCCCTTTGATTACTCTCTAGATCATGAGGCTATTTCAATGGAGGTCCCCCTGAAAGGTGGTCCCAGAGGTGGACGAGGTCCTTGTGGCAACGGTAGTGGAGGCTAGGGAGGTATTGGCAGTCCCACCCGAGATTGAGGTCGTGGAAGTGTAAGTGAATGCCAATAAGGTCTCGGTAGTCCCGCCCAAGATTGAGGACATGGAGGTGTCAGTGAAGGCCAATGAGGTCTTGGAAGTCTCGTTTGAGACTGAGGCCATGAAGGTGTCGATGAAGGCCAATGAGGTCTCAACAGTGCTGCTCGAGGCTAAGGCTGTAATGGTGGCACTGGAGGTTGGGAGGTCTCTAGGGTCCCACTCGAGACTGAGCCCTCATTGGTAACAATGGAGGTTTCTGAGGAGCCGATGGTAGAAAAGGAAGTGGAGGTCGTCATGGTCTCCCCATAGGCGGAGGCCAGGACAAGTCCTATGGATGGTGCTGGAGAGATAGTTACGTAGCAGGCAATGTCAAGATCTCATTTGGTCTTCTACCTGAGGGGCCAAGTAGTTGTCCTGTCTGCGAGGTTTACTTTTCTTCCCTACAGTTGGGGTGTGAGGGGTCATCTCACGAGACTGGCGGGAGCAAGGTCCCAAGAGCCGAGTCCAAGTTCGAGAAAGCCTTGGCTGAGTCCATCTAGGGGATAGTGAACACACTTAAGGCCTTCTTCTCCGAGGTAAGTTTTGGCATATCCTTTTCTCCCTTCTATTTGTTTTCCTTGTTGCTATCTGGGCTTGTGTCTCTACCATGGGGTGGAGTAGTTGGCGACCCTTATTGTGGATGACCGGGGGGCTTTGTAGGAGGAGAATCGGGCACTTCGCTCCCTATCTAACCTAGTTAAGTGGCATACCAGGCAGGTAAGCAAGGAGAAAGAGGAGCTAGAGGACACCTTCGTCAAGATGGACTTCGACTATCGGTGAAAGCATAAGAGGATTGCCCGACTTCACTGCCAAAAAGCCAACTAAAGTTCATCCTTGCCAGGTCGCGAGAGGAGGCTGACCAGTTTCACCTTGAGGCTGCGCTTGGTAGGGAAGCGTTAGATAACCTACATGGCTCTCTAGATTTTTAGGAGAAGGAGGTCGACAAGCTAGAGGAGGTAGCCCGAGAGCTTCAAGAGGAGAACTTGAAGTTGAAGAGGCAGCATGACTCTAACACTTGGTCGTATAACTGGCTCAATAACAACTACATGTCTCTTTCTGAGACGGTGAAGAGTAAGTCGGTCAAGCTTGAGTCCATGGCTAAAAAGATAAAGGACCTAGAGGTTGAGATTGCCCTGGCCAGGGCCAAAACGCAAGCAGGGAAAGCTGCAGGTGGAGTTGGAAGCTAGCCTGGTTAAGATGGAGTGTTAGGTGGTCTCTTACAACGTCGTTATCGAGGACTTGAGGTTAAACCTGGTTGAAGTTCAAGACATTGTCCCCCGCCTGGATGACCAGTTGCGGTCGGCCAAGCTTGTCTGCAACCAAGCTTGGTTCTTTGGTTACAAGGAGGGCTTGGAAAGGATGCAAGGGACCATGTGTTGTTAACCCGTAGAACGATCTTGTAGGTGGCATCCATTTCTCGATCAGCATTATTGCCTCATGTCTGTAGGTGACGGTAATGGGGATCTCCCCCGTAGGAGTTTTGACGATTGTCTGGTAGGCCCATAGTACCCCATTGAGTTCCTCTACCCAAGCCCTTTTCCTCTCGCATAGCCTCTTCTTCAAGATCGCGAGAAGTGTTTTTTTGGTTGCCTCGACTTGGCCGTTGGCCTATGGGTCTCCCAGGGACAAGTATCAAAAATTGATTCCCAAGTTATTGCACCAGTCGCGGTAGTGATTTGAATTGAACTGCCTTCCATAAGAACCGGGTGACGTTGCTCACCGTTATCGTTTCTGGAGCTTCGACCCCCACCCATTTGGTGAAATAGTCGATAGCAACGACTACAAACTTCACACCTATTTTCCTGAAGGTAGGGGCCAACTAGGTCAACTCCCTACAATGCAAAGGGCCATGGCGGCATGATCGACGTCAGCTCCTCTGACGGGTAGTGAGGTATTGGGGCTTACTTGCGACACTTCTGGCATTTTCGTACAAACTCTTCCACGTCTTTGAGGGCATGTAGCTGGTAGTATCCCGCCCTTATTACCTTTCTTGCTAGTGCTTTCCCGCCGAGTGGTTCCCGCACACTCCTTCGTGTATCTCTGCCAAGATATACTATGCTTATTTGAGCGAAACATATCCAAGTATCTTATTATCTCTACGACCTATTCTAGAGCTCCCAGCCTTACCTCTAAGATCTCAGTCTCTACTGTGGGTGCGTCTACTATTTTGATCACTGTATGCTCTGGTAGAGGGGCATCTTCCTTTCCGGACGAGGCTCATGCCAACCTATCGACCTTTTGGTTCTCTGTTCTGGTCACCTGCTGGATTTGGAAATAACAGAAGTGGTTGTGTATTTCCCCCACCAATACCAAATATTTCTTCAACTTCTAGCCCTTTATGGTGAGCTCCCCCCGTACTTGGTTGACAACCATTTGAGAGTCGGCCCTTACTTGCACTTCATCGGTGCCTAATGACTCGGCACCCGGCTAACAGTGCTTTGTACTCTGTTTTGGTTGTTTTAAACGCTAGTTTGATTGTGTAGTTGTGCTATTCTCCAGTGTTCGTAATGATATGCACCCTCACTCCCCTTCCAAACCGGTAGGATGAGCTATCAACGAAGACCTGCTAGGGCTTTACAAGAGGTGCATCTCAGACCTCTTTAGGGAAGCCATAAACTTTGTGATGAAGTCTGCTAGTAGTTTCCCTTTAATAGCATTTCAGGGGATGTATTCAATGTCAAATTTGCTCAGCTCTATTGCCTAGTTCATCAGTTGGTCTGAGACATCTGGCCGCTGCAAGATCTTCTTCAGAAGGGCTTCGGTCATAACTCGTATCCGATGTGTCTAGAAGTATGGTCTAAGCCAATGAGTAGTCATTATTAGGGCGAAGGCAAGTTGGTCCATGCCAGCGTATCTCACCTCTGCTTCTTGAAAAGAACAGCCGGTGTTGTATATTGGCTTCTAGGAGCCCTTCAAATCCCGTACCAAAGCCATAGAGACTGTGTGCGAGGAAACAGACAGATACAGGTTCAAGGTTTCTCCTAGTTCAGCATGACTAAGCAATGGTAGGCTAGCAAGGAACTACTTGACGGTTTTGAATGCTTGGTCACACTCACTGTTCCAAGTCTGCACCTTCCACAACGCCTTGAAAAATGGCGAGCAATTGTCCATTGGCCTGGATACAACTGATTAAGGGCCGCCACCCAGCCGGCAAGTCTCTATACATTGTTAATATTCTAAGGTGGGGGCCATGTTGTGTACGGCATCCACCTTGTCCGGGTTGGCCTCTATTCCTTGCTCAAAAACCATAAAACCCATAAACTTCCTAGACTTGAGGCCAAATGCACACTTTGTCGGGTTGAGCTTCATCTGGTAATGCCGCAACACCACGAAGGCGTTGTGCAAGTTGGTTAAGTGTTATTTAGGGGTTTTTCTCTTAACAAGAAGGTCATCTACATTGACTTCCATGTTTTTCCCTATTTATTCCTTAAACATGCGGTTGACCAAACATTAGGAAGTAGCCCTCGCATTTTTCAGGCCAAAGGCTTGGCCGTGTAGCAGTATAACCCCTTATCTATGTTGAAAGACATTTTATCCTCGTCATCAAGGTTCATGTGGATCTAGTTATATCTTGAATAAGCATCTATAAAGCTCAGCATGCGGTGATCTGCGATGGAGTTCATTATCAAGTCAATCTGGGGAAGAGGGAAACTGTATTTTGGGTAAACCTTGTTCAGATCGATGAAGCCAACACACATTCTCAATTTCTCATTGGCCTAGTTCACTATCACGACATTGGATAACTAGTTTGGGTAGTGTGCCTCCCATACGAACCTCGCTGCTAAGAGGCGGCCGACCTCCTCGATGATGCCGGCGCATTTCTCAGCAGTGAAATTTCGGTGCTTCTACCTGACCTTCCTAGCCTCACGGTCCATGCACAGGTGGTATTGGATTATGTCAGGATCGATCCTGGGTTTGTATTTGTGGCCCCAGAAAAATACATCTCGGTGCTTAGTGCGGAGCTACTTCATAGGTTGTTGTATGTCAAGTCCCATTCTGCTACCGATTTTGACTGTGGCTTTGGGGCAGAAGGGCTCCAGGGGAGCCAACTCAGTTGGCTTGTTTAGCTTCACTTGTTGGAGGGCTTGCTCATCCTTGACCTCCTCTTCTCCTATGGCGAACCCAGGGGTAGGTGGCAAGATATGTCACCGTCCGGGATCTTATGATAATGAAGCATTGTATTCCTATTTCTATTCAAAGTGCAATGCCTGAAAGGAAAATGCTAAGAAGTATCTGAACCAAATAGTAAACCGATTTGTTGAATTAGAAAAGGTAGAGATAAGTACACTTCTAGCCAACTTATCCCAACATGATATAATGGCAAAGGGAATATAATGGAGTATATTATTAAAATGTCAAATCTTGTTGCTAGATTGAAGGCATTAAAATTAGAGTTTTCAAATGAAAGTCTTGTGCATCTCATTCTGGTTTCTCTTCTTACACAATTTAATCCCTGTATGATTAATTATAAAAGGGATGGTACTCATCATCCCACATCACACACCTTACATATTTTAATTTTATTTATTTATTTTAATTTTATTTTATTTTATTCTTACTAAACTAATTGAGTTTTTTTAGTTATTATCCATACACCATATACTTATTATGAAAGAAGGAAAAAAATGTTAAAAGATATATAGTGTGTGATGTATAAGATGCTAAGTAGAATTACTCTAATTATAATACTTAAATGGAGAAATTGACTCTTAATAAGCTATTTGCTTAGTGTGTGCAAGAGGAAGAAAAATTGAAACAAGAAAAGATAGAAAGTGTTCACTTGGCTACTTTTTCTTGTAGAAATCCGGACACCAAGAAAAGAAATAGGAATAACAAAGCTAAAATAACTGCGGATGTCAGGACTTCATAGGAAATTGTCCAAGAGCGACATTATAAGGTTTCTACCTATTACTTTTGCAAGAAGGCTAGTCATGTGAAAAATGATTGTTTCTAATATCAAAAGTGGCTTGTAGAGAAATGTAATTATCTTATTTTGTTTGCCCTGAAATTAATTTGTTATTGTGCCACCTAACACTTTGTGGATAGATTCGAGAGCTACTATTTACATAAGTGTTACTATCTAGGTTACCAAAAGTGTCGAACACCCCGTGATGCTGTAAAAATGGAATCCTCCGAACACCGGACACAGTTGCCAAATTCCAGGTTTTACATTTTGATTCTCCAATCAAACACATCTTACCTTTCAAAAAATTTTTTTTCCTCAATCAAACACATTTCGTTGGCTGCTAATATTTCATAGCTTCAATGTTCTTCATCCATGTCAAGGTTTCTCCATTTGATTTCTGGCCACTCAGGATGTCTGTAAACACTGGTTGTATTGGCCTTATCTCTCCTCACTGTCTCTGTCATCCAGTTTGACATTCATTGTGTTTCTGGATCTTTCTTTTGCTGGAATTGAATGTTGCTACATAAGATTGTTCCTGTTGAAAAAAAAAAAAAGGATTGCTCCTCTTTCTTCAGATCTCTTTCTTCAGGTTTGTTGTCTCTAATGAATTTTGAGTTGGTATATTAATGTAATAATAGGGACGTGTGACTTTCCATTGTTATTGCTTTAATTTTTTTTTAATACTGACAGGCTTCATAGGGGTTAATTGATTTTCATTTTTACTTTCAATTCTTTGTGGTTTTAACAGAAGAACCTGATCCGTGAGGCAACGGCTTTTCTAGATGTTTTGAAGCCAAATCTTCCTGAACATAGTTTCCTTCAAACAATGGTTAATGCTATCTAACTTCCATTTGGATAGTTGCTGCTCTTTTCAGCCACTGTGACACTTTTATTTTATATAGGTCCTGGAAATCAATCTGTTAACTTTTTCAAATGTAGCTGACGCTATTGAACAGTTTGGGTCTGCTTTTGCAAAGTCCGGATACATTGATTAGTGTACATCATATCAAACCAACTGCTCAATTAAACACCTAGTTTCAGTAATTGTAATTGTGCATGACCTCATCTGATAGGATAATTCTACATGCTTGAGAATTTATATAGGGTTCCTCGTAAGACACCTTGAAATTGTCCTCTTAAGTTTGAACAGGATGGGGGCTTATGGTCTTTTAACTCCAAATATTCTGCATGCACAAGTGTGTCAATTACAATTGTATTTGCCGTTTGCCTCCTCTGGTTGAAACCATATGAGACTCTTGATTTTTGAAAGATGATTTCCTACTTTTTTTTTTAAGAGCCTCGTTAAGTTCAGTGAACTTTGTTTACATTAGATAGTCATGCAAAAAAGCAATACAGTTAAAAAATTCTATTTTCTAGAGGTAAATTCATATATATGTGAAACATGTTAGAGATAATTTGTCGGGTAACTTGTGATTTACAAGTGTTCTAATCCTTTCATCATTTTTGTTAAACCCTTTTTTCAGAGTCTTTCAGCGGTGAGTACTTCTGGCTCATCTTTTGCACATTATTTTGATGTAAAGATGAAGGGATGAAGAATGGTTGATTTAGGTACATATATTGTCATTTTCTATTTGAAATTATAATCCTCATTTAGCAGCAAAGGTAAATAGTTTGATGGTAGACTACAAGATTAATTTCGTACTATTATTTTTTTATTTGATAACATATATTCTTCGATGATGAAGGCTAGTTACACACTTTACACTAACAACTTTCGATAAATATATTATGACAAGCTAATTGTGGTATTCTACCCAAAGAATCTGTAGGTATATTATGTTAGAAGAATTATGACTCTTATTGGATTGTTTTCAAGAACTTTCTATTTTCTTTTACATTATATTGTCTTGATAATGTGAAACTTCAAATGTTTTCCTTCATTAACACTAGTTCATTATATTTCATTGTAGATTAATCTTACTTTTCCATTATTTGTAAAATTTGTAGTTTTCTACGATTGGCTAATAATACACAGGTTTTCCATGTTGGTTGATGTACTTTTTGCATTGTAGCAACAAACTTTGTAAAGATTGATGACGGAAGATACTTGTTATGTTTATATCTTTTATAGACCGAGGTAAATGCATTCATAATTTTGTTATTGATCTATTTTGTGTTCTTTGAGGCATTATTTTTGCAATGCATATTATGAGAAACTTGTTTTTAACAGTCAATTACTACTAAAAGTAATATTATGGCAGAAAATTTCCTATATTTTTTTTATTACAAGTTTTTTCCCTCCTCCTCTCCTCCACTTTTTCTTTCCTTCTCTTCTCCACTCCTCCTCATCTCCTCCATTCTTTCTTTCCTTCTTTTCTCCTATCTTCCTCCTCTCCCTCACTCTTGATCCTCTCTTCGTTTCCTCCTCTTCTCCTCTCTTCCTTTCCTCTCCTCTATCTCTCTTCCACTCTCCACTCTTCCTCCCCTCCTCCATTCTACCTCCACCTCCACGCCTCCACTCTTCCTCCTCTCTTCCTCTTCTCCTCTCTTCCTTCTCTCCTCCACTCTTCGTCCTCTCTTCATTTTCTCCTCTTCTCCTCTCTTCCTCTCCCCTACCCTTCCTACTCTTCCTCCACCTCTCTTCCTCCTTCCACTCTTCCTCCCCTCCTCTCTTCCTCTCATCCTTTCCTCCTCTCTTCCACTCTTCCTTCTCCACTCTTAATCCTCTCTTCATTTCCTCCTTTTCTCCCCTCTTCGTTTCCTCTTCTCCACTCTTTCACTCCTCCATCTCTCTTCCTCCCTCCACTTTTCCTCCCATCCTCCACTCTACCTCCACGCCCTCCACGCCTCTACTCTTCCTACTCTCCTCCTTTCCTCCTTTTCTCCTCTCTTCCTTCTCCCCTCCACTCTTCATCTCTTCATTTCCTCCTCTTCTCCTATCTTCATCTTCCCCACTCTTCCTACTCTCCTCCTCTTCCTCCTTCCACTTTTCCTCCCCTCCTTTCTTCCTCTTCTCGTCATTTCCTCCTCTCTCCCTTCCTCCCTTTCTCATCTTCTCATCCTCTCTTCCACTCTTCCTCCTCTCTCCCTTCCTCCCTCTTCTCCTATCTTCCTCCTTTCCTCCACTCTTGATCCTTCCTTCTTCATTTTCTCCTATTCTCCTCTCTTCCTTTCCTCTTCTCCACTCTTCCTCTACTCCATCTCTCTTCCTCCCTCCACTCTTCCACCCCTTCTCCACTCTACCTCCACGCCCTCCATGCCTCCACGAAGCTCTTCTCCTCATTTCCTCCTCTCTTTCTTCTCCCCTCAACTCTTCGTCCTCTCTTTATTCCTCCTCTTCTCCTCTCTTCCTCTCCCCCACTCTTCCTACTCTCCTCCTCTTCCTCCACCTCTCTTCCTCCTTCCACTCTTCCTCTGCTCCTCTCTTCCTCCCCTCGTCCTTTCCTCCCTCCACTCTTCTCCTATCTTTCTCCTCTCCTCCACTCTTGATCCTCTTTTCGTTTCCTCCTCTTCTCCACTCTTCCTCTCCTCCATCTCTCTTCCTCGCTCCACTCTTCCTCCCCTTCTCCATTCTACCTCCACGCCCTCCACACCTCCAATCTTCGTCCTCTCCTCCTTTCTTCCTCTTTTCCTCCTCTCTTCATTCCTTCTTTTCTCCTCTCTTCCACTCCCCCACTCTTCCTACTCTCCTCCTCTTCTCCACCTCTCTTCCTCCTTCCACTTCCCTCCTCTCTTCCTCCACTCCTCCTCTCCCTTCCTCCCTCTCACTTCCTCCCTCCACTCTTCTCATTCTCTCTTCCTTCTCCCTTCCACTCTTCGTCCTCTCTTCATTTCCTCCTCCTCTTCTCCCCACTCTTCCTACTATCCTCCTCTTCCTCCACCTCTCTTCTTCCTCTCCTCTCTTCCTTCTCTAGTCATTTCCTCATTTCTCCCTCTCTCCACTCTTCCTCATCTCTCCCTCTCTCCTCCACTCTTCCTCCTCTCTTCATTTCCTTCTCTCCTCCTCTTCCTCCTCTCATCCTCCTCTCCTCCACTCTTTCTCTCTTCCTCCTCCCCTTTCCCTCTTCTCCTCCTTGCTGCCTCTTCCACATCATCCTCTTCTTCTCCTCCACACTTACTACTACGCATTTCTTCCTCCAAGATATAGAATTTGTATGTTATATTTTTAATTATTATATTATTTGATTAGACTTTTAGTATTTTTTTTTCGCAATCCTTACGGGTTTTAAATTTTCATTGCAAACCTTGAGATTTATTAAGGAGGCCTTAGGCATGTACAACTTTGATTAGATAGACTTAGGCATGTACAAAGGAGGAAGACACTCACTAGGTCTATAGACGACATTTTGTACTCATTATTCTTTTTGTATAAATTACTCTTTATAGGTCTTAGTCCTTTATGCAGAAATACCCTTTCATTTCGATGCAAAGATGAATGAAAGCTAAAAGGCTTTGATATTCCTATTCGAAATTAGGTAAGATATTATCATTTCCTATTTGAAATTATACTCCTCAGTTGACAGCAAAGGTAAAATAGTTTGATAGCAGATTACAGGATTAATTCCGTACTATTACTTTTTTATCTAATGACATATATTCTTCAATGATGAAGGGTAGTTACACACTTTACATTGACATCTTTCAATGACTATATTATGGAAGTTAACTGCGGTATTTTGCCCAAGCACAAAACAGGTATGTTATGTTAGAAGCATTATGTCTCTTATTTGGATTGTTTTCAGGAACTTTCTATTTTATTTTACATTCTATTGTCTTGATAATGTGGAACTTCAAACGTTTTCCTTCGTAAACTAGATTTGTTATATTTTTTTGTAGATTAATCGTACTTTTCCCTTATTTGTAAACTTTGTAGTTCTCTAGAATTGTTTAATAATGCAAGTTTTCCATGCCGATTGATGTGCTTTTAGCATTATAGCAACGAACTTTGTAAAGATTGATGATGGAAGATCCTTGCTATGTTTATGTATTTTATAGAGCAAGATAAACGTATTCATGTTTTTTTTATTGATCTATTTTGTGTTCTTTGAGGCATTATTTTTCCAATGCTTATTATGAGAATTTTTTTTTTAACAGTCAATTATAGCTAAAAGTAATATATCATAGCAGAAAATATCAGATATTATTTTATTACAAGTTTTTTCTTTGCATCTCCTCCTCTCTTCCTTCCCTTCACTTTTGCTCTCTTCCTCTCCTCCACCTCTCTTCCTCCGTCCACTCTTCCTCCCCTCATCTCCTCCTCCACTCTTCCTCCCCTCGACCTTTCATCCTCCCTCCCTCTCTCCACTCTTCTTCATCCCTCCCTCTCCTCCACTCTTCATCCTCTCTTCCTTTCCTCTTCTCCTTCTCTTCCTCCTCTTCTCTACCTCTCTTCTATCCTCAACTCTTCCTCCTCTTCTTTTCTCTTCTCCTCCTTGCCTCATTCTCCTCCTCCTCTCCATCTCTCTTATAGTCTATACATTTCTTCCTACTAGACATACTATTTGTATATCATATTTTTAAATATAAATTATTTTTGGTTGGATTATTAAACTTTTATTATTTCTTTCTCAATCCTTACGGGTTTTAAATTTTAATTTACAAACCTTGAGATTTGTTGCGGAGGCCTTAAGCATTTACAAATTTGACTGGATAGAATTAGTGGCTAGCCTTCAGCTTTGATACAAATGAGGCAGACGCTCTCTAGATCTATAGATGACATCTTGTACTCATTATTTTTTTTGTATAAATACTCTTTATAGATCTTAGTCCTTTATTCAGGAATACCTTTCATTTTGATACAAAGATGAAGGGATGAAGAAAGGTTGATTTATGTATTAATATTGTCATTTCCTATGTGAAATTATACTCATTTAGATGGCAAAAGTAAATAGTTTGATGGCATATTATAGGATTAATTCCGTCCAATTACTTTTTTATTTGATGACAGATATTCTTTGATTATGAATGGTAGTTACACACTTGACATTGACAACTTTCAATGACTATATTATGGCAAGCTAATTGCGGTATTCTGCCCAAGGAAGGAATCAACAGGTATTTTATGTTAGAAACATTATATCTTTTATTGGATTGTTTTTAGGAACTTTCTATTTTATTTTACATTATATTGTCTTGATAATGTGGAACTTCAAACGTTTTCCTCCATTAACTCTAGGTTTGTTATATTTCTTTGTAGATTAATCATTCTTTTCCACTATTTGCAAAACCTGTAGTTTTGTAGGGATGTCTAATAATGCAGGTTTTCCATGTGGTTGATGTGCTTTTAGCATTGTAGCAACGAACTGTGTAAAGATTGATGATGGAAGATACTTGCTATGTTTATGTATTTTATAGAGCGAGGTAAACGTATTCATTTTTTTTTATTGATTTATTTTGTGTTCTTTGAGGCATTATTTTCCAATGCATATTATAAGAAACTTTTTTTTAACAGTCAATTATTGCTAAAAGTAATATCATAGCAGAAAATTTCCTATATTTTTTTTATTACAAGTTTTTTCTCTCCTCTTCTCCTCCACTCCTCCTCTTCTCCACTCCTCCACTCTTCCTCCTCTCCTTCACCTCACTTCCTCCCTCCACTCTTCTCCTCTGCTCTACCTCCTCTCTCCTCCACTATTCCTCCACTTCTCCTATCTTCCTCCTCTTCTCCACTCTTCTCCACTCTTCTGCTCCTCCATCTCTCTTCCTCATTCCACTCTTTCTCCCAGCCTCCAGTGTTCCTCCTTTCCACCTTTCCTCATCTTCTCCTCTCTTCCTTGTCTCCTCCACTCTTCCTTTCCTCTTCTTCTCCTCTCTTCCTACTCTCGTCCTTTCCTTGTCTCTCCCTCTCTCCACTCATCCTCATCTCTCACTCTCCTCCACTCTTCGTCCTCTCTTCAACTTTTCCTCCTGTCTTCCTTTCCTCTTCTCCTCCACCTCTCTTCCTTCCTCCACTATTCCTCTCCTCCTCTCTTTCTCATCTCCTCTTCCTCTTCTCCTCTTCTCCTCCTCGCTTCCTATTCCTCATCCTTCTTCTCCTCTCGTACTCTCTTACTACTACACATTTTCTTCCTCTTAGATATACTATTTGTATGTTATATTTTTAAATGTTATATTATTTTTTCTTGGATGTGATTAGATTTTTAGTATTTCTTTCTCAATTCTTACAAGTTTTAAATTTTAATTTCCAAACCTTGAGGTTTTTAGAGGGGAGAGCTTAGGCATGTACAACTTTAATTGGATAGACTTAGTGGCTAGCCTTTAGCTTTGATACAAAGGAGGCAAACGCTCTTTAGGTCTATAGATGACATTTTGTACTCATTATTATTATTATTATTATTTGTATAAAATACTCTTTATAGGTCTTAGTCCTTTATACATGAATACTTTTTCATTTTGATGCAAAGATGAAGGGATGAAGAAAGGTAGATTTAGGTACTGATATTGTCATTTCCTAGTTGAAATTATACTCCTCAGTTGATGGCAAAGGTAAATAGTTTGATGGCAGATTACAAGCTAACTGATTGAGCTGCATTATTGCATAATTTATATAGTTAAAATCAATGTATTTTTAATTGTTTTATCATATTATCATTGATTTTAGATAGAAAAATGATCAAGAGGCAATAAATCCAAGTTGTGATTTAAATCGATTAAAAGCATAGTTTATGCTTATTTTTATAACTTGTGATTTAATTTGATTTTATTGTCTCACATGCACAACACATTTTTAATATTCTAGTTTAGTTTTTTTTTAATTTTTAATTAATTAATTATTTTATTTTTCTAACTTTATTTTATTTTATTTTATTTTATTTTATTTTATTTTATTTTATTTTATTTTATTTTATTTTTATTTTTTATTTCTTGCGCAGGCTAAACGACATGTCGTTTGGCCTGCAAACCAAACGACATGTCGTTTTACTCGGGGAGTCGGCTGTCGTCTGAGCTGAACGACGTGCCGTTTCTTCCACGCCTCCAAACGACGCCGTTTTCACTCATCTTCAACCTTCGGCCAGCTGCTACAGTGCACGAAACCAGCTCTTCCACGCCTCCGTTCGACGCCACCAGCTCCTCCGCCTACTGCAGAGCTTCATCCACCTCCGGCAGCACAACCATCTCCACGGAGTTCGGCAGCAGCTCTCCACGAAACAACCGCACGGTTTCCTCTGTTTTCATACGTCCGAAACAGAGCAATCCAAGCTCACGGCAATCTCCTACACAGCACGGTTTCACCTTCGCTCAGCACAAACACATGCACGTGATGAACCGACCAAGAAAAAAAGAAAGAAAATAAAAAGGAAAGAAGAAGAACCACTCGGTGCAGTGCATGTGATGAGTGCAGTACATGTGTTCAGTGCAGTCGGCTGGAGCTCGGTGCAGCTCAGTGGAAGAAAAAGAAATGAAATAAAACTCAAGCACTCGGTGGGCTTCGGCTGGAAAGCCAAGGAAGAAAGAAAAAGAAAGAAAGAAGAAGTGGAAGAAAATAAACATGCATGTTCGGTGCATGTGGTTTCGGCTCAAGCAAAAGAAAACTGCATATGTTCGGTACAGCAAAGAAAAAGAAAGAGGAAGAAAAGAATCATTCGGTGCATTCGGTCGGCTGGAAAGGAAAAGAAATAAAGAAAAGAAAATTAAGGGATGGCTGGCCGAATAATGCAGTAGGTGGATGAGTTGTTTAAACCAAACCTGGGCCAGACTAAATTAAAGAAACCTCAGTGGACTACACGGCAACCACGCCCTGTGAATTCTGAAGCCTATAAAAAGGCTTGAAGTGAACAAGCAAACCATCATCGAACAGGAGGGAGTTCGGCTCTCTTTCTGTTTTTGGAAGCTCATTTTAGTCTTATTTGTGTTCATTCGGCAACTTGTGTTTTTATCTGCTAGTGTTTCGGCAACTTCCATTTGATTTCCTGTGTTTTTATTCGGCTCTCATATACTTTCGGCACTTACCTTTTATTTCTTTTACTTACTCATTCTGCAGCTCACTCTATTTCAGCAACCTCAAGTTATTTATATTGTTTTCTATTGTTCAGCGTATTGTGTATTACTATTGTTCTCATCCCATTTACGGCAACTTCAATTTTATTGGTTCACTTGTGTTTTCAGTCGGCAGCCAGTTCATTTATTGTGTATTGCATCTAGCTTTTTCATTTGTTTATTTTTTTGGCTCATTTCATTCCAATTTCGGCAACATCACTTTATTTCACTATTGATTCATTTGGCAGCACAGTATATTTTCGATACTATTTTCGATCAGCTCTCAAGTTCACTTTATTGTTTTATTCTGCAACCTTTTTATTTTCGACAACTAGCTTATTTATTTCAGTGTTATTTTTGGCAGCTTGTTTATTTCTTGTGTTTTATTTTCTTGACAAATCATTTATACCATTTTCGACAACTCTCTTATTTTATGCATTTTTATTATTCAGCTCATTTATTTACAGTGTTTTATTTTTCAGTTTATATTTTGTTATTTTAAAATCCTCACCCCAGTAATCTTCTCTTTTTGATTGCTCGTTCTTTTTATTAATTTATTTTTACTTTATTCACTTTATCACATTAGTCAATCCCTGTGGATTCGATCCTGCAAAGATACTACAACACCTGTATACTTGCAGGTAAAACTGATCTAGATTTTTACTCATTATTTTGAATGAAAGTCTAACTGCGGTATTTTACCTAAGCACATAACATGTATGTTATGTTAGAAGCATTATGTCTCTTACTGGATTGTTTTCAGGAACTTTCTATTTTATTTTACATTCTATTGTCTTGATAATGTGTACCTTCAAACGTTTTCCTTCATTAACTAGATTTATTATATTTCTTTGAAGATTAATCGTACAGTTATGTTATTTGTAAACTTTGTAGTTCTCTAGGGTTGTCTAATAATGCAGGTTTTCCATACCAGTTGATGTGCTTTTAGCATTACAGAGTTGAACTTCATAAAGATTGATGACAGAAGATCCTTGCTTTGCTTATGTATTTTATAGAGCGAGGTAAACATATTCATGTTTTTTTATTGATCTATTTTGTGTTCTTTGAGGCATTATTTTAAATTATTTTTAACAGTCAATTACAGCTAAAAGTAATATATCATAGCAGAAAATTTCCTAAGTTTTTTTTATTACAAGTTTCTCCCTTCTTCTCTCCTCCACTCTTCCTTTATCTCTTCCACTCTTCCTCCTCTTCTCCTATCTTCCTCCTCTCCTCTAGTTTTGATCCTTTCTTTGTTTCCTCCTCTTCTCCACTCTTCCTCTCCTCCATCTCTCTTCCTCCTCCCCACCACTCTTCCTCCTCTCCTCCTTTCCTCCTTTTCTCCGCCCTTCCTTCTCCCCTCCACTCGTCCTCTCTTCATTTTTTCCTCTTCTCCTCTCTTCCTCTCCCCCACTCTTCCTCCACCTCTCTTCCTCCCCTCCTCTCTCCCTCTCTCCACTCTTCCTCCTCTCTCTCCCTCTCTCCTCCACTCTTCCTCCACTCTTCCTCTTATCTTCATTTCCTCCTCTCCTCCACCTCTCTTCCTTCCTCCACTCTTCCTCTCATCCTCTCTTCCTCCTCTCCTTTTCCTCTTCTACTCCTCGCTTCCTCTTCCTCTTCCTCATCATCCTCCGCTTCTCCTCCACTCTTACTGCTACACATTTTCTCCTCCTAGATATACTATTTGTATGTTATATTTTTTAAATATTATATTATTTGATTAGACTTTTAGTATTTCTTTCGCAATCCTTATGGGCTTTAAATTTTTATTCCAAACCTTAAGATTTGTTGAAGAGGCCCTACATGTACAACTTTGATTGGATAGACTTAATGGCTAGCCTTCAGCTTTGATACAAAGGAGGTAGATGTTCACTAGGTCTATAGATGACATTTTGTACTCATTATTCTTTTTGTATAAAATACTCTTTAGTCCTTTATGTAGGAATACCTTTCATTTGGATGCAAAGATGGGCTTTCATATTCCTATTCAAAATTAGGTAATGATATTGTCGTTTCCATTTGAAATTATACTCCTCAGTTGACGGCAAAGGTAAAATAGTTTGATGTTAGATTATAGGATTAATTTCATACTATTACTTTTTTATCTGATGACATATATTCTTCAATGATGAAAGGTAGTTACACACTTTACATTGACATCTTTCAGTGACTATATTTTGGCAAGCTAACTGTGGTATTTTGCCCAAGGAATCAACAAGTATGTTATGTTAGAATCATTACATTTGTTATTGGATTTTTTTTTTCCAGGAACTTTGTTGTTTATTTTACATTATATAGTCTTGATAATGTGGAACTTTATGTTTATTTTACGTTTTCCTTCATTAACTCTATGTTTATTATATTTCCTTATAGATTAATCATACTTTTCCATTATTTGCAAAATTTGTAGTTCTCTAGGATTGTCTAATAATGTAAATTTTCCATGCTGGTTGATGTGCTTTTAGAATTGTAGCAACAAACTTTGTAAAGATTGGTGACAGAAGAAACTTGCTCTGTTTATGTATTTTAATAGAGCGAGGTAAATGTATTCATGTTTTTTTATTGATCTATTTTGTGTTTTTTGGGGCATTATTTTTGAAATGGATATTATGGGAATCTATGTTTTAGAAGTCAATTATTGTTAAAAGTAATATCATAGCAGAAAATTTCTTATATTTTTTTTATTACAAGTTTTTTCCCACCTCTTCTTCTCCTCCACTTCTCATTTCCTTCTTTTCTCCACTCTTCCTCTTCTTCTCCACCTCTCTTCCTCCCTCCACTGTTCTCCTCCTCTCTTCCACCTCTCATCTTCCTATCATCCTCTCTCTTCCTTTCCTCCTCTTTTTCACTCTTTCTCTCCTCTATCTCTCTTCCTCCTTCCACTCTTCCTTCCCTTCCTCCACTCTCTCTTTCCTCATCTTCTCCTCACTTCCTCACTTCCTCTCCTCCACTCTTCCTCCTCTCCTCCACTTCTCTTCCTCCTTCCACTCTTTCTCCCCTCCCTCTTCTCTTCCTCCTCTTCTCCACTCTTTCTCCTATCTCCCTTTCTCCCCTATTCCTCATCTCTCCATCTCCTGCACTCTTCCTTTCCTCCTCTCCTCCACCTCTCTTCCTTCGTCTGCTCTTCCCTCTCTTCCTCCTCTCTCCTCTTCCTCTTCTCTTCCTCGCTTCCTCTACCTCTCATCCTTCTCCTCTCCTCTTCTCTTACTACAACACATTTATTCCTCCTAGATATATTTTGTATGGTATATTTTTAAATATTATATTATTTTTGGTTGGATGTGATTAGAATTTTAGTATTTCTTTCTCACTCCTTATGGGTTTGAAATTTTAATTTCCAAACCTTGAGATTTTTTAAGGAGGTCTTAGGCATGTACAACTTTGATTGTATAGATTTAGTGGCTAGCCTTCAGTTTTGATACAAAGGAGGCAGACGCACTCTAGGTCTATTGATGACATTTTGTACTCATTATTATTTTTTGTATAAAATACTCTTTATAGGTCTTATTCCTTTATTTAGAAATACCTTTCATTTTGATGCGAAGATGAAGGGATGAAGAAAGGTTGATTTAAGTACTGATATTATCGTTTCTTATTCAAAATTATACTCCTAATTTAGACGGCAAAGGTAAATAGTTTGATGACAGATTACATGATTAATTTCGTACTACTACTACATTTTTATCTAATGACATATTCATCGATGATGAAGGGTAGTTACACACTTTACACTGACAACTTTTAATGACTATATTATGACAAGCTAACTGCGGTAGAATCAACATGTATGTTATGTTAGAAGCAATATATCTCTTATTTGATTGTTTTCAGGAACTTTCTATTTTATTTTACATTATATTATCTTGATAATGAGGAACTCCAATCATTTTTCTTCATTTAACTCTAGGTTTATTATATTTCTTTATAGATTCATCATAATTTTCCATTATTTATCTTTTAGAGCGAGTCATTATTATTGCAATGCATATTATGAGAATTTTTTTTTATTAGTCAATTACTGCTAAAAGTAATATCATAGCAGAAAATTTCTTATATTTTTTTTATTACAAGTTTTTTCTCTCCTCCTCCTTCTCTCCTCCACTCTTACTTTTCTCCTCCACTCTTCCACTCCTCCACTCTTGCTCCTCTCCTCCACCTCTCTTGCTCCTCTCCTCCACCTCTTCCACCACACCTCCACTCTTCATCCTCTCCTCCTCTCCTCCTTTTCGCCTCTCTTCCTTCTTTCCTCAACTCTTCCTCCTCTCTTCCTCTCCACCACTCTTCCTCCTCTCCTCCCTCCTCTTCCTCCTCTCATCACTTCTCATCCTCCTTCCACTCTTTCTCCCCTCTCTCTTCCTCCTCTCGTCCTTTCCTCCTCTCTCCACTCTTCCTCCTCTCCTCCACTTCTCCTATCTTCCTCCTCTCCTCGACTTTTACTTCTCTCTTCCTTTCCTCATCTTCTCCTTTCTTTCCTCTCCTTCTCCTATCTTCCTCTCCTCCTCTCATCCACCTCTCTTCCTCTTTCCACTCTTCCTCCCATCCTCTCATCCACTCTTCCCCCTCCCGTCCTTTCCTCTTCTCTCCCTCTCTCCACTCTTCCTCATCTCTCCCTCTCTTACACTCTTCCTACTTTCTTTCACTCTTCCTCCTGTCTTCGTTTCCTTCTATCCTCTTCTTCCACCTCTCCTTCCTCCACTCTTCCTCTCCTCCTCTCTTCCTCCTCTCCTCTTCCTCTTCTCCTCTTCCTCTTCTTTCCTCCTCACTTCCTCATCCTCCTCCTCCTCCTCCTCTCCTCCTCTATTACTACAACACATTCTCCTAAAATTTGTATGTTATATTTTTAAATATTATATTATTTTTGGTTGGATGTGATTAGACTTTTAGTATTTCTTTCTTGATCCTTACGGGTTTTAAATTTTAATTTCCAAACCTTGAGATTTGTTGCAGAGTACTTAGGTATGTACAACTTTGATTGGATAGACTGAGTGGCTAGCCTTCAGCTTTGATACAAAGGAGACAGATGCTCTCTAGATCTATAGATGAGTACTCATTATTTGTTTTCGTATAAAATACTCTTTATAAGTCTTAGTCTTTTATTCAGGAATGCCTTCCATTTTGATGCAAAGATGAATGGATGAAGAAAGGTTGATTTAGGTACTGATATTGTCGTTTTATATTTCAAATTAATTTCGTACTATTATTATTATTATTATCTAATGACATATTCTTCAAGGATGAAAGTAGTATTTTGCCCACTTTAAGCAGACAAGTTTCGATAAATATCTATTATGACATGCTAACCGTAGTATTTTACCCAAAGAATCATGAAGTATATTATGTTAGAAGCTTTATTATGTTTTCTGAAACTTCCATTTTATTTTACTTTATATTGTCTTGATAATGTGGAACTTCAAATGTTTTCCATCATTAACACTAGGTTTGTTATATTTCTTTTTAGATTAATCATACTTTTCCATTATTTGCAAAATTTGTAGTTCTCTAGGATTGTCTGATAATGCAGGTTTTCCATGCCGGTTGATGTGCTTTTTGCATTGTAGCGATGAATTTTGTAAAGATTGATGACGGAAGGTCCCTTGCTATGTTTATAGATTTTATAGAGCCTCGTAATCATATTCAGGTTTTTTTATTAATATATTTTGCGATCTTTGACGCATTATTTTTGCAATGCATATTATGATGAACTTTGTTTTTACAATCAATTACTGCTAAAAGTAATATAATAATAGAAGATTTTCTATATATTTTTTTATTACTAGTTTTTTCTCTCTCGCTCCCTTCCTCATCTTCTGCCTCCTCCCTCCCCCTCCCCTTCTCTCCCTTCTCTCATCCACTCTTCCTTCTCTTTTCATCTCTTCCTCCCCTCCACTCTTCATCGTCTTGACCTTTCCTCCCTCTACTCTTTCTCCTCTCTCCCCCTCATCCACTGTTCCTCTCCTCATTTCCTCCACCTCTCTTTCTCCCTCGACTCTTCTTCTCATCCTTTCTTCATCCACTCTTCCTCCTCTCATCCTTTCTTCATTTTCTCTACTCTTCCTCCCTTTTCCACTCTACCTCTCCTCCTCCCCTCCCCGCTTCCTTCTCATTGTCCTTCTCCTTCTCTCATTCTCTCTTACTACTATATAATTCTTCCTCCTAAATTATTTGTATGTTTTATCTTTAAATATTCTATTATTTTTAAATATTATGTTATTTTCAAACCATGACATTTGTTGAGGGGGGAGGCCTTAGGCATGACCTTGATTGGGATAGACTTAGGGGCTAGCCTTCAGCTTTGATCCATAGGAGGCAGATACTCTCTAGGTCTATAGATGACATTTTGTACTCATTATTTTGGTTGTATAAACTACTATTTGTAGGTCTTAGATTCAGGAATACCTTTCATTTTGATACAAAGATGAAGGGATGATGAAATGTTGATTTAGCTACTTATATTGTCGTTTTCTATTTGAAATTATAATCCTCATTTAGACGGTAAAGATAAAATTTTGATGGTAGATTACATGATTAATTTTGTACTATTAATTCTTTATCTGGTGACATATCTTTCGATGTAGGGTAGTTACACACTTTACCTTGAGCTTTCAATAAATATATTATGACAGGTTAACTGTGGTATTCTACCCAAATAATCAGCAGGTATATTATGTTAGAAGCTTTATTTCTCTTATTGGATTGTTTTCATGAACTTTCCATTTTATTTTACATTATATTGTCTTAATAATTTGGAATTTCCAACTTTTTCCTTCATTTAGTCTAGGTTTGTTTTCTTTGTAGATTAATCATATTTTTCTATTAGTTGCAAAATTTGGAGTTCTCTAGGATTGTCTAATAATGCAGGTTTTTCGAGTTAGTTGATGCGGTTTTAGCATTGTAGCAACGAACCAGGTAAACGTATTCAGCTCGTTGTATTAATCTATTTTGTGTTCTTTGAGGCATTATTTTTGCAATATTATGAGGAACTTTTTTTTAACACTCAATTATTGCTAAAAAAATTTTCCCTCCTCTCCTCCCTTCCCCTACTCCTCCTCTTTACTAATAGTTCTTTGAGGCATTATTTTTGCGTTCCATATTATGAGGGTTTAGCCTAAGGCATCTCGGCCTCTCTCCTTTCCAAATATAGACTCATTCACTCCGCAACCCAAGAAATGTGTCTATACAAGAAGGGAAATGTTCAACTGACAGAGTTGGCACTGGCGGGGGTGCTAGAGCGTGCGCTTGGCATTAGCTCTTTTCCTATTGAGGTCCAACACTTCAAAGCCACCAGGTCTGGAGATAGTACTTACCCAATGCCCTTGAATCGCTTTCAAAATTCTAGAGCACGTGATCCCTTACTCTCTCCTCAAAGAAGCCGTGATTCCAGGCATTACCGTGCCTGCACGGACTGGTCATTCTACTAGATCGACAAGAAGATCAGGAAGGCCAAGCACCATGTTCCCACGAGCCTTACATTAGGCTTGCCAAGCCAACAAAAGAAAATGCTAAAAAAAATATAGTGAGGAAAAAACAGAACGAATGGCAAAGGAAAAAGAAAGAAAGATAATTTTATTAATAATTCAAAATGTATATAAAGCACGAGCAAATAGCCACAAGGGCATCCAAAGATACTCGGTCAAAGTTCTTTACAAGAAAAGGAAATAAAGTGTCTAACTTTACAAACAGAGCCTCATGAACAAAAACTAAGGTATGAAAGCATTAGGATTCTGCTCAGGGGCATTGGGGTCTAGAAGGAGGTCACGAGGGTCAAGGGCTCTTAAGTGTGCCTCTATGGCTCTTGAGTCGGGTTCTTTAGGATGTGGTCCTGCATCATTTTGAGGCCTTCAATGTATCTGTACAACCAAGTCTGGTAGTGGACGAACACAGCTGACCTCAACTGCCCTGCTAAGCTGGGAACAACCTCCTGAACTTGAGACAGGTCGGTCTGCAAAACTTCAATGACCATTGTTTGGGCATCCAACCTCTTGTCAACTCCCTTTAAATCATCGGATGCTTACCCAACCCTCCTCTTTCTCTTGGTCGGCAGAGGCTTGGGAGTCGCCAACGAGTCTTCCAGTCTTTCAAAGATGCAAAAAGGGATTGGTATTCTTTATCCAACTGCTCAAGTCGGTAGGCCTCAGACTCTTGACTGCCTCTCAAGCCGGTATTCTCTCACTGCAACTAGCTGAGTGATTCCTTAAGAGCCTCCACCTTCACAGTCAGTTCATCAACTGAACCCTCGATCGAGCTCCTTGCCGTTGACGTTGTAAGGACTTCACTAGTTCCACTTCCAGCCGCTCCTTCTCCCCCCTCTCCCCCTAAGCAAATCGCAGGACTCTGCGCACCAGTGAGTGAAGGTCTTGGTTCTCCCATTCAACAACTTCTTGGTAGGCTACAATGAAGGCAGCCAGCAAAGATGCACCCTGTCGACAATAAAAGCAAAAATGGGAATAGTTAGTGTAAACAACAGAAAAGAATAAACCAATGCTAGAGGCCTAGGAGATTAAACCCGTCAAAGATTTAGTCACCCGTTTGGGAGACTCTGCTCTAGCTCCTCCCCTTGTTGTGATTGAGCGAAGAGGGGAATGGCCTCCACGGGGCTAACTTCGAGGGATGGCCGGTATGGCCAGTTAGTTGCCCTCACATCTCCGACGACGCCCATGACCCCCTCACCTCCCTAGGTGTGGGAGTGAGAGTAGCAGCCGTCTTGTGGTGGTAGGAATAGGGCCTTCTGGTGGTGGCTAGGCATGGAAGGGCTCAGAGGAAGACAACCCCTCCATACTTGGACTAGAACCCCCTGAGTGATCCTTAGCAACACCCTTGAAAACTTGACCCTTGGTGGCAAACTATCTAGTAGATGGGGAGGAGAAGATCATCTCCATGTTCACCTTGAGAGGAGGCTCCACCTATGTTGACCAACAGGAAGCTAGTTCCAAAAGTGGCCCATAGAAGTGACAACCTGCGCGGGCCCATCTGTGCAGCTAAAGTAGCGGGGACCGCAATTGTATAGGCCAGGTGGTCAAACTAGCCGTGGAAGGAGGAGCAACCAGTGCCTCCAGGACAACAAGGCTTTTTTAAAGGGCTATGGACTCAAATGACGGATGGATGGGGTCGGCCATAGACACAAATGGTGGAGGACGTCATACCCCAATCAGTGTCGAGTAGGCGTGGGTAAAATTTTTGATTTTCTGACTCCGACCGAGTGGCTTGCAATTTGTGATGAACTCCGAAAGGTGGCTAGCAGCAGCCTCAGCTGATGGCAGATGGTGGGGAACTGCATGAGGTGAACTTCATGCAGCGTAGTGTGGACTATGGAGACAAAGGGGACTGGGGAAATGTTGTGCAAGAAAGTGAGGGGAAGAGAAGGGGGACCCCCTCCCCTTCTTAATGAACGACTTCATTTAGTATCCCCCTACGTTTTGGGTTCGCTTGAGTGAAATGATGTCGTTCCTCTTAAAGTGGAACAAAATCATTTTGAAGCATTTTTTTTAGATAAATATCAGATTTTGAAGTTCGGAGCCCACATGGGTTTCGACTTTGTCTCCAAACTCCGATTTCAGATTTTGAAAACTCCAATTGTGTCAGAGTCTAAGCCTTGTCAAAATTTGGTCGAAGTCTTAAAATTGGAAATTTTGCCCACCCCTACTTGGCTCTGATTGAAACACGACGTCCTCCACCATTTCTGCCTCCCCCATGGCCAACCCCATCCATCCGTCATTTGAATCCACCAAGTTGCTAGGGAGGAAAAAGCCCTACTGTCACGAAGGTACTAGATGTCCCGAAGGCACCAATCGTTCCTCCTTCCGCAACCAGTTTGACCACCTGGCCTATCACAGTTGCGGTCCCACTGTGTCTCGCGTGGCAAATATGATCCCTCCTCCCCATCTATGGGGCAGTCTGCCATCGAGGTTCAAGTCTTCGAGGGTGCTGCTGAGGATCACTCAGGGGTTCCAATCCAAGTATGGAGGGGTTGTCTTCCTGTGAGCCCTTACGTGCCAAGCTGCCACCAGAAGGCCCTACTTCTACCACCACCACTGTTGAGATCTCTGTGGCCTCAACCAAGGAGCCTGTTGGGAGAACCTATGGAAAGGGAGGGGTGGAGTCAAAGTTGGACGTGGTTCTTGACCTTGCCATGGAGAAGATGACTACTACTCTCTCTCTCTCTTGTCAATCATTGGTTCACTAGCTGCCAAAGTTGAGGCAGTCATGGTGGCGAGCAAGGGAGATAGTTCACGGAGCTCCAATGAGGGAGAGGGGCCTCAAAGTCTTGGCAGAGTTCTACCACCGAGGGCCACCTTCTCTCCCTCAAAGTGAGCCTTGTGGAGGCCATTCATCTCTCCGCTCGATCACAAGGGGAGGAGCTCGAGTAAAGTCTCTCAAACGGGTGACCGAATCCTTGATGGGCTTCTTCTATGAGGTCTCTCACATTGGTTTATTCTTTTCTGTTGTTTTATTACTTAAGGGTCTTATGCTTACTATTCTCATTCTTGCTTTTATTGTCGACACGGTGCATATTGGCTAGCCACCTTCATTGTGGACGATCAGGAAGCCGTCGAAGGAGAGAACCAGGCCCTTTGCTCGCTGGTGTGCCAAGCCCTGTGATTTGCTTAGGGGGAGAGGAAGGAGAATGAGTGATTAGAAGTGGAGCTAGTGAAAGCCCAGCTTGCTCACAAAAAGAGCCATGGGTAGGTGAAGTAACTCTGTCATCAGCGGAAGGCATTCAAAGCCAAGCTTGTCATTGCGAATGAGCAAGCAATTGGCTCATAGCAAAGTCCTTACTAAGTCAATGGCGAGGAGCTCAGTCGATGGATTGATTGTGAAGGTGGCAGCTCTTGAGAAATCACTGAGCCAGTTGCAATGATAGAATGGCGACTTGAGGGGCAATCGAGACTCTTGAGGCCCAGCGACTTGAGCAGTTGGATAAAGACTGATAGTCCATTTCTACAGTTTTGAAAGGACAAGAAGACTCGTTGGCAGTCGCCCAAGCCGCTAGTCGACCAAGCATACAACGATTTAAAGGGGGTTAAGAAGAGGTTGGACGTCCAGGCAGTGGTCATTGAAGATTTGCAAAGCGACCTGTCTCAAGTTCAGGAGGTTGTTCCCCGCTTTGTAGGGCAGCTTAGGTCTGCTGTGTTCATCCGTGATAGGCTTGGTCGTATGGACGTCAAGGTAAGTCATCGGGTCAGGCCAGAGCTGATCTCACTCCTCATCGTGGCAGAGGTCGGGGTAAGTCGCCGAGTAGCCGAGGGGTTAGATCCGCTCTCCATCGCATGAGGGACGAGATGGCTTTAAGGTGCATCTCGCCCTCTACCTCCCACAGGAAGGTAAGTTACTAGGCTATTTAGGACTAGACCCACTCCTGTCTGTTGGCGCTCATGAGGGAGGTAAATCTCAGGCAGCCGAGGGTTAGCCCGCTTTCCACTGCGAGAAGGATAGAACAATCTTAGGTGTAACTCATCCCTTTGGTGCCTAGCAGGGAGGTAACTAGTTGTCGGTGGAGATTTTCTTTGATGGAGATTACGTTGATAGAGATTATGTTGGTGGAGATGATGTTGACTAAGATTATATTGGTGAAGATTATGTTGACATAGATTACATTGATAGAGTAAGGATTTGAGATAGGCGAGACACATTTTATCCCCGAAAAAGCCACATTCTTAATAACAAAATTTACGCTATCGACATGAGAATATAAATTACAAGTCATAAGGTTCTTTCATAGTGAAACTCCCACAGAAAGCTCTGTATCCTATGGGAGTGGGCCATGTGCACCCTGTTGCCTCTCGGTTTCAATTCCTGTGTGTAACACTCCCATGCTAGGACTTGTTCCCCTCGAATTTCTCCCACCCCCTGAAAGGTCAGGAACTTCATCTTCAAGTGATAGATCGATGTTACTACCCTTAGGCTGTTGAGGGTAGGTCTGCCGATTAGGGCGTTGTATGACTAAGGAGCCTTCACCACCAGGAAGTAAACCATGACAAAGGTCGTCGAGGGGAGCTACCTGCCAAATGGATAGCGTGATGGTTCCAACTGGCTAGACCATGTCCTTAGAGAAACTTTCAGCGGCATTGGTGCTTGTTGGAGTCGGTAGGCATTTATCCCCATCCGTGTAAAAGCTTCAGAGAACAGGATGTTTGTTGAGCTGCCATTGTTGATAGGAATCCTCCTAGTGGTGAAATTAGCAACCAACTAGGGTGTCGTCGTGTGGGTAGAGGACCCCCTCCTCGTAGCCCTCACCAAAGGAAATGGTCGGGGTCTTGTTGTTTCTTCTTTACTTGGTGGGGTGGCATTCTGCCGAATACATTTCTTGGTATCTCGCTCATCTGGCATGTGCCTTTAGCCCAGATGAGGTTGTGCCGCCGCCAGTGAACCCCTCGCGATGGTTCTGATTTCTCCTAATGGTGGCTTTTCTTTATGTGGTGCGTGAGGGCGATTGCACTGAGGTCCCTACACAACACGCTTTGCCTCGGGCTCCCTTCTTTCCTTGGCCTTATGTCTCTCTTCGCACTTCTTTCCAGTGATCTCTGCCTTCAGTCTCGCTCTGGCCTCCGAGCGGGAGGGTACCGTGGCCTTGGCTACCCAGCTTGTTCTCTTCCCTCTTTCAAGGAAATGCAATCTTTGGTGTTATGAGTGGGGGACTAGTGGTAGATGCAATAGCAACTGATGGCGCCCTTGTAATCATCTTTTTGGGTGGGTTGGCGCTAGTCTTTCTGGATTGTGAGCGCCGGTCAGTCAAATCAAAACCCTAGGTCCTTCATAGCAGACGAAAGAACTGGAACAGGTGGAGAGGAAAGGGAAGTTGCCAACTGAGGGCAGGGCCATCAAGAAGACGAAGAAAGGGCCGCGCTAGAACATGAGAGAAGAAGTGTCTCCTCGGCATGGATATAGTTGTCAGCTTAATCCATGAATTCTTGCAGTGTGGCTAGAGTTCTCCTCGCCAATTCTAGCATGAGCTGGGATTGGGGCCATACTCCTCCCAGAAGTGCCACCAAAGTTATCTTTTCATCCTAGTGGTCTGTAGTCATTCGTTCTTTGTTGAACCTGGAGGGCATGGAAAACGAAGAGAGGATCAAGAATGGAGGAGAGAGGAGGAAGATAGGAGAAGAGGAGGAAGATAGGAGAAGAGGAGGAAGAGTGGAAGAGTGGAAGAGAGGAGGAAGAGAGGATGAGAAGAGTGGAGGGTGGAAGGGAGAGAGGAGGAAGAGTGGGGGAGAGGAAGTGAGGAAATGAAGAGAGAATGAAGAGTGGAGGGTAGAAGAGGAGGAGGAAATGAAGAGAGGACGAAGAGTGGAGGCATGGAGGAAAAGTGGAGGAGGGGAGAAAGAGTGGAGGCATGGATGGCATGGAGGTAGAGTGGAGGAGGGGAGGAAGAGAGATCAAGGAGAGGAAGAAGAGGAAAGGAAGAGAGGAGAAGAGGAGGAAGAGTGGACGAGAGGAGGAAGAGAGGATGAGACGAGTGGAGGGAGGATGGGAGAAGGAGGAAAGGATGAGAGGAGGAAGAGAGAAGGGGAGGAAGAGCTGAGGTGAGGGAGAGATGAATGAGGAAGAGTAGAGAGAGGGAGAAAGGAGGAAAGAACGAGAGGAGGGAAGAGATGAGAAGAGAAGGAAAGGAGGAGAGGAGGAAGAGTGGAGGCGTGGAGGGCATGGAGGTAGAGTGGAGGATGGGAGGAAGAGTGGAGGGAGGAAGAGAGATGGAGGAGAGGATGAGTAGAGAAGAGGAAAGGAAGAGAGGAGAAAAGGTGAAAATGAAGAGAGGATTAAGAGTGGAGGAGGAAGAGGTGAAGAGAGGAGGAAGAGAGGATGAGAAGAGTGGAGGGAGGGAGAGAGGAAGAAAGGACGAGAGGGGGAAGAGAGGAGGGGAGGAAGAGTGGAAGGAGGATGAGAGGTGGAGGAAGAGGAGGAGAGTAGGAAGAGTGGGGGAGAGGAAGGGAAGAGAAGAGAAGGAAATGAAGAGAGGAGGAATAGTGGAGGGGAGAAGGAAGAGAGGAGAAGAGGAGGAAATGAGGAAGAGTGGAGGCATGGAGGTAGAGTGGAGGAGGGGAGGAAGAGTGGAGGGAGGAAGAGAGAAGGAGGAGAGGAAGAGTGGAGAAGAGGAAAGGAAGAGAGGAGAAGAGGAGGAAACGAAGAGAGGATTAAGAGTGAAGGAGAGGAGAAAGATAGGAGAAGAGGAGGGAAATAAAGAGTGGAGGAGAGGAGGAGGAGCAGAGAAGAGATGGAAAGAAAGAGTGGAGGAGAGGAAGAGGGAAAAAACGTGTAATAAAAAAAATATAGAAAATTTTCTGTCATGATATTACTTTCAGTAGTAATTGACTGTTAAAACAAAGTTTCTCATAATATGCATTGCAAAAATAATGTCTCAAAGAACACAAAATAGATCAATAACAAAAATATGAATACATTTACCTCGCTCTATAAAATACATAAACATAACAAGTATCTTCCGTCATCATTCTTTACAAATTTCGTTGCTACAATGCAAAAAGCACATCAACTGGCATGGAAAACCTGTATTATTAGACAATCCTAGAAAACTACAAATTTTGCAAATAATGGAAAAGTAAGATTAATCTACAATGAAATATAACTAACCTAGTGTTAATGAAGTAAAACATTTGAAGTTCCACATTATCAAGACAATATAATGTAAAATAAAATAAAAAGTTCCTGAAAACAATCCAATAAGAGACATAATGCTTCTAACATAACATACCTGTAGACTTTGGACAGAATACCACAGTTAGCTTGTCATAACATATTTATCGAAAGTTGTAAGCGTAAAGTGTGTAACTAGCTTTCATCATCGAAGAATATTTGTTGTCAGATAAAAAAATAATGGTAAGAAATTAATCTTGTAATCTACCATCAAGCTATTTACCTTTGCCGCTAAATGAGGATTATAATTTTGAATAAAAAACGACAATATATGTGCCTAAATCAACCGTTCTTCATCCCTTCATCTTTGCATCAAAATGATGTGCAAAAGATGAGCCAGAAGTACTCACTGCTGAAAGACTCTGAAAAAAGGGTTTAACAAAAATGATGAAAGGATTAGAACACTTGTAAATCAGAAGTTACCCGACAAATTTTCTCTAACATGTTTCACATATATATGAATTTACCTCTAGAAAATAGAATTAGTTTTTAACTGTATTGCTTTCTTGCATGACTACCTAATGTAAACAAAGTTCACTGAACTTAACGAGGCTCTTCAAAAACAAAAACAAAAAGTAGGAAATCATCTTTCAAAAATCAAGGGTCTAATATGATTTCAACCAGAGGCAAACGGCAAATACACTTGTAATTGACACACTTGTGCATGCAGAATATTTGGAGTTAAAAGACCATAAGCCCCCATCCTGTTCCAACTCAAGAGGACAATTCCAAGGTGTCTTACGAGGAACCCTATATAAATTCTCAAGCATGTAGAATTATCCTATCAGATGAGGTCATGCACAATTACTGAAACTAGGTGTTTATTTCAGCAGTTGGTTTGATATGATGTACACTAATCAATGTATGCGGACTTTGCAAACGCAGACCCAAACTGTTCAATAGCGTCAGCTACATTTGAAAAAGTTAACAGATTGATTTCCAGGACCTATATAAAATAAAAGTGTCACAGTGGCTGAAAAGAGCAGCAACTATCCAAATGGAAGTTAGATAGCATTAACCTTTGTTTGAATCAAAACCTTTGTTTGAAGGAAACTATGTTCAGGAAGATTTGGCTTCAAAACATCTAGAAAAGCCGTTGCCTTACGGATCAGGTTCTTCTGTTTAAAAAACCACAACGAATTGAAAGTAAAAATGAAAATCAATTAACCCCTATGAAGCCTGTCAGTATTAAAAAAAATTAAATCAATAAGAATGGAAAGTCACACGTCCTTATAACATTAATATACCAACTCAAAATTCATTAGGGACAACAAACCTGAAGAAAGAGGAGCAATCCCATTTTTTTATTTTTATTTTTTAACAGGAACAATCTTATGTAGCAACATTCAATTCCAGCAAAAGAAAGATCCAGATACACAATGAATGTCAAACTGGACAACAGAGACAGTGAGGAGAGATAAGGCCAATACAACCAGTGTTTACAGACATCCTGAGTGGCCAGAAATCAAATGGAGAAACCTTGACATGGATGAAGAACATTGAAGCTATGAAATATTAGCAGCCAACGAAATGTGTTCGATTGAAAAAAAAAAATTGAAAGGTAAGATGTGTTTAATCAACATGTAAAACCTGGAATTTGGCAACTGTGTCCGGTGTTCGGAGGATTCCTTGGGGGGACTCGGCGGCAATTTCTGCAGCTTCTTTGTACTTTGTTTGGGAAAATAAGTCTTGGAAACGTTGGACAAGCCCACGCTATCCTACAACCATCACTACTAGAGAAGAAAGTGGTGGAGAATGGGGCATCTTGGTGGTTAGAGTTCTCGTTAAAACAGAGGAGTAATCTGACCCAGCAATCACAGAAAAAGGGAGAAAAATTAAGAACCAAGTAAAGGTTAACGGCACTCTCATTCTGGATCAGGCGAACCACCAGGTACGAGAGAATGGCAATGTTGTTTCCATTTAGTAAAATCTGATCAAGCTTTGTTATCCGTCTCCCTTCAGCAGTGATCTCATACTCTGTGACGGCTTCGAGGACCATATTGACGTAGAAGTCGAAGAACCTGAGGGTACCAACGAGCTCCTTGTCCCCCTTCATTATCACCCATATCTTCGACCCAATGCACCTATCAATTAGTTCTGACGGGAGCAGCTGCGAAGGATTGTTAGCGGCCATTGAGCGTTTGAAAGAAGCGAGCGGTGGCAGTACATGAAGCGACTAAGGCAATCATTACATCTTCTTGTGTTCTTTCATCACTAGAAGATTATAACGGCTATTTTTTGGATTTTGTTTAAAATTCAAATTAAAACCACGGTAACTAGCTTTATTAGCCTCCGAAGAGTTCATGTGAAGAGCTGATCGGCCAATTGGAGTATTTGCTTTTGTATTGAGAATTTATTTTCATTCTTTTATCTCTTAAAAACAAGTATAAATCATCAGCAACATTATATTCACAGCCTTTTACAATTGATTTTACAACCTTTTAACGACAGGAACACTAAATCATGTAAATTATTTCTTTCTTGTTAGATGTTTTTCACAAAATATAAATTTCTATTTTTACTTAGATTGTAATTTTTCCTTGATGAATTCAATGGAAACGTAAATCTAGTTTACTGTAAATTCTTACTTTTTGAGATAAAAAATAATAATCCATCATATCAAACTAACATCAATGCCTTAATATGGATTTATAGATTTTTTTTTTATTTTTTGCCGATTAATCAAGTAGTTTCACTTGCTGTAATGTTGATAACATGAATGACACCCGACACTATGATGGTTTCGTGACATGGGTATGTGAAGTTCACGTAATTACTGGTTAAGCGTGCTAGTTATGTGCTTGTAACCAATTCTTATAACCTTATGGTATAAACTATAAAGAGACAGAAAGACTATCCCATTAGTCCTTGAGTTCCTTTGGGATCTTCGGAATAATCTTTGTAACAAATAGTGGCAGGGAGTCATGTATGGCCTGACATTAACGTGCGGTTTTGATAGTGAGTTGAAATGAGATGAAAGTTGAAAGTAAAATAAAATATTGTTAGAATTTTATTTTTTAATATTATTATTATTTTGTGATTGAAAAAATTGAATTGTTATTATATTTTGAGTAGAAATTTAAAAAAATTGTAATAATAAGATGAGATAAAATTAAATACTTTTTGTATCCAAACAGAACTTACAAAAAGAAGCACGATTAGCTTTAGCCTTCCTTTTTTAAAGAGATTTGTTTATGAAAAATGATAAATGCAAGGGTGTTGGCGCAGGAAGTCATGCACGAAAAGCTAGTGGCATCTATGCGTAAAATGATACGATGCGGTTCATTGGGATTTTTAAACGGTGCGTTTCCACTTACTCTCTATTTGGATTCCCTCCTCCATCTCCATCTTCTCTATCTCCCTGCTCCATCTCCAAAGCTTCTTGCAACCCGAGATGGCTTTCTGAACATATCAAAACCCCGCATAAATCTGTAAATTAATACACCTTCCCGCTGGTGGATGCCTTTGATTTTTGTATACTAGGTGAAATTTTCTTGTGGTTTGTTTTACCCAAAAGTGTCTCAAAAATCAAGAGTCAAAGTCAAAGATGTCGGATATTACTTTGTTGGTGGCGGAGGAGTGTGAAAGGAAGGTGAAGAATGCAAGGTAGTTGGTGGTGTTGAAAGTGGGTTTGAGATTGACCTGGCTTCTTATGCTTCTGTCTTGGCTTGGAGTCTCAAGATGAAGATTGCTGGATTGGAGAAATTGGAGCTTCTTGGCTGGGTTCGGGAGCCCAGACCCCAAATTAGTCTTGCTGCTTCTGCTGTTTTCTTCTCTAGTTAAATTTCCATTTCTTTTGAAAAAAATGTCTTTTTCTCAAAGATCATATGTACATAAATTCCAATTTTGCACCTATACATCTTTATATTATAATTGAAGCCTAAAAAAGGGTCATTGTTAATGATGTGTTGAGCTTATAATCTTGTGTTTCGAGAATGAAAATGGATCAAAAAATTGTTTATAAAAACATGTTGAATTCATGGAATAGGGGGTCTAGAATTCGCAAGGCATGGCTAAGATTTGCATTTTGGGTGGGTGTAGGTTGAATCAATCTACAACTATGAATCAAATTCATTTTGGGATTTATTTGATCGGAATCAGCATTTCTTACAATTCGCATCTGAGGAATGACATGGGTCACGGAGGAATGATGAACATAAGTGGGGTCAGAAATGGGTTGCAAAAATCAGTGTGAAGAAGACGAATGGAACTCTCCTCAGATGGTCGGTTTTGCAGCTTTCATTCGTGTTTTCATCTTCCATTTTCTTTTTTTATTTATTAATTATAGCTGACGTGGCAGGCGTGCGCAACTTCCTGCGCCAACTCTCCTGCCCATAGAGGTATTGTTTGTTTATTGGGTCATTTACCTGCAAGTTACCTACTCATGAATCCGGAGATCGTGTAGAGGCTAAGAAAAGAGAAATTTGTGTACGTAAATAAGCTCTTCAGCTAGCTAATGTATTTTGGACTCTATTACAGGGACTAATACATGGGATCCATAGTTTTTTTGCCTTTTTATTTTTTATTTTTTAAAAAAAAAGACAAAATGGACTATCTATTTGATAAGCATTTTCCATCTTTTTTATTAAGTTTTTTATTTTCATCTAGCAAAATGCAAGAATAAAAGCATTTGATAATGAAATGCATGCCAAATGTTGATCAGTTACTTTAGAAGAGCATATACTTTTCATAGAGAAATTCTTATTGCAGTCCCCGAATGAGGATTGCATTGCAGGCTTAATACAACGTTGTGTTTCATTAAATGAAACACTGCATTTCATTACAGGGAAATGAGAAATTGAATCCCTTCCCCCCACCCATTGAGCTTCATCATTATCCCTCATCCCCCTTCTGAGTTGCCTAATCTGAATCCCTCCCCTTCTGAAGATCCATCTCCTCCGAGTGTCGCAGTGTCCCCGAATGGCTCTCAAGTTTCTCTGCCGTCATCGTCACCACTATCCTAGAGTCAGATCGAGTTCAAAGGCCAGCGAACCCAGTTCCGTCGCCACTGTCCTGGAGTCCAATGGTTTCTTCTACCCTAGGATTCGTCCACTACTTCAACCATTCCGTCGTCCACTTCATCCCCTTCTTTAGACAGTTATTGACGGGTGCCTGAAGATGAAAAGTTATGGTAGTATTTTGATGATTGATATTATGTGGTAATCGGAAGTTCATAGTAGGAATAGCATTTTGATGACTTAGGCCATTTTCAATAACCTCAAATGAGAGTTCAATCATACCAGAAGTATTAGAACTCTGCACCTGAGAAAGAGCTTCAAAGCAACTCAAGTATCCACGCCACTATTTTCACCCAAGTTGAAGAATACCCTCTTGTTATGCTTAAATAAGTTGGAGGTTGACCCTTTTGATAACTTAAGTTTGGTTTGGAGGCAATAAATTTCAGAAATTGAGTAAGACCTAGCTTGGCGGCACCTGTTTGGTAAAAGTATTCTAAATGCATCTTCTAATTTTCTCATTACAGTGCTTACAAAGTTAACATGTATGTGTGCGCACGCAAACATTTTTGTTCCAATTTCTGAACTGCAATGATAGCTCAAGACGAAGAAAATGGTCATGGAAACAAGCAAAAGTTATTGTTAATAATTCTCCTTCCAATTGCTTTGATCATTATCCTTGTAGTCTTCATGATGTGTTGTGTACAAGGAAGAGTACTGAAGTTAAAAGGTAAGTGCCATCAACAATCGAGTTTGCCATTAATATCAATGGAAAGGAAATGGTGGAGATTTGGTTGGGTGCACGAGGCATATTGCAGAAGCATTTCAAAAGTTTTTGGCTATTGTGCTTTAGGTTGAAGAGAAGGGTAATGTGGCCATTTCTTGTTGTAAAATGGGGACTGTTTAGTCATTTTACACATTGGGATGGCAATACAGTCCTCTTTAAAGGACTGTATATAGCACGGCTCATTTTCATATTCTTTAAAAACTTAAAAATGAAGTGTTAGTTGAAGCTACATTCTCAAGGAGCTAAAAGTTACATCCAGAAACATCATTAATTTATAGTCTTTGCACCTCATTATAATGAGACATCCTTGTGTACAGAAAGTTCCAAATTTGTAAACCATTGCAGCACTACTCTAACATCTTTTAACAAATGTGACAATTCTACATCCATTTAACAAAGATAAATTGAATCAACCTTAGGAAGAACTACAACGAACATACCTCGCTCAACAAAAATGATTGCTCGAAAATCTTGTGTGTCCTGACACTTGAGAAGTATTATAAACATTTGCACTTAAGACACCTAAATGAGACTTGGCATTGCCTTAAATGCTTTCCATCACAAGTAACTGCAAAGTTCTGTCCAAGTCCAATCACCGTTTACTATAGGATATAATTACCCAAAATAGGAGAAGAGGAGGAAGAGTTGGATGGGTTGGAAGCTTAGAAGTTGAGGGGCCTGGAGAGTATAGGGGAAGATTGAAGTCGAAGGGATTAGAGATTGAAGGGGTAGATGTGTAAAAGAGTGAGTAGTAGGTGGTCAAATCTTATTCGTTTTTTATTCAGCCTCCGAAAAGTTCATGTGAAGAGTTGATCGGCCAATTGGAGTATCAGCTTTTGACTTGAGAATTTATTTTCACTCTTTTATCTCTTAAAAACAAGTATAAAATCATCTGCAATATTATATTCACAACCTTTTACAATTGATTTTACAATCTTTTAATGACAGAAATGCCAAATCATTTAAATTATTTCTTTCTTATTAGATGTTTTTCACAAAATATAAATTTCTATTTTTATTTTTGGATTGTAATTTTTCATTGATGAATTCAAAGGAAACGTAAATCTAGTTTATTGTAAATTCTTACTTTTTAAGATAACAAAAAATAATCCATCATATCGAACTAACATCAATGCCTTAATATGAATTTATAGAATTTTTTTTATTTGTTGCTGATTAATCATGTAGTTTCACTTGCTGTAACATTGATAACATGAATGACACCCGACACTACGATGGTTTCATGACATGGGTACGTGAAGTTCACGTAATAACTGGTTAAGTGTGCAAGGTATGTGCTTGTATCCAATTATTATGACCTTATGGTATAAACTATAAAGAGACAGAAAGGCTATCCTATTAGTCGTTGAGTTCCCTTGGGATCTTCTGACTAATCTTTGTAACAAATAGTGGCAGAGACTCATGCATGGCCTAACATAAAGGTACCGTTCAGATAGTGAGTTGAAATGAGATGAAAGTTAAAAGTTGAATAAAATATTGTTAGAATTTTATTTTTTAATATTATTATTATTTTGAAATTGAAAAAATTAAAATTTTTATTATATTTTGAATAGAAAGTTGAAAAAGTTATAATAATAAAATAAGATAAAATTAAATACTTTTTGTATCCAAACGGAAGTACATACAAAAAGAAGCATGATTAGTTTTAGCCTTTCTTTTTTTAAGAGATTTGTTTATTGGGCCATGTACCTGCAAGTTAACTACTCGTGTGCCCGAGGATCGTGTGGAGGCTAAGAAAAGAGAAATTTGTGTACGCAAATAAGGTTCTTGGCTAGCTAGTGTATTTTGGACTCTATTACAGGACCGATAGTATATTTTGCCTTTTTATTAAAAAAAAAGAAAGACAAAATGGACTATCGTCCGATAAGCATTTTCCATCTTTTTATGAAGTTTTTTTTTTTTCATCCTGCAAAATGCAAGAACAAAAGCATTTAATAATGAAATGCATGCTGAATGCTGATGAGTTACTTTAGAAGAGCAGCAGATACTTTTCATGTTCTTTAAAAACTTAATAATAGAGTGTTAGTTGAAGCTACATTCTCTAGGAGTTAAAAGCTACATCCAGAAATATCATTAAGTTATAGTCTTTGCACCTCATTATGATGAGACATCCTTGTGTGCAGAAAGTCCAAAATTTTTCTACCATTGCAGCACTACTCTAACATCTTTTAACAAATGTGACAACTTTACAGCCATTTAACAAAGATAAATTGAATCAACCTTAGGAAGAACTATAACGAGCATACCTCGCTCAACAAAAATGATTGCTCGAAAATCTTATGTGTCCTGACACTTGAGAAGTATTTTAAACATTTGCACTTAAGACACCTAAATGAGAGTTGACATTGCCATAAATGCTTTCCGTCACAAGTAACTGCAAAGTCCTGTCCAAGTACAATCACCGTTTACTATAGGATATAATTACCCAAAAGAGGAGAAGAGGAGGAAGAGTTGGATGGGCTGGAAGCTTAGAAGTTGAGGGCCTGGAGAGTAAAGGGGAAGATGGAAGTTGAACTAGGGATAGAGATTGAAGGGGTAGGTATGTAAAAGAGTGAGTAGTAGGTGGTCAAATCTTATTCGTTTTATTTTTATTCAAATATGAGTCGAGATTGGACTCTTCATTGAATTGCATTTTATATTTACAAATAGTTTTTTAAAATATTAGAGTGATTTCGAACATGTGCTGCTTCATTTAGATAAATAGATTATTTTATTTTATTTTATAATTTTATTTACAAATTTTGACCAAAATTTTGCTAACATCTTTATAATGTTTCTATATACACAAGTCAAGTCATTATATTTATAATGTGCTTCAAAAAATGATTATATTTATAATGATTTAAGTAGCATGTTTAGTGCCATTTGGACTAGGTCCGAATGGAGTTTCTCCCCCCTCCGCGTAGGCGGAATTGGCGGGATGCTCCTCCTTCTATCCAGATTAGCCGAGTGTGGAGTTTTGTTTAGTGAGTTACTGTTATTCTGTCATGGACAGAGGTGTGCTATCTCTTAGATCTAGGTCTGTAGAGATGAACTGTTTGGACTAGACTAGCCAGTCACGGAAATGTGTTAGAAAGTTATTAACGTTTGTAATTGACTTGGTTTAAGTCAACTTTATATGTCATTTTTAATAAATAGAACAAGATCCGCTATTATAAAAAAAAAAAAAAAAGTAGCATGTTTAGGATTTGGAATTTGATTTTCTCTAATTTCTATCATTATTTAAAATATTTAAAATATTTTTATTATAAAATTATAAATATGAAGTTATGTAAGTTTATATGAACTTGTTCGAGTCCAATCGAATCTTATATAAGTTGTGTTATTTAATAATCAATTATAATTTTGTACTAATGAAGGACTCATTTAATAAACAAATCAAGTCAAATTCGAGTTTGACTGAATCAATCTCAAAGAATAGTCCTATATATTTACATCCTTGAAAAGATAAAGATGCAGAATGTAAATAAAAAGAAAAATTAGTGCCGGCTCCAAATATTCCTGTTTGGGACATGTAAACAAGGAGTGTGTATACAATCAATGGTATCCATTTTTTCAAACCCAGTGTTATACAAACTTCCATAGTTTTTTCCAATCTAGACTTGGCGCCAAATTTGTAATTCGAAAGTAGCGATTAAGGCCTCGTTTATTTTTATAGATGAAATAAAATAAGATGAATTGAGATAAAAGTTAAAAATTGAATAAAAAATTATTAAAATATATATTTTTAATATTATTATTACTTTGAGATTTGAAAAAGTTAGAATTGTTTATTTTATTTTATATAAAATTTTGAAGAAGTTGTAATAATTAGATGAGATGAGATTAAAGCTATAAAAATAAACCGAAAAATCGGCCCCAACCAGTCTGGACCGGTTGGTTTGGTCCGATTTTGGACCGGTTTGGTTCCGGACCCGTTCTTCCATTTTATAAACCGGTCATAACCAGTCTGATCCTGATTTTATGTTTTCTAGGACCAGTTCGATTCGCATATTTATATATTTTTAATATTATATATAATATTTTTTTATTATATATTATTTTTAAAAATTATAATTATATATGAAATAATGTTATATTATAATTTATAACATAAAATTTTAATCTTAAACATGAACATTTATTTGATCATATGTTTTAAATATAAAAATATATTAATTACATTTTATGGCTTAATAAAATCTCAACATATTCATTTTAATAAATATATTAGAAATACTAATATACATTAGTATATTAATTAATATATTATCACTAACATATAGTAATAGTACTATACCAATAGTATTACTATATACTAATAGTATTAGTGTATTACTAATATATATATATATATATTAACACTTTTGCAGCACCTGATTCTGCAAATCAGGTTGCTGCTCAAATTACTGCCTCAAGTCATGAAGCACCTGCTCTAAGTGTCTCTCAATTGAACCTCTCTCAGGCACAAGCACAGCACCTCATGGCTATTGTCAATGCTTAATTTCCTCATATGAACTTGGGACAAACTAAGCCAATTCTGCCTAGACTTGCTCTTGCCAAACCACTCAAACTAGCTCCTCGACCACACCTTACTCAAACTTAGCTAGTAATCATCACTGCCTCTTCACTCTTTCCATACCTACTGATCACTCTCATCTCAATACTTTGAATCAATGCAAACACAGTTCATCTTCCCATCATAAGCAGTCTGACAGCTATAACACACCATGGATCATTGACACAGGAGCCATTGATCACATGGTGTTCTCCACCTCCTTTTTTGACAATCCATCTTGCATACAAGCCTTTGTGCAACTTCCAAATGGTACAAGGGCTCAAGTCACACACATAGGCATTGTTAAGCTATCAGATTCACTATCACTAATTGATGTCTTATGTGTACCGTCCTTCACTTTCAACCTCATCTCAATTAGCAAACTCACTCAAAAACCAAATACGTGTCTGTTTTTCTTAAAAGATCTTTACTTCATTCAAGTCCTCTTTTCATGGATGACGATTGGACTTGCTAAGATTCATGTTGGCCTCTATTATCTGCTACCTCCTTCTCATGACAGCAACATCAACCCTTCTTTAACTTTTTCCAATCAAGCTTGAGTTAACCAAACAACTATACAACAAGATTTTGATCTATGGGACTTTAGATTAGGACATTTATCTTCACAAAGAATGAATTTAATTCATTCTCTTGTTCCTAATGTAAAGTTCAAGGACCTATCTCATTGTAAGATCTATCATTTGGCCAAGCAGAAATAGCTTCCTTTTCTTCCAAGTGTATCCAGTAGTTCATTTCCTTTTGACTTAATCCATTGTGATATATGGGGTCCATATTCTTACGCATCAATTCAAGGCTTTCATTACTCCTTAACCATTGTGGATGATTATTCAAGAATCACTTGAATTTTTTTAATGAAACAAAAATCTAACACAAGGCCTATCCTACAATCATTCTTTCAACTCATACACACTCAATTCAATAGCAAAGTTAAGAAAATCATAATTGATAATGGCCTTGAATTCAAGATGGCTGATTTTTATAAAGACCATGGCATCATTCACCAAAAAACATGTGTGTATACCCCTCAAAAGAATGATATTGTTAAGAGGAAACACCAATACCTCTTGAATGTTGCTGGAGCACTCCTCTTTAAAACTGGTTTACCCATTCATTTTTGGGGAGATGCCATCTTAATTGCAGCATACATCATCAATAGGATTCCTATACACCTCATTTCTAACCCATCTCCCTATGAAAGGCTCTTTTCATCACCACCCTCCTATGCTCATCTTCATGTCTTTGGCTGCCTAAGTTATGCTAGCACTCCTAAGCACCATAGAAACAAGTTTGAATCTCGAGCCAAGCCTTGCATTTTCCTAGGATTCCCTGCAAACATCAAAGGTTACAAGCTCTATGACATAGAGACTCATTCCACCTTTATTTCTAGGGATGTAATCTTCCATGAATTTGTTTTCCCATTCTAGTCCACCTCCACTCCCTCCTCTCATTCCTTTATAGACATTCACTCATCTTTCCCTCATAATCTAGTTTTACCTCCTCCACCACCAGATAACTCTACTTTCCGCCTCCTCTTAATAAGCTACAATCTAACACATCTAGTTCTACTCTCCAATCTCAACCACCTTTTCTTGAAACACCTTTGCCTGCTACCTCTTTTGATCCACCTCTTCCTTCACCTCATCTTGATGAGCTCCATGCCACCTCATCTCCTGATCTACCTCCTCGAAGGTCCACCAGAGATAGGCATCAACCTGCCTATCTACAACAATACCTTTGTCAGATAGTAGAATCTCTACCTCTCAATGCATCCTCTCCATCCTCCACACTTCATCCATTCAATTATTACCTCACTTACAAACACCTCTCCTTATCTCACCAATCCTTTTCTATTTGCCTTTCCCTATTTTCTAAATCTAACTCCTATAATGAAGCTGTGAAATTTAAACATTGGCAAGATGCAATACAAGTTGAACTCAGTGCCTTAAAAGAAAATAACACTTGGATTGTTACCTCCCTCCCCCCAACAAAACTGCCATTGGCTGTAAATATGTCTACAAAGTAAAGCTTAAGTCTGATGGTTCTTTTGAAAGTCACAAAGCTAGACTTGTAGCCAATGGGTATACTCAAAGAGAAGGTTTTGATTTCCAAGAAACATTCAGTCCAGTGGCTAAACTCACCACTTTTCGTGTCTTCCTTGCCTTAGCATCTATTCAAAACTGGTTCTTATCTCAAATGAATGTTCATAATGCTTTTTTACATGGGGATCTCAATAAGAAAATTTATATGGAAATCCCACCAGGTTATCACATTCACAGAGAATAGATTGAGGGGGAGAAATTAGTATAAACTGAATAAGTCCCTCTATGGACTTAAATAAGTATCAAGGTAATGGTTCTCAAAATTTTTCAACTCTTTCACTTTTATTGGAATTCAGCAATTTAAATCTGACTATTCTTTATTCACTAAAGTTAGTCAAAAAGGGTTCACAACACTCCTAATGTATGTGGATGATATCATAGTAGGAGGTAATTCTCAAGATGAAATTGATTCACTCAAAACTTACCTTCACAACAAGTTCAAACGCAAAGACCTTGGACCCCTCAAATATTTCCTAGGCCTAGAGGTTGCAAAGTCATCTTCTAGAATCAATATCTGTCAAAGGAAGTATACCCTCGAAAAATTGGAAAATGAAGGTTTACTTGGCACCAAAATAGTCTCTACACCTATTGAGTTGAACCACAAGTTGAGCCACACCAGAAATGAGATTTTGCAAGACCCCACAACCTACAGAAGACTCATTGGAAGGTTCATTTATTTAACATTTACCATGCCAGACAACACTTATGCGTGAATGTTCTAAGCCAATTTATAGTCAAGCCTTCACAAACTCATATGCACTCCGCTTATAGAGTTCTTAGAGATTTCAAAGGATCCATAGGTCAGGGCATTTTCTTGTCATCAAGATAATCTTTACACTTAAAGGCATATAGTGACTCTGATTGGATTGCTAGTCTCAAGACTAGAAGGTCTAACACAGGTTTTTGTGTGTTTATTGGAGGTTCATTGATAACTTGGATATCAAAGAAACAAGTAATTGTCTCTAGGTCTACAGCTGAGGCAAAATATGTGATACCCCGTCTTTTAGTATATTTTAACTGAAGGATTTTTTTAATTAATTTAAAGATTGGTTCTCTTGTTTTAAAATTATGAGAGTTTTGATATATTATTTTATAATATTTTTAACTTGTGAAAATTATTTTTAATGTGTTTTCTTAATATTAATTATTGTTTTGCATTTAAATTGATTTTTAATTTAAATTGGTTTGTTTATGAGTTTTAAAAATTATTATTGTTGAAGGATTTTATTATTATTTTATTTAAGCTTTTCACTGCATTTTAATTATTTTATTTAGCTTACTATTTTAAAATTCTTTTCGTTGGATCATTTTTGTGACCTAAGTTGTGAGGATTAGACCTCATTTCTTTCCCTTCCTTTTTCTTTTTCCTTTTTGTTTTTTTCCTTTTCCCTTCCTTTTTCTTTTCTCCTTCTTTTCTTTTCTTTCTTTTCTTCTTCTTCATTTCTCCTCCCAGCTACGCGACACCCCTTCTCTCTCTCCTTCATCCGTTTCGTTCACCTCCACCCAACACCACAGTGCGCCACCATCCGGCGACACTGCCCAACCCACAACTTTTCCCACCGACCGACGATCTCCCACCACCAATCTTAGCCCCTCCCGCGCTGCCGTCGTCTCGCATGAACGGCTTGAAGAAGCGGCATTCCATTCGTCCCTACGCCGCCGTCGCGCCACCTCCAGCTACCATTTCTTCACCACAGCTTCCTCGACCTTTCAACTACTTAAAACACTCATCCCTAGCCTCGATCCGTCACCGGTGAAGCCCAGCCAACCCCATTTTCGATTTGGATATTTTGGTCTTCAAACGCCTCCCACGCCGCCACCTACGGCCAACCACCACCACCACTAGTTTCACCGACATTTCTAAACCCTACCCTTGTAATCTCAAGTTTTTGTTTGATCCCGATCAAAATCCACTATTTTTGACCCATTCCACAGTGCATTTTGCACTACTCAGTTGTTGTTTTGCCACTTCTAGCTCATCGGTGATCCTTCAAAAATTATAATAAAGTGCTGTAAAATACATTTGAGATTTAAATGTATTTTTGCACTAACACTCATTTACTATAAATTAGTTGATTGTGCCGGACTGAGTCCGAGGAATAAGGAGATCGGTTGGATTGGAGGATGAAATTGTTTGTGTGATTGGATATATTGGGATTTGTTGGATGTTGGAATTGATGTTGTGTCATATTCATTGCATATTTGCATGCATGTTCATTTTTGTAAATGAAAACTGAGTTTTCGCATAATTGCATACATGTTTATGTGTATATTTGAAAACTGGATTTTTATGTGAGAAAAAAGAAAAAGAGACTGTAGGGATGGTGGTAAGCAAGAATGGTGGTATAGTCCCACCTGTGATTCCCACCTACTGTGCAAGCGATAGGGATGGTGGTAAGCAAAGATAGTGGTATAGTTCTGCCTGTGATTCTCGCCTACGGTGCACGCGATAGGGATGGTGGTAAGCAGGGATGGTGGTAGAGTCCGCCTGTGATTCCCGCCTACAGTGCTCTAATGGGTACCCCTTGTGTGGAAAGGAACTGTTGGGATGGTGGTAAGCAGGGATGGTGGTATAGTCCCGCCTGTGATTCCCATCTACGGTACACGTGGTAGGGATGGTGGTATAGTCCCACTTGTGATTCTCTCCTACGGTGCATTCGGTAGGAATGGTGGTAGAGTCCCACCTGTGATTCCCTCCTATAGTGTTCGATAAATATTTCTATGTAAATCATTTTCTAGGAAAATGACGGATTATACTTTTGGGCCAAAATGAGATTTTGGCATGTGTTGAAAAATATTCATTTTTGGAAAAAATGATGTTTTGATGTTAAGGTATATTTCATCATATGCATACATGTTGGTTGCATTAATGCACTTTTATCTCGTTGGTTGTTTGGATTATTATTTACTCGCGGTACCATTTTATGGTACCGTAGATTTTGATGCAGATGAGGATGTGGAGTCTGAGGGATCGACTCCATCAGAGGAGTGATATGTGGTCGCTATTTTGGATTATGAGAATCCCTTTTATCTATGTATTTGGCTTGTATTATATTTATAAGGGATAATTGTATAATTTTTTAAAGGCAATTTATTTTGGATATCTGTATTTAAAATTCTGGTACTTAGTGATGTACTTAAGTAACTACTGTGACTTTTATGGTGTCTTGTTGCACGTTGTACACACTTTAGCACTTATCGTTGGGATGCGTGACCCGTGTTGTCATCATCCCGACGTTACGATTCCCGCGTTGTTATATGTGGGAGTCGGGGTGTTGTAAAATATAAGGCATTAGCTACCACAAGTTATGAAATCATATGGCTTCTTGGTCTGTTAAGAGAATTCAACATCAATCTTGAGCAATCTGTTCTGTTGTTTTGTGATAACCAAGTAGCCATCCACATCACAAGGAATCCTATCTTTCATGAAAGAACTAAACACATAGAGCTGGACTGCCATTTTGTTCGAGAAAAGGTCCTAGCTTGAGTCATTAGTCCTGTCCACATTGCCTCAAAGTTCCAATTGGCAAACATTCTCACTAAGCCTTTATCATCTTCTGTTTTTCAATTTTTATTGTCCAAGATGGAAATCCTAAACATCTATGCCCTTCTTGAAAGGGAGTCTCATGAAATAAAACATAAAAAGAAGGATGATTGTAAGCAAGAAGAACATGAGGACACTGAGCAACAAAGCTGTAACACACAAAGAAATGTATGCAACAACAAAAGCATATATGAAGTACTCCATAATGACCAAGAAATGCATGTAGCAGCAAAAGTTAAAATGAAGCACACTGTAGCAAAAGAGAAGTGAAAAGCAATAGCAAAAAGAAGGAAGTATTGTCATAGAAAAGCAAGGGATCATTTGTGAAATACATGGTTGCACACAAAGCAATGTTAGGAAATCAGCATGTAAAGCACTGCCTAAACCATGTTGTCCATAAAGCTGCAGTCGATTACTTGTAACTAAATAAGAGATTAAAAGTTAGTTTTTAGAACTTTTCTTTTCTGATTTTTGTAATATATATACAGCAGTAGCTCTTGTATCAAAGACACATCAATGAAAATGAGATTTATTAACACACTGCTTATTCATTTCAAGTTTTTGTTCATGTTTTAACACAATCAACAAGGCAACTAATTGTTGACCGATATAGAAATCATGTGTGCGAGAAGCCACGAGTACTACACATGAATGGAAGAAATCATGGTGTTCATTTCCAATTTAATCAATAATAAGTATATATATACATATATATATATAGAAGTATAGAACAAAGAAATGAACATATATATATATATAAAAACAAATAATGTACGTACGTACGTTAGGCCAAACAACAAGCCAACCAGGACCACAAGACTTTAGCTCTCTATTTAATTTCTGCCATATATATAAGTTGGTCAAAGATAAAAATCCACATGATATTTCTCAAAATCTAGCTTTCTGCATGCTACTTTGGAATATAGTCCTTCTTATACATGGAGGAACATTTAGGAGGCAAAGAAATGGTTCATGGAGGGTTGTAGATGGCATATTGGGGATGGTAAATCAGCACATTTATGGACTGAACAGTGGCTGCCAGGGTACACTTCATTGATTCAGGAAAATCCTTTTAATGTTGAAAACATAGAAGAGTTAGTGGCCTCTATTATTGATGAGTCAACAGGGTGGTGGAACATCAATAAAATTAGAACTCTCTTCAATCCAAGAGTTGTGTTTGAAATTCTTAAAGTGGTCATTTGTCTTGGCAGTTTAGCAGATAAATGGACTAGAAAATATGAGAGAAATGGTCAGTTTTTGGTTAAGAGCTGTTATAGGAATATGTGCTTACAGCAAAGGGGTTTATGTGCAGAATCATCAGATATGGGTAGATAGCAGGAGGTGTGGAAGGCCTTGTGGAAAATGCAGATTCCCAATAAGATTAGAGTGTTTGCCTGGTGTGTTTGTAGAGAGGGTCTTCCAACCAAGATAAATCTGGTTCAGAAACATGTACTTGATGATGGTGTATGCTATTTATTCTCTAATTCTCAGGAAGACTTGCATCATGCTTTAATAAGTTGCCCTCAGATCAATGAGTATTGGTGAGATTTTTTGCCTTCAATTTATGCTATTAATGGCTACAAAGTGTTTGATATTGCACTTAAATTGATAGGAGGGGAGAGGGACAACTTACAGTTATTCTTTTGTCTAGTCTGGGGGTTCTTGTACAAGAGAAATAAATGGGAGTTTGAGCAGATCAGATTAAGTCCTAGGTATGTGATTAATCATGCTATAGGTCTTATGCAAAGTTATAAAGTAGTGCTTGTCAAGAATCAGGTGCAGCTTCGAGCACATTTTGGTTGGAAACCACCCCAGAGGCAAGTCTGAAGCTTAATACTGATGGGGCAATGTTCATGGATCTTCAGAAAGCTGGGATTTGAGTTATCTTGAGAGGTGAATATGGAAAGGTATTAATGGTAGCTAGTAAAGTTGAATTTGAAGTTGAACATCCAGAAGTAATAGAGCTCTTGACAATATTTTGGGGCCTTCAATTGTGACGTTCCACTATGGGTATCTCTAATATTATTGTTGGGAGTGATTGCTTGTTGTTGATACAATCTATTCAACAAAATAATATGGTAGACTATATTTTAGGTGCTCTGTACACTGAAGTTTATAAGCTTAAGTGTTGTTTTAGCTCTTGTATTTTTAATCATGTGTATAGAGAGGAGAATATGGCAGCTCACCAACTTGCCCGTTATGCTTGGAGTGTTGAGAGTATTTAAATGTGGTGTGATTGTATTCCAGACTTCCTTTTCAAGCCCTTTGACTTGACAAATGTTTGTACTTGTTATCTCTAATGAAGTTGATTGATTTTTTATCCCAAAAAAAAAAAAATAACAAGAAGAAGAAGAGAGGAGGAAGAAGAAGAAGATAAAAATCCGCATGAAACAAATCCTCCAAAAAAAGTCAAATTAAGATCACAAATTTATAAAACTAGTACTACATGCAGGAGTTACACGCACGTCTCTTAAAGCGGTATAGTTTTTTCCACTTCTTTGATCGGCCTAAGGAATTAATAAAATTATTCATAGAAAATATCTACCATTAATAAAATTATAATTTATTAGAAAATATTTTTGAAGAAAATTAATCCATTCATGTTCTTCATCTATGAACAACAACCCATTATTTATAATTTGCATTAGGAATATCTATGAACAACAATTCAGTACTATTGCACTTGTCTAATAGTTGTAGCAATATAGCAATACGTATTTTTCATTTAACAAGCTCCATCTTACTGAAATTGATAACTTACCATATGTTTTAGGGTTTCATAAGATCAGGTGAGGCTATCTGTCAATTAAGCATTACTTCTTTTATATTGACACTAAAAAGAAAAGAAAAAAAAAAACGAAAAAATATAATCTCAAATGTCAAAAACATAATAATGATTTGCTCAAAAAAGATTAAAAGAATTGTTTGCTTGACTGGTTGCAATCATATATACACAGCTCAGTGTCGACATTTGGTATTTGCTTTAAAAATCCAACTTGCACACTCTTATGTATATATTTATTAATTTATATAATAGATATTTACATATCTGGTGCAGCACATCACAATTTAATATTATATCTCACATTCAATTTGTTGGGCTACGAACTAAAAAGTACTCCTTTTTATATGTACAATAAGGATCCCAATGATGAGTCGATGCTCAAAAGATAAGTCAGCAATACCATCTGGATTCATGATTGATCGATGATCCCGGGTGTGAGATGATGCATGGTGTTGGACCTACTGCCAAGTCTCTTGCCAATGAAATTGCCCTTGTTGATCATCCAATCTTGACGATGATCTCACTCTCTACATCAATAATGGTTTGGGTTCGGACTACCGTGAGATTGCCCCACTGATTCGAGCTCGAGAAAAATCACTAACCTTTGAGGAACTCCACGATCTTCTTGTGGGTCATGAAGGATACTTGCGCAGACTAGAAGTCACCGTGCAACAACTGGTGGCCACTACGACAATACATTTTTGCATGGCCAACAATGCATTTTTCCATGGCCAGTTGATTGAAAATGTCTACATGATTCAACCTCCAGGATTCAAAGATTCTTCAAAGGCTAACCATGTTTACAGGTTACGGAAGGCAATTTACGGTCTTAAACAAGCTCCAAGAGCCTAGTTCTCAGCTCCTAAGAGAACAATTATGGACATTGGTTTTGAAAATCCAACAGCTTATTCATCCTTGTTTATTTATAAATCCAACTCTGTTACATATTTTTTGTTGGTGTATATGGATGACTTGATGATCACAGGAAGTGATAATCAGTTTGTTGGCTCCGTTATTAAGAAGCTTGGAGCATTTTTCTCTTTAAAAGATATGGGTCAGCTGCACTTCTTTTTGGGCATAGAGGTTATTACCACAAAAACTGGTTTATTCCTTTCTCAACATAAATACATTCGTGACATCCTCACAAACAACAATATGCTCGGAGCCAAGGATGTGTCTACACCACTGTCCACGACGGCTGCTCTCAAGCTCATTGATGGAACTTCTTCTGTTGATAGCATAGAATTTAGGCGGGTCCTAGGTGCTCTTCAATACATCTCTCTTACACACCTCGATATCTCATTTGCCGTGAACAAACTCTCACAGTTTATACACAAACCTACTGCCACTCATTGGACTGCCGTGAAGAGACTTCTACGCTACTTGAAGCATACCATCTTTCATGGCATTCACATTCGAAAACACTTGAGTTCACAACTTACCACATACACTGATGAAGATTGGGCAGAAAATTTTGATGATAGATCTTCAACTTCTGCCTACATTAGTTTCTGTGGGTCAAATCCAATTTCTTAGAGCTCCAAAAAACAAAGGGCTATTGCTAGATCGTCCACTAAGACTGAGTATCGAGCCCTTGCAAATGCGGCATTTGAAACCATTTGGCTTTTGGTACTATTCACAAAACTCGGGTTCCAAACTTCATCCTCACCAAAGCTGCTCTGTGACAATTTGGGAGCCACACAACTTAGTCTCAATCATGTCCAGCACTCTAGAATGAAGCATATTTAGATAGATCTTCACTTTGTTCGTGATCTGGTTAAAAAAGGAACACTTCAAGTCCATCATGTCAATTCACAAGATCAACTTGCTGACCTTCTCACAAAATCCTTATCAAGGCAACGTATGGAACTTCTTCGAAACAAGATTATTGTTACCGATGGCAGCTCCATCTTGCGGGGGCGTATAATGGATGATTCCACAAATTAAGCCAAGGATCACACAATAGAAAATTAGCCACAAATCAATCTTGTAACAGTCACCAAATCACAAAAATTGATCTATGTAACAGTTACCATTTTTGCTGCAATGATTCTCTACTTTCCTAGAATAGATTCTGTATAGGTTGCATATAAATACTCTAGGCAAAATAATGTATTCGATGTGTTGAGTTGTATAGCTGATTACTCTCTAAATATAATTCAAATTGCAAATTTTGCAAACACTCAAATCTCATCAAGTATGACTGCTAAATATATTCATAAAATGTGTCTATTTATATATTTATATTTATATTTATTTTTTAATAATTAAGAAAATAACTATTAATAAGTTTATATTTAATTTTTAATGATTAAAGATATTTAAAAAACTCACTTGTAGCACATTTAATGGTCACATTTGATAGGCCCTCTAACATTGTCGTGTGTGTGGTTCTTTATGCAATCTTTCTATTGGTTTCTGGACAATCAATTCTCTGCTAGCTGCTTCTAGCTAACTAGATCACTAGGGCGGCATCAATATTCTTGACTTCCAGCAAAAGGAAAGCCTCTTTAATTAATTACGTACCGTACAGGCAAGTGGCATTAAGATAAGCTTAATTATTTGCTAAACTATATGGTAATCATGATTATAGTTTGTAGCCAAATTGGCAGCGCAGTGTGATCAACGTGTAAAGGCAAAGACGCATTGGAAAGTGACCATCTTTTTGCCAAGTTTCTGAACTAATGTTAGGGAATCTAATGGATGATGTGTGATAGCGATATATGCCGCGATATAGTTAATTTATGTTGTCAAGTCTCAGTGACATTACTACAACAATTAAGGTGTACATAAAGGGAAAATATACTGCGAAAAAGTTGGTGACCCACGTGGGTTTGTTGGGGGGCTTAAAGGAAGGATTGGTCCTACTATCCTATTGAAAAATTCTATTTATTTTCATACATTACATATTATTTATTTTTTATAAAATATATGATATATAAATGATAAGTAGAAAAATTCATAAATTAGGTTTGGGGGTAAAAATAAGATAAAATTTTTCATCTCTATCTCATCTCATCATTACAATTTTTTCAAATTTTCATACAAAATATAATAAACAATTCAACGTTTTCAAATCCCAATTCAAAATTTTCAAATCCTAAAATAATAATAATATTTTAAAATTTTATGTTAACACTATTTATAAAATTTTTAAAAATTCTCATTTTATCTTACCTACCAAATATAATCTAAATTTAAAAAGAAAAAAAATTAAAAATAGAATTAAAAATAAAAAAAATATAATGTATGATGTGTGGAGATAAATAATAGCAAATTAGTTTTTTACTATTAATAGTATTAGTCGCTTAAATATTTAAATAATTTTTTCTAATAGAATTGAGTTCTAAGTTATAAATTCAATTTGAAGAAGTGTATGCGGTTTCCACCGTATCCCTTCTGTTCAATTATGACTGTAGAGTATTCTGGTCATGTCCAAAAAAGAAAACCACCTTCAATTACTCCTGAGCTATTACCCATTATTAATGCTTTAATGCTTAACAATATATATACGCGTATATACACATGGTCTAATTCTTCTCCGTGTATTGGTTTGCTTCTCTGCATTGCGTTTAGATATTGAGCTGAGTTGAGTTGAATTGAATTGAATTGAATTTTTTTATGAACAATTGTGAGTTGAGATGATAGAATGAGTTTTCTGAGATTCACCTAAAATGAGTTTAAATGTGTTTGGATGTTAAAATGAGTTTAGATGTATTTATAAAAAATTGAAAAAAGTTATGAGTCCTATGTGTAAAGAGTTTTTGAGTTGAGATGGATTTAGTAATTTGAGAGTTAGATTTAATTTAAAATTAGACTAAACTGAATTGACTTCAAATGAATTTAACAACCAAATAGGCTTAATCGTCTATAAATTAATTCCTTTTCTGAATCCACAATGATTATCTATGATACAAATTTTTGTTTTAATGATAATGCAGCTTTTGGTAAAATTGGGCCTTAAGAATTTATTGAGAAACCCATCTAGCCAACAATTATAAATTCTCGAATGTGGGTTTTATAAATAAAAGAAAAATAGTATTTCTTAAATGTTTTGACGAGTAGACACATATCATGTTTTAGTATTGAGATTTCTTACGATAGAGTACTTAACAGATGCGATTCACTACATTATGTGCTGCGTGTAGACAACATGGATCTTAACATTAAATACAATAGAGACTATATATAGTCTATTTCTATTTGAATTTTAGAAAATATTTGGATTAGACATAATATAATTAAGATCATTCTGTAGAATGGGTTTTCCTCAACGGACATTCATGATTTCTTCGAAAATTTTCACACTTTCTTGAGTTCGAAAACAAAATGTTTGTAAGTGAAGATTCTCTTTGAGCCGCACCTTCATCTATCTTTTCACATTGCCTTAAAAACTTTTCTTGCACCAAGCACTCCTCTATAGTTTGGACTGATGATGGATAATAATTATTCCCGTTACCTTATATTAAGCTTAAAGTAGTAAGATCTCAACGTGTTCCGAATAAATTATTACATATTCTTATACCCGAATAAATTATAACAGTTTCATTACCTTTAATTCAGATATAAATATAACACAAACACTTCTTGGTTTGAAAACCTGAAATTTATGAAATAGCTTTGCTATATATGATTAGGCTTTTGAAAATTTGTTAGAATTTAGAACCGAGTAATACTTGATACATAGACTGTGTGAGGCCGCGCACTTTTTTTAAAAAATAGTGGAATTTAACATTAAAAAATTAATCTTTTTATGTGAATTTTTGATTTATTTATTAACAAAATATACACGATGCTTATGCCATATATGAATGTAAATATAATTTCTTCCAACATAAAAGTAGAGGAGGATGCTGACTGTGTGACAAAACCAAGTTGAACTCTGCTCTGCCTAAAATGGGCCACCCAATTTCCATCCCAGCCCAAAACTATACATACATATATAGTTTCGTGACAACAAAGCCCATAACTGGGTCCGGTATTTCTTGCCCAAGAAAATCTATTTAATTTGTTTATAGACATTCTGGAATCCGAACAATGTAAGAATTTATATCTGGAATTTTTTATTAGAGTTGTTGCAAGTGACAATACCATGAATGAGAAGTAGTGTTTATCATGCTTTTAACTATCATTCTCATATTATTATCTAATTTATTATTAAATAATTAGAAAATTAACAATAAGGTATTGAATGCTATAAAAGTATTGAGCGACACTTATGTTGAGTATTAAAATAGTAATGATACTTCATGGGCAATTTACGGGATCTTTTTTACATAATGATGTGACACATTCGCTCCATATTAATAGGGATTAATTATAAAATTTGTACCGAATTCTTACATTAAAATTGATAGTTACAAGTTTTAGGGTAATCAGTAGTTATCTCAAGCGTGTTTATTTATTTCTATTTATATGAACATGTGTTTGGTGAGGAAACTTGTCCCATGACTTAATTTTCTATGATCCTTGCTGGAATGCGGATTGTTAGACTCTAAATCAGCCGTTATGTCGAAAGAAATCAATATCCTAAACAGAATTAATATCCTGAACGAATATCGTAGACAGATATCATGCCGAATTATCTTGCCTGTCACAAGATTAAATCATATTTGAATTATATATTGGCACGTAATGGCTATCAACCTCTAATTATTATTTCGCAAGCCTCTACCTTTTAGTATGCGAGCCTTCATGGATGTGGGCTCGACCCTCCATTGCCAGAACTTCTTTCACTCTTTTAGAGCATTGTCAATGGGTTTTGTATAACCCATATTTATGTAAAATTTGAAGGAAAGTAATCCAAAATCCCATCTAACGGATGTTGTATTTCATGTCTATTTTTAAGTTTTCTACAGTGTTGTTGCTACAGATAGCATGGACTCTAGACAAATGTAAACATTTTTAATTATTTTCTGTCTTTTTTTTCACAATAAGTTCTCTCTTCTTTTACTTTTTCTCCCACAAAATATTAAAAAAATATAATATTTAAATGCTACAGAAAAAATAGATAAAGTGATGTATAATATATTATAAAAGTCTATATATAAAATAGAAAAAGTGAATTTTAGTTATGTACTTTGAAGAATAGGATAAAGACATTGTGAATGCTCTTATAAAACTATTGTGAGCTTAGTGTATCAATCTTTGATTAATTAACAGTCGTGCTACACCCACCGAAGATGTAGCCCAATTATGGGTACTGATAAGGCCAAATGACCTTTTTTTTTCTTTTTTTAAAAAATTTTTAATATTATTAAAAAATATTTTTTTAACTACTAAGTAAAAAAAAATCATCCGAGAACTCGGTAACTTTAACTTTTTCCTTAACACATTGACATTGATGTCTCTGTTAGTCAATCAAAAGTGGACACATTGCATACTATTTTTTAACAAGAAATAAGGACCGCCTCAAAAAATTAAAATATTAATATTATAAAATTAAAAACTGAAGTATAAAAATTTCATACCTTGATTTTTAAGCCAGAAGCGTCCAAAATTTTTCTTTTCTTTTTAAATTTGAAAAATAAAACCAATACATTTTGTTTTCCTTCCATTTCAATCAAACCCGATTCAGCAACTGCGAAAGCATCCTTCATGTTCTCTTTACCGGTATCCGTCATCGTCGTCTTCTCAGTAAGCGGGGGATTGCTATGATTATGTATAGTATATAAATAAGGCATCCGCACTTTTTTAGATTTCTCATAGATTTTATAAAATGGACTTTCTAGGTACCCAATGACCAATTCTCGCATAAATTGCTTCCAATAAGGCCAACATTGATTCCTTCAGACTTGTCAATTGGGAAAAATGGCCCAAAACTGCATCTAGCGATCTATTAAGCTACGGGATGAGATAAAAACCAGTAAATACTAAGAAAAAACTAATTAATAAATAGAGCTAAATTATTTATAAACAGTAACAAGACTTATTCATTTACCAAACCCAACCTTCACGATGTGACAAAAATAAGGTTCACTCGAAAAAAAAGTTTCCATTCATGTGATCACGACTTCAAATTCTCCAGAGAGGAAATGGCAGCAAAAGACTGAACACAGTTTCAACTTGCTAACACAAACTCTGCAACTGATTATATGTAAGACTGTTCATCCGGGCTAGATTTTTATCCGGCCTGGTCCGGAACTCGGATAATCAGGTTCCGGCCCAGATTGTATTCGGGCCGGAACCCGTATCACTCCTAACCGGCCCAACCCGGGCCGGTTACGGTTTTACACCCCAGGTACCGGATCTTAACCCCCGTACCCAGTTCTAATTAAAAAAAAAAAACCTAAGCCTAACCCACCCCCTCCCTCCCGAATCAATCTTATCTCTGCTCTCTGCTCTCTCTTTCCCCCTCGAGCTATGAAACCCTAGCCTTCTCCTTCAAGTTTTGGCGCCGTCTCTCTCTCTCTCTCGCCTTCGTCGCTAGCCAGACTTTCGATCGGTAAGATTCTCTTCTCTCTCTCAATTCGTTAAGTATATCTTCTCTTTCTCTCTCACTTCGGTAAATCTCTCCTCTCTCACCTCAGTAAGTCGCTCTCTCTCTCTCTCTCTCTCGATCTATGAGCAATGCCTTTGAACAAATCTTATGTGGGTATAGAGTATATGCAGTTATTTTTCTAGATCTGCTCTTTTTTGTTTAACATGGGGTTTTTTTTTTTTAATTTTTTGAGGGTTTACATTTTGGTTATTCTAATTCTCATGTTTTGTTGTTAAAAGCCATATAAATGAATGATCAGAGATCTGCTCTTTATTTGCCCCAAAATGACATCTGCCATGCGTTTGCCTGCTCTTTGTTATAATCCCACCATTCACGTTACTTTCTTTTTTGTTGTTGGCTTTATTTTATTGCTCTGTGCTTTCTTATTGTTGATTTTTATAAAAATGTATTGTTTTGTTATGATCTGTCGGCATGGTCCATGCCAGTAGAAGCTCCTTGTAGTCTGTACTCTCTAACTCCAACCAAATCACTATTCTTTGTTTTAGGGTACCAAGAGTTGGTCAAATTAAAATTTGGGGGAAGATTCAAGAAGACATGTAACTGGGAACAACTTGGAGAGTTGATCACTAGGAGCAATCTTTAGCAGTTAGCTACTGTACTTATATTTCAAAGGTATGCTTTGTAGATTATCTTAAAGAATGGGGAAGCATAGTAGATTATAACAGAGTTTAGTAAAATGTTGTTATCTGTATAATATCATGTGATGGCCATGTTATGGTTGATGTGAAGTGTAAGAAAGAGTAATGATACAAACAGATCCTAATATTGTCACAAAGGGAGTTGGCGATCTCAAACTAGAACACTCCTTGGCTCCAAAGGACAAAGCGGCAGAATCTACATCAGCCTAGAGCTTCCTCCATTCGTGCATTTCAATATAAATGTCCAAGCACACCGAGTGAATTTCAATATTTCATTAATGATCAATCTCATATTTTGTTTAATCAAACCAAAAAAAAAAAAAAACCCCAATATTCTGTATATTGGCATTTCATTTGTGAATAGAGTTTTATAGACTTGTGGAGATATAGATTTTGATGCATATTGTGAATGTTGAAGGATGCTGTAGATTTGAATGTAGAAGGTATATTTTTGAACTTTCACCAAAATATTGGTGACTTGGTATTTCTTTTTGATATATTTATGTACTTTGACCAAGATGTGTTTTCTTTAGGTTTTGGAATTTTGGAATCAATACTATATGTTCAATCTTGCAATATATTGGAATGTTGTTTAGCCCCTTGCCAGTAATTTTGTATTGACCTTTTATGCTTACAGAATGTGCAGGATCTCTCTCAGTTAGATCACTTGAAGTTGCTACTTGCCGGAATTATTTTGTAATTCATATCTTGTAGTTTTGTATTTTGCAATGTAATGTAATGTGTAAATAACAAAATAGTGTAATATGTAGTGGATTGCATGCATTTTAGTTTTTCATTTTTATATTTTTTTATTATTTTGGAAAATGTTAGTATTATGCTTTTTAATGATGATTCAGAAATTTTTTTCATAAAATATATGCTTTTATAAAAAATTATGATTTTCAACACCTTTTTAAAATTTTTTTAATAAATATAGAAGAATTATGCCTTTCAACATTTTTATTATAGGCTTTCATAAAAAAAAAAAAAAAAAAGAAGCTTCTAAACTGGACATTTAAAAAAAAAAAATTCGGGTAAAACCCGGAACCCAGATTTTCGGGTTTTAAAAACCTGGATCCATCCAGGTTTCGGCCCGGGTCTAACCCGGATAATTCTAGCCCGGGTTTCGGCCTGGGTTTGAAACCCGGGTTCCGGTCCGGGTCTACCCGGGTTGGAACCCGGATGAACACCCCTAATTATATGCAAACAACATAACACCATCAAACCAAGCTACACACCGCGCAACCCTAACCAGTTAGCTACACCCTGAAATCTCAATAAATATACATATGTGCTTCTTCCTGTCTTTACTCCTTCAAACCAGAAAAGAAAGAAAAAAAACAGAAAGCATATAGTAATATCCAAAGCCAAAAAAGTGCTATAAACAAGCAACTCATACAACAAAAGGGAAAATTGAAGAAGAAAAACCACTTGCCACTACAAAGCACAGGCTTGGTGTCTAGGAGCCATGGCAATGAAGAGCTCGATATCAGGTGATTAGAAATATTCATTCTTTGACAATTCCCTCTTCTCCTTCTTCTTCAGAGGCGGCAGCGGTACCATTACCACCGGTATCCTACACTCTAAGCGTCTAGGCGTCGAACAACCAGCCTCACAATAGATCTCTTGATTCGGAACTGAGAGCTTGGTTTTAACGATGGTTTGAGGATATACACAACTTTGCCAATATTTCATAAAGAGCGCCTTAATTAAGATGATGAATGTGTGCAGCTGCTGGTTCTGGAAGTTGCTATTGCCTTAAACCAGGTTTGTGGTCCTTGTGAAGACAACTAAGCAAAAGTGTCGTGGCTACTTTCCGCAAGCATGCTAAAGCTTTGATCTACGTGGAGGTGCAAGTACGACAATGCTTTGAAAATGCTAGTAAAGTTTTCAAACTTATTGGATATATGTTTTTATTTTATTTTTAATAATTATAAATATTTAAAAATATTTAAAAATTATCAAAAGATAAAAAAAAAAAAAAAATTATAACTAGCTGATAAATGTTGGCCGGCTTGCTAGCATCATTCTTCTAGTTTTTAGGTCTCGTTTATTTTCATAATACATTTCATCTAAGAGTGTAATTAGTTTGGTTTTCGACAAATTTTGGAAACGAACTGGTATACATTGATTTTGTATTTTCAAGATCTGATACCGCATTAGTTACCCTCCTAAACAAGTACTTCCGATTTTACCCGTTCCGGTCCGGTTTGATTTTTCAATTTTTAATGTATTAAATATCTAATCTCTTATACTTATATATATATATATATATATTAATATATATAAATATTAGTAATATACTAATGCTATTAGTATATAGTAATACTATTGGTATAGTACTATTACTATATGTTAGTGATAATATATTAATTAATATACTAATGTATATTAGTATTACTAATATATTTATTAAAAGGAATATATTGAGAATTTAATAAGTCATAAACTGTAATTAATATATATTTTATATTTAAAACATAATCAAATAAATGGTCATGTTTAAGATTAAAATTTTATGTTATAAATTATAATATAACATTATTTCATATATAATTATAATTTATAAAAAATTATATATAATATTAAAAATTAATTCAAAATATAAAAATATGCGAACCGAACCGGTTCTAGAAAACATAAAACTAAGAACAGACTGGTTATGACCAATTTATAAAATAGAGGAACGGGTCCCAAACTGAACCAGTCCAAACCAACCGGTCCGGGCTGGTTCGGGCTGGTTTTTCAGTTTATTTTTACAGCTCAATCTCATCTCATCTCATCTAATCATTACAACTTTTTTAGATTTTCATATAAAATAAAATAAATAATTCAACATTTTTAAATCCTAAAACAATAATAATATTAAAAATATATATATTTTAATATTATTTAATTTAATTTTCAACTTTTATCTCAACTCATCTCATCTTATTTTATCTACAAAAATAAACGAGGAGTTAATCACTACTTTTGAGTTACAAATTTGGTGCCAAGTCTAGGTCAGAGAAAATTCGGAAAGTTTGTATAACACTGGGTTTGAAAAAAAATGGACACCATTGATTGTATAAATGTCTCCTTTTTTCCATGTCCTAGATAAGAATATTTGGAGCCGACACTAATTTTTCTTTTTATTTACATTTTGCATCTTTATTTTTTTAAGGCTGTAAATATATAGGACTATTCTTTGAGCTTGATTCAGTCAAACTCAAATTTGACTTGATTTGTTTAGTTTATTAAACGAGTCCTTCATTAGTACAAAATTATTATTGATTATTAAATAATACAACTTATATAAGATTCGATTGGACTCGTACAAACTCATATAAACTTAAATAACTTCATATTTCTTATTTTATAATAAAATATTTTAAATAATGATAGAAATTAGAGGAAATCAAGTTCCAAATCCTAAACATGCTACTTAAATCATTATAAATATAATCATTTTTTGAAGCACATTATAAATATTATGCCTTGACTTATGTATATAGAAACTTTATAAAGAAGTTAGCAAAATTTTGGTCAAATTTTGTAAATAAAATTATAAAATAAAATAAAATAATATATTTATCTAAAGGAAGAAGCACAAGTTCAAACTCACCCGAATATTTAAAAAAACTATATGTGAATATAAAATGCAATTTGATGAAGAATCCAATCTTGACTCATATTTGAACAAAAGAATTTAACCTTTTGCACAAAAGAATTTAAAAGAATTTAACCTTTTGCACAAAAGACTTCCCTCTAAAATAGCCTTTAGTTCAGCCCCATTATTAGTGCTGAAATCAAAATGGGTTGAAAAAACCCCTTTCACATTGCCAACCGCATCTATTATCACTCCCGCTCTCCCAAAACTCCCTGGGCTATCACGACAGCTCCCATCACAATTCAGCTTCATCCAACCCACAGGAGGTTTTGTTCATGCCACTAGCTTCCACCGTCACACACAATTGCTCAGACGCTCTATTTGATGCTCAGTCAAAATTTGCAAATCGGGCAAGGATAGCGTTCGGGATGAGTTAATCTCTCCAGCTAACAAACGAATCCAGTATTTCACGGACCACCACACTAGGTCAACACTTTCTTGCACCCCTTCCATTCTTGCCTTGCATCTTCTCTTCCAAAGGCTCCATGTAATTAGACATGGTATTAAACCAATTAAAGTACCTGTTATGGATGTCTTTTTTGCACATTGAAACCAAGCCAAGACCCTCGCCTTCCATATAGTCTGTCGTATACAAGGAACCCCCAAGGCAGCACTTGTTCAATCCCAGACCTTAGTAGCCAGTTCGCTAGAGCATAATACATGATCCAGCATTTCCAAAAATCTTCGTATACAACAATTACAACTTGATGCTAATGAAACACCCCTCGTCTGCACCTTCTCATCTACTGCAAGAGAGTTGAACCATGCTTTCCATAGGCAGATAGACACACGTTTAGGTAACAACCGGTGCCAAAACCATTGCTTCCATTTCAGTAACTCACCTCTGGTTCTAACCATCTCCCATGCACTTATTGTCGAGAATTCGCCATCTCGTGAAGGAGTCCATACAAAGATGTTTGGACCTACTTCACTAGCATGCACATCCTGTAAAATTTCTAAAGTAGCCTCTACACCAACAAGGTCCGTCAAAAGACCAACATCCCAGACTAATCTGCCCAACAATCCTTAATCCAAAGCTTAACATTGGAAATATCCTCTACCTGAACAAAAAGAGGTCCCGAAGCAAGCCACCTATCATACAGAAAAAGGCATTTCCTCCTCGCACCAACACTTTAATATTCTCAGTGACCTCAAGTAAGGTTGATATGATGGACCTCTAGAAGCGAGAGCCTCTAGAGCTCCCAGTGACTATATGGCCATCTTTGAAGTATTTAGATTGGAAAAGATCAGACCACAAATTCTATGTCGACATTAGGCGATATGCAAACTTCATGTGAAGAGAGTGTTGAACCTCCTTAAAGTCTCCCAAGCCCAATCCACCCTCTACTGTTGGCTTACACACTTTCGACCAAGATCACCAATGTAACTTCCTTCTGCCATCTACCTCCCCCTAGAAAAAATTTTCCAAGAAAGAATTTATACAAGAGATAGAAACCATCAGAAGACTAATCACTGACATAATATGTATAGGCAGACTCGACAAAACATGGCACAATAATATCAACCGCCCCCTTGAGAAAGTGACTTAAATTTCCACGATGCCACCTTCTTCCTTACTCTTTTGACTAATGGCTCAATAATGTGAGCCATCAATCTCCTCGAAACAAGTGGAGCACCCAAGTAAATAACTGGGAATTTTCCTTCCTTGAAACCTGTTAATCATCAAGGCACGTTTTTGAGAAGAAGTAGTGAGCTTTGAAGGGAATATAGCCGACTTCTCTTTGCTAATCAATTGCCCCGACCACCTTTCATACGTTGTAAGAGTTTCAGCAAGTCTTTTTATTGATCTTTTGCCACCGTTCACAAATATCAGAAGATCATCGGCATATAGTAAATGAGAGATCAAAGGAGCCCCAGCCAGATGAGAAAAACTTCCAATTTGACCTTCCTCAAAATATTTCTTGAGCAACCGCATCAAAACTTCCTCCATCACAATAAATAGATAAAGGGATAAAGGATCCCCTTATCGTAAGCCCCGCGAAGGTTGGAAATACCCATTTAAAAGTCTCATTCATCATCACTGAAAACCACAGAGACTTCATACACTCCCCCACTAGTCAGCAAAAATTATTAGAGAACCCAAACGCCTTAAAAATCTCCAATAAAAAAGCCCAATGAACTCGATTATATGCTTTTGCCATATCAATTTTCACCACCACATTGCCACCCAAAGTTTTCTTCTTCAAAGAATGAACCATTTCATATGCAAGAGAGATATTGTCAAAAATGCTTCACCCTGGCACAAAAGCACCTTGTTCAGGGGAGACTAGCTTATGAATAATCCACGTCAATCTACTTACAAGAATTTTTGAGAAAATCTTGTAAGCCACAAAACACAAACTAATAGGGCGGAACTTGTCAAAACTTGAAGGGCCCTGCACTTTCGGGATTACAACAATAAATGAAGATGAATAAAACATGGGCAATGACGCACCACTGAAGAACTCCCGTGCCACCTCAATCATATCCTTTTTGATAATATCCCAACAAGACATGTAGAAAGCAGATCCGAAGCCATCAGGCCCCGAACTACTTTGTCTAGGAATGGAAAAAATTGCTTCTTTTGCCTCTTCCTCAAAATGTGCCATACATAGCGTCATATTTTCCTCATCTGAAATAACATTACCAAGCAGGGCCGATAAATCAGCTTTCTCCACCTCCAAAGATGTTGTTAATACCTCCCAAAAATACTGAGTGACTCCTAAATGAACATCTTCAGTAGTGTCCAAGACCCTCCCATCCGATAGGACCATGTGAGAAATGCGCCCCTGCTTTCGAAGCTGATTTATCAAAGAATGCAAAAAATGAGTGTTATGGTCACCTTTCGTCAGCCACTTCTTTTTTGCCATTTGACCCAGCCGTGTGGCTTCTCTTTTCTCCCAAATCTGGGTCTCAAGTTTGGTTATTAGATAATCAGTCTCTATTTCCAGAGAAAAACCTAGCTGAAGTTGATACTCCAACGTCGTCACTCTCTCCTCAAGTTCTTTTAAGATAACGTCTACTCTCCCAAAGACATTTACATTCCAAGCTCTCAATGTCAACTTAGTCCTCTTAAGTCTGAGAGCAAGTCTCATAAGGCCTGTAGGAAAGTCCTATCTATTCCAAGCCTCCTCGACACAAAATAGAAATCAGTCATGTGAGCACCACATATTTTGAAAGTGGAATGGGACTGGACCATAAGATGTGTAGGGCCTATCCGAATGAACTACCAACGGGCAATGATCTGAAGTTTTTCGGTTCAAATATTCTCACTGTGCAGGCAAGAACTGGGTAGAGTAAGCATTGTTGATGACTACTCTATCCAATTTAGCCCAGCTTCTTAAAGTCCCCTCATGGCCATTGCACCATGACATGGTTTGCCAAGCACTAGCTAAATCAAAAAGACCACATTGATCTAAACAATCATTGAACTCAGACAAGAGATTAGTGACCAAGGGCTTCCACCAATTCTTTCTGAATCCGTGCAAATAGCATTGAAATCCCCCATTACAAGCCATAGATGCTCCCCACTTGCACCTCTTCCATAACCCTCCAGAACTCTCTTCTTTCAACATAAGTACACTTGGCATATACAAATGTAACTAACACCCTTTTATTTGCCAAAGCAAACCAACCTGTAACCGTTTGAGATGAGCGACCCATCACCTCAAAAGAATTTGGATCCTTCCAAAAAATCCATAACTTACCCCCTTCAAATTCATTGGAACAAAAATGATGGAAATTCAGAAAATTTCCAAGCAAGGACATATGTGCCGCCTCAGCAAAAGGCTCCGAAATGGCAACCAACATAGCATTCTTCTTGTTGATTAAAGATTTCAGCCTATTCCTTGACCTACCTAATCCTCTCACATTGCAGAAAAAAAAATTGTATCAATCATAAATTAAGTTTTTGAGGCTAGGTGTGCACCCTTTGAGATTTTTTCATTGACTTACTATCCACTGGTTTTGATTTATCGGCAATTGTTCGTGGATCCACATTGGAGTCATATGCCTTCTCTTTCCCCAATAGCAATGGAATCTCTCATTCCTCCCTGTTAGAATACCCACTACCACCTCACCGTGAGGCATGCCTTCATTCATCACTACATCTATATTGCGGCTTCTCATCATCCCAAACTTCTTCACATTCTTTATCATTGTTCTTAATCTTATTCTCAACTGCATCATGCAATACATCGCCATGCACATCAACATTTTCCTTCCCACCCTGAGTCACATCCCCTTGTACATCCAACATTGGCCCCCCATTCTCAATCATCAAAGGATTGTGACCAGTCATCATAGGCTCTTTACACACAAGAGTTATCACAGGATCAACATTAAGCACCTCTGTCATCACAGGATCTTTACCAGACCCCTCTGCTTGATGCCCCTCCACTACTGACGTTTAATTCAGTTGACACTTCCCCAACTTTTGACTGCCAAATCAGTTTCTCTTTCTTTTTTCCCTCATCCTTCTGCCTCGCACCAACCCTACAAACCACAGATGTGTGCCCCTAACAGAAATATTTCTGATAGTAAAACCTAGTTTTTCATATTTTGCCTCCTGCCAACCGCACTTTAAGGGTGACAAGACAATAGGAAAACTTTGCACTAGCTCCATCGTTAGATCCACTTCCACACACATTCTCGCCCTCGACGCTCTAGTATGATTAAGAGTGGCGTTATCCGTCCCAAGGTAGCGACCAAATCCAGTGGCTAAAATTTGCAGGTAGTCCTTCTGATATAAGTGTATCGGCAAACCTAGCAAATAAATCCATTGAGGAGCCAATGGTGATTCTTTACTCAGATCAAATTCTTTCATCCACTTGAAGAGCCGAAAAACATAACCCTCCATTGTTCTCCCTTCACGTGCCTAGCCATGAACAAATGTTCATTTTTCATCTGAATTAACACATGATATTCATCCATAAAACTAATCATCAAAATCTCTACTAGCCCCCATGTTTTCTCCACTGTCAATCTAATATTATCAATGGACGGTTGTAAATGCATGAACTTCATGAGAAGAGTAAACCAAAATTCTTCACCAGCCTTCATCATCTCTAGTTTCGAGAAAATAAAGCTCAGTTCACCATTAATATCCACAGGAAACCGCATTGGCATTTTAAAAGAAGAAGAATCTACTGTCTTAGACATTACCTGAGCATAAGATTTCAATCCCAAGCCACTAGAAATTGCGTTCCCCACTGATGGTGAAGCCATCAGAGGGGCAGAGGGCGCCGTCATAGGCCAACTCTAGGAGCAAAATTAAAAAAATACTCAAAATAAGGAAATCCCGTAGAAGACGGAAGTCCCAAAAAAAGGGAAATCACAATTCGCCTCAAAATTACCCAAAAATCGCCAGAGCAATCTCACTCATGCGTGGCAAAAAGAAAAAGGAAGATTTGACCACCTACTACTCACTCTTTTACACATCTACCCCTTCAATCCCTAATCCCTTCAACTTCAATCTTTCCCTTTACTCTCTAGGCCCCTCAACTTCTAAGCTTCCAGCTCGTCCAACTCTTCGTCTTCTCCTCTTTTGGGTGATTATATCCTATAGTAAACGGTGATTGGACTTGGATAGAACTTTGCAGTTACTTGTGAAGAAAAGCATTTAAGGTAATGCAAACTCTCATTTAGGTGTCTTAAGTGCAAATGTTTATACTACTTCTCAAGTGTCAGGACACATAAGACTTTCGAGCAATCATTTTTGTTGAGCGAGGTATGTTCGTTGTAGTTCTTCCTGAGGTTGATTCATTTTATCTTTGTTAAATGCATGTAGAGTTGTCACATTTGTTAAAAGATGTTAGAGTAGTGCTACAATTGTTTAAAAATTTGGAACTTTCTGCACACAAGGTTGTCTCGTTATAATGAGGTGCAAAGACTATAAATTAATGATGTTTCTGGATGTAGTTTTAACTCCTTGAGAATGTTGCTTCAACTAACACTGCCTCTCCCAATACTGAGTTTAAGACCTCAAGAGGGCCATCCTCTAGCCAAAATTTTATCTAACATCCCTAATTGCAAACTTTGTTTTCGTATGAACAGCTTTGTTTGCTGAACTGTGTACAAATTTTAGGCTCCATGCTTGGTTCCTTTTCATCAAGTGCTACAAATCCTCTATCATTTGGCCAAGCCACGAGTTGTCTTCACCTTTGGAGTTGACTGCATCCACGATTACCTTGGCATACCCTTCAAAACAAACTTGGTTTAAACCAAACTCAGTGCAAAACTCCATAGCTCTAAGAAGAGCAACACTTTCAACTTGGGTAGATGAGGAAATGTGATCCTTAAAGGCCGTCACCACAGCTTTCAAGCTGCCATTTGAATCTCTGATGATAACTCCCATTCCCATCCTGTGCCATTAGCTTTTTCAAAAGCTGCATCAAAATTCACTTTAACATAGGGCCAAGCAGGTGGCTTCCACTTTTGAATTGATCCTCTCTTGTGAGTCCCTTTTGCACTCTTTAAACAGATATGTTTGGTCTCTTTTTAAAAAGATAGATCAACCCGAGCCTATCTAGCCAATATACCAGGATGCATAAACTGGTTTTGAAAAATGAAAGCATTTCTCCTTGCCCACAGTTGATAACACATGACTGAGGCCAACTCCAAACTCTCTTTACTCAGCTTATTCCTCATCTCAATCCATAGCAGCTGGAAATCAGAGTGATATCTCTTCCATTTGCAAAAAGTATTGGTTTCACCTCCCCATACATCTGTTGTAGTAGGGCAATCCCACATAACATGCACCAATGTTTCCACTTCCCATGTACAGAGTAGGCAGAGGTTGTTCTCAATAATGTTCTTCCTATAAAGATTATCTTTTGTAGGAAGAATATTATTAAGACACTTTCAGATGAACAATTTAACCTTACCAAGTACTTCTAGTTTCCACACATCTCTCCACATCACTTGATTCTCTCCCCTAGTCGAGCATTCTCCTACTTTTCTTTTCAAAATCATAGATTCCAAAAAATAGGCACTTTTAATAGAGAAGGTTCCTTTTTTTGACCCCACCCATATCAGTTTATCTTTGTTCCCTCTACTGCTAATTGGTATAGAACAAATAAATTTTGCTTCCTCTTCATTGAAAACTGCTTCCACCAAGTCAATGTTCCAAGAACAGCTGCCCTCTTCAATCAATTCATCCACTCTGGCCTCGGGATCTAGTGTATTCGTGGGAGTTTGAATCTGAAATGTCACAGGGCTAGGTAACTATTTATCCTTCCAAATCTTTATGCTATTTCCATTACCAACTTGCCACATCGCCCCCTCTTTTATCAGCTCCAAACTTGTAATACTTGAATCCTACTACGTAGGTCCTTACGTCATTTTATTAGTTCTTAAGTTAAATATTTTGAGGTAAAGATTTTTATTATTACTTTCAATTATTTTAATTTAAGATGAGTATGTTTTATTTTAAAATGTGATTTATTAAAATAAATCAAAGTATTGTTTTTTTTAAGATTTTGAAGAATTTCTCTTAAGCCCTTTAATTTTATTTGTTTAAGAAATGACCCAATTAATCTCTACCATTGGATTGGTTGGTGAAAAGCATCTTTGAGGTAGATAGATCTCCACCATCCATTTGATTCCTTGTGATGGAAGAAGGGAACAAAGACCAAATTATCCTTGCCCCTTCTTCAAACCTACGGTCAAGCATCAAAAAGGGAAAAAAAAGTTTAAAGCAACTTTCCTTTTTCTTTCCCATACCATCGGTCAACACCCAAGGAAGAGACAAAAGACTTCATCTTCCTTTCCATACAAGCCTTTGAACTTGTTTAACCCATTCTTTCTCTATCACCCGAAAGCTTCCATGGGAATCAATTTTATTTTCCTTCCTTGCCCCTCCTCCAATAGCTTACGGTCAAAGCTACATAAAAAGGGATGAATTAAAATCATTTTTCTCTTTTGTTCCCCCCATATCCGTCGGCCTCACCCCAAGAAGAAGAAAAATAAAACTTCATCTCCTTCTCCAAGCTAACAAGCCGATGCACATCTTCCTCATTTCTTCTTCTCTTTTCTTTTCATCTTCAAGAAAAACAAGCTCCTTTATCTCCCTCAAGCTTGTGACTCCATGGCAATGGAGGAAGAAAAATATTTTCTTCAAAACTTGGAACCAAAACTTGATTTCATCTTCCAAAGGATAAAATATTGAAGGTAATAAACTCTTGGTTCACTTTCTAGCATGATTTCCGTATGGATTTCAAATTTCACCATTTCCTTACCCATTGATGTTTCGGTTTTGGGGTTTAAAACAGTGTTATCATTTGGGCTCTTCATCCCACGGTTGTCTCTCTATTTAGACTTCCACTTGTGTTTTGGATGGGGCTAAGAGTTTGAGATAAAAATCCTAATTTGGTTCTTTTGATTTTAGTGTAATTTTGGAAGCTCCCTAAGTTATTTTAGCTTGTATTTAGTGTTGTTAATTTACCATCTTATTAATAAATATGGGTGCTCTGTTTTAGCCCAAACCAAATATGTTAAGTAGTTTTTGCTATGTGATTTCCTATATTTTGAAATTTGCTATGTTGTCCTTAAACTTGGTTTAATCATAGGTGATGATTTAAAGTGATTTTAAATTATATATGTTGGCATCGTGTGCCTTGTGTTGAGATTTGGTTGGTAATATATTTTTAGGATGCTAGAGGTTTGGTTTAGAGGTTTTTGTTTGGTTGTATAATTTTATATCTTGCTTTTAAAGGTATTAAGAAGGTAAATCATAAGCTCGAGTGTTTAAAGGTTTTAAAGTTTCTTAATGGGTAACTTTGCCATACTTTATGCTACTTTAATTTTAAATGGGAGGTTTTATCTAGACTAATTAAATATTGCTTATGTGAATAGGTTATAGTTTAGTTAGTTTAAATATAAGAGATTAATTGTGCATAATGTATTATGATATGCAAAGCTGTCCAAGTATTCCTAAGCCCATGTCATGCCATGTCTTGATGTAAAAATAGCCCATTTATGTTTATCCCTCGTTGGTTAAATTCTACCTAACCCGAGAGTCCTAAATATTGATGAGCTAACCTTTTTATAATGAGGGACTACAAGTTGATTAAAGGGCATGTTCCCTAAGCTTGTTTAGCCTACTTAAGATGCCTAAACCTATTTTAAAGCTCATTGTCAAGAATTCCAGATTTTATCTCCTAATGTCCATAACCCAAAGTGAGATTGAACCAAAGAGACCTTACTTGAAGCATATGAATTCTTAACTACTTTTCATGTAAGCTTTTAAAATAACCTTTCCATGGACAGCAAGCATGTCTTAATACTTTAGTTATTTCTCTTATAAGTTGAGGTGAGGAGTAGTCACTTGGTTAATGTTAAGCATAGAAGGGACGTTAGATTGTAGTATCGTAGCTTTCTCTTTTATAAGGGAGGGCTAAAGAATATTGCACGGGTATTAACACGCTTGTGTTATTTATTGAAATAGGACCTATAATGATGATGGACGTATCAAGGAGCATAGAGGTAAGTAGCTATTACCATACTTCTTACACTATGTTCTCTTTATAAAAGAATATCTCTCTCATTGCAAATGTTTCTCTAAGTAAATGAATATAGTATGTACAACCCTTTCTTGATAGCCCCTATTAAGTACCCTATCGATTATACTTGCGTGTACATGTATAAGCTAATGCATGCATGTAGGTTCTAAGCCATGAGATTTTCATGCACGTTCTCTCAAGAAACTTATGATTATTCCTATATGTAGTATAGCATGAAAAATGTATCTTATTCATGAAAATGCATGTGAATTGAACTAAGAAAGATGATGAAAAGGTTTAAATCTAAAGGAACGCCTCATGTTTTATGTTTCAAGTGATGCTTTAAATGAGTTTTAAGATGTCCCTATGAACTGATGCTTTAAATGTCCCTGAGAACTGACGTTTTAAAATGTTCCTGAGGGAACGTCTTAAAGGGCCCCTGAGAATTGACGTTTTAAAGGATGTCTTGAAAGATGATGTTTAAGCCCATGTTTTTAAATGATGTTTAAACTCATGCTTTTAAATGATGTTTATGCTCGTACTTTTAACGATGTTTAAGCTCATGCTTTTAATTGATATTTAAGCTCATGCTTTTGAATGATGTTTATGCTCGTGCTTTTAAACGATGTTAAGCTCATGTCTTAAAATAATGTTAAGCTCGTGCCTTAAAATGATACGTAAGCTCATGCTTTTAAATGATGTTTAAGTTCAAGTTTTTATATGACGTTAAGCTCATGCCTTTAAGTGATATTTAAGCTCATGCTTTTAAGTGATGTTCATTTCCTATGAATAAACTGTTAAATGAAAAGGACTGAAATGAATAAAAGAATGAAAGGACTGAAAGGAAACGAAAGTTTCAATGTATGAAAATACGTAACGGCCACATGAATGAGAAGGGGTACCCAATGAATGAATGAGCAGATTGCAATACCGGGTAGTAGTATCTAGTAGTACACCCCAGCTGCACCCTGACGGAATGGGATTCCAACCTGTGGCTACAGGTGAATCCATTGGCCATAGGGCCGCTAACCCTAGCACGTGGGGCGTAACAGTGTGCAATGGCCTATGAAAGTGAAAAGATGAAAAGCATGTTTATGCATAAAAGATGAAAAGCATGTTTATGCATGAAAGATGAAAAGCATGTTTATGCATGAAAGATAAAAAGTATGAAAGATGTTATGCATGAAAGGCAATGTTTATGTATGCATGTTTTCAAAAGAAAAAGAATAGATGCTTAGTACGTTCACTGCATGGTGTACTACTTACTGAGTATTAGATTCACTTTTGTTTTAAATGTTTTAAACGTTCAGAAAATAACGGAAAGGTTGGGGAGCAAGGCATTACTGCAGAAAGAGAGACAAATGCTTAGTGTCTTCCCTGTTGGTGAGGAAAATGAAAAGAAAAATATGCTAAGAATTGGTATGTATGTAGCGATTCCACCCTTCGCGAGGCGGGGTCGTTACAAAACTGGACCAAAGGCTTCTCCAAATAAAAGAGGGAACACCTCTCAATTTAGCCTCCACAATGTCACACTTCTGAAAGTATTTTTGCTTAAAAACTAGAGAGACCATTGAATTAGGTTATTTGATCATTCTCCATATTTGCTTGGCTAGGAGAGCTTCGTTGAAGCTACTAAGGTCTCTGAACCCCAAACCACCTTGGTTTTTGACCTCTCCCAATGACCTCCATGATTTTTAATGGATGCCTTTCCCCTCATCTTTATTGCACCACCAGAATCTAGCCAAGAGAGCTTCTATTTCTTTGAGGAGCATTCCAGGCAGTTTAAAGACACTCATGGTGTAGGTTGGGATAGTTTGCAACACACTCTTTATGAGGATCTCTTTCCCTACTGAGGAGAAAAGTTTTGTTTTCCAGCTGTTGATCCTTTTTCAAATCTTTTCCTTAAACACTCTGAAAGTATTGAAAAGTATCTGCTCTTCTAAATTAACTGATCGACATTCAGCATGCATTTCATTATCAATAGTTTCGCTACGTACGGGCGTAGCAATATGGAGGCCCTGTGCACTGCGCTAATGTGGCAATTATAATGAGAGAGAGAGAGAGAGAGAGAGAGAGAGAGAGAGAGAGCAACAAACAAAGAAGAAGACCCACGCATTAGCTTGAAGGCTTGAACATTGCCACACAGAACAACAAACCACCTGAGCCCACTACTTCAATCTTGTCTTCACATTCTGCTGATTATCACCTTCACTAGTTTACGATCAATTTTCCCAAGGAAACGAAAAAGGAAAAAAGACAGAAGATTCAGCTTCGTAAAAATATATTTTTATGAGGATATCCAATATCTACAGCTCTACCCACGCAGAAGAAGACCAACGCACGTAAGATACTTTCTTGCAGAAGATAATTTTTCTATCAATCCAGTAAGATAATTTCTTCTAATCATTATACTGGATAGTTGAAATAACGTGTTAATTCCCTTTTTGCTATGAACATATACACACCAAAAACACAAAAAGATAACGGGCTTTAGTATAATACCGTAGAGACAAAATCCTAGTGAAGTTGAAACATGAATTGTCACTAGTCATTTCAAATCCATTAGAACCCAAAAGAAAAAAAAAACAAACAAACAACCCGGGCCAAAAATGGCTGCAAAACTCCTAAAGGAACCCAAATTTCTATAATTAGAAGAAGGAAACCCAGGAAAAAAATTCTATGGGTTGTATATATTAGTGATAGATTTTGTAGAAATGGAATGAGATAAACAACCCATGAGATAAATAGGGAAGGAAAATGAAAAAGATAGAAGAAGGAAACCCATGAAAAAAAATCCTCAAACACAGCAAGCCCTTGCAGAAATGGACTGAGATGGAGTAGTGAGTTACCTAGGACGAAATCGAACCAATGCCTTGCAGAAGATCCTGCTGCTACCTCAACTCCTTGCAGTAATGCACTTCCTCTTCAAAGAAATCCTCTGACACAACAATGGGTTTCGTATTGCAATGGGAAGGAGAAGGAGAAGTACAAGGGGAGAAGGGAAACCGAAAGCACTCTGGGAGAAGAAGAAATGCAAAATGCACCGTATAGAAAAGAAAATTCAGTTAGTAAGGAATATCGAAATGCACCGTTTTATTTAATCCAAACGTGCGTTTCGAGTCCACGTAGGAGGTCGTTCACAGGGACCTGCACATGACTCCTGCCTTTAGACTTTTTTCATTGGAAAAAATTACTTTGCCCTCCTAATTGTACCGTTCAAGTTGACTGCTTAATAAATCTTTTTTTTTTTACTTGCTGATTAAGGAAGTGATTTTAAGTATATTTAGATATATATATATATATTTTAAATATTTAAATATATTAAAAAAATATAAAAAAAAATGAAGAAAAAAAAAGAGTTTAAACACAACAGGCGGTAAACTTGAGCGGGCTACTCTGGGCGGTAGAGTAGCCCGACTCAAAATCAACCTCCGAAGAGTTCATGTGAAGATTTGATCGGCCAATTGGAGTATCAGCTTTTGTCTTGAGAATTTATTTTCACTCTTTTATCTCTTAAAAACAAGCATAAATCATCAGAAACATTATATTCACAACCTTTTACAATTGATTTTACAATCTTTTAACGACAAGAACCCTAAATCATTTAAATTACTTTTTTCTTATTAGATGTTTTTCACAAAATATTAATTTCTATTTTTATTTCAATTGTAATTTTTCATTGATGAATTCAAAGGAAATGTAAATCTAGTTTATTGTAAATTCTTACTTTTTAAGATAACGAAAATAATCCATCATATCAAACTAACATCAATGCCTTATATGAATTTATAGATTTTTATTTATTTATTGCCGATTAATCATGTAGTTTCACTTTCTGTAACGTTGATAACATGAAAGGCACCCTCGACACTACGATGGTTTCATGACTTGGGTATGTGAAGTTCACGTAATAACTGGTTAAGCGTGCAAGGTATGTGCTTGTAACCAATTATTATGATCTTCTGGTATAAATTATAAAGAGATAGAAACGCTATCCCCCATTAGTCCTTGAGTTCCTCTGGGATCTTTGGACTAATCTTTGTAACAAATAGTGGTAGAGAGTCATGTATGGCCTGACATTAAGGTGCGGTTTGGATAGTGAGTTAAAATGAGATAAAGTTAAAAGTTAAATAAAATATTATTAAAATTTTGTTTTTAATATTATTAATATTTTGGATTGAAAAAATTAAATTGTTATTATATTTCAAATGAAAATTTTAAAAAGTTGTAATAATAAGATGAATAAAATTAAATACTTTTTGTCTCCAAACGGAAATTACAAAAAAAGCATGATTAGCTTTAGCCTTTCTTTTTTGAAAAGATTTGTTTATTGGGTCATTTAGCTGCAAGTTAACTACTCGTGAACCCGAGGATCGTGTAGAGGCTAAGAAAAGAGAAATTTGTGTGTGTAAATAAGCTGCTCGGCTAGCTAGTGTATTCTGGACTCTATTACAGGTAGGGGTGTAAATTTAAACCGAAAAACCGGTAAACCGGTCCGAACCGGATCGGACCGGACCGGTTTTGAACTGGTCCGGTCTGGAACCGGTTTCTAAAATGCGTAAACCGGTTGAAACCGGTCCGATTCCGATTTTGGGATCTTCCGGACCGGACCAGACCGGTTGATAAAATAAAAATATAAAAACTAATATTTTATATCTAAGTTTTATTAAAAATTAAAATTATACAAAATATTATATATATTAACATATAAGTTTTATATATTATTTATAATTATATGTGAAATTTTTATATATATTATAAATTATATATCATATATGAAATAGTTTCATATTATAATTTATAAATTATAACATAAAATATTAATCTTAAATATGAACATTTGTAATTTGTTTGATCATATGCTATTAATATAATTATATATAAGATAATGTTATTATAAAATAAAAATTTAATCTTAAAAATGAAAATGTAATTGATCATGTATTATATAGCTATACTAATAGTCTAATATTAATACTATTAGTCTAATATTATATTAATGTCAAATTTACATTTTTAAAAAAATCAAAAAATCGGACCGGACCAGACCGGAAACCGGTAAAATCGGAACTATCGGTTTAGGAGGATAACAGGTGCGTAATCGGTTTTGAAAAATGCAAAACTGGTCATACCGGTTTGGTCTAAGATTTTGTCCAAAACCGGACCGAACCGGACCGGTTACACCCCTAATTACAGGACCGATACATGAGATGAATAGTATATTTTGCCTTTTTATTAAAGAAAGAAAATACAAAATGGACTATTGGTCCGATAAACATTTTCCATCTTTCTTATTAAGTTTTTTTTTTTTTTTTCACCCAGCAAAATGCAAGAACAAAAGCATTTGATAATGGAAAATATTTAGCTTTTTTTTTTCTTCATTTTTTTTTTCATATTTTTTTAATATATTTAAATATTTTTAAAAAATAAAAAATATATCTCAATACACTTAAAATAATTTCTTTAATCACTAAATAAATAAAAAAATTTTAAAAAAATTGTGAAGCAGTCAACTTGAACGGTACAATTGGAAAGGTAAAGTAGTTTTTTCCAATAATAAAGTTAATTACCGTGGTTTTAATTTGAATTTTAAACAAAATCCAAAAAATAGCCGTTATAATCTTCTAGTGATGAAAGAGCACGAGAAGATATAATGCCTGCCCGCCTTAGTCGCTTTGCGCACTGCCACCGCTCGCTTCTTTCAAACGCTCAATGGCCGCTAACAATCCTTGGCAGCTGCTCCCGTCAGAACTAATTGATAGGTGCATTGGGTCGAAGATATGGGTGATAATGAAGGAGGACAAGGAGCTCGCTGGTACTCTCAGGGGCTTCGACGTCTACGTCTACGCCAATCTGGTCCTCGAAGACGTCACAGAGTATGAGATCACTGCTGAAGGGAGACGGATAACAAAGCTTGATCAGATTTTACTAAATGGAAACAACATTGCCATTCTCGTACCTGGTGGTTCGCCTGATCCAGAATGAGAGTGCCGTTAACCTTTACTTGGTTCTTAATTTTTCTCCCTTTTTCTTTGATTGGTGGGTTCGATTACTCCTCTGTTTTAACGAGAACTCTAACCACCAAGATGCTCCCACTTTCTTCTCTAGTTGTGATCGTTGTAGGATAGCGTGGGCTTGTCCAACGTTTCCAAGACTTATTTTCCCAAACAAAGTACAAAGAAGCTGCAGAAATTGCCGCCGAGTCCCCCCAAGGAATCCTCCGAACACCGGACGCAGTTGCCAAATTCCAGGTTTTACATGTTGATTCTCCAACCAAACACATCTTACCTTTCAAAAAATTTTTCAATCAAACACATTTCGTTGGCTGCTAATATTTTATAGCTTCAATGTTCTTCATCCATGTCAAGGTTTCTCCATTTGATTTCTGGCCATTCAGGATCTCTGTAAGCACTGGTGTATTGGCCTTATCCCTCCTCACTGTCTCTTTTGTCCAGTTTGACATTCATTGTGTATCTGGATCTTTCTTTTGCTGGAATTGAATGTTGCTACATAAGATTGTTCCTGTTAAAAAAAAAAAAATAGGATTGCTCCTCTTTCTTCAGGTTTGTGGTCTCTAATGAATTTTGAGTTGGTATACTAATGTAATAATAAGGACGTGTGACTTTCCATTGTTATTGCTTTAATTTTTTTTTAATACTGACAGGCTTCATAGGGGTTAATTGATTTTCATTTGTACTTTCAATTCTTTGTGGTTTTAACAGAAGAACCTGATCCATGAGGCAACGGCTTTTCCAGATGTTTTGAAGCCAAATCTTCCTGAACATAGTTTCCTTCAAACAAAGGTTTTGATTCAAGCAAAGGTTAATGCTTTCTAACTTCCATTTGGATAGTTGCTGCTCTTTTCAGCCACTGTGACACTTTTATTTTATATAGGTCCTGGAAACAATCTGTTAACTTTTTCAAATGTAGCTGACGCTATTGAACAGTTGGGTGTGCTTGAGATATGTGAATATAAATTTGAATGAATATAATCATTGGTTGACAGGTTTGGGTCTGCTTTTGCAAAGTCCACATATATTGATTAGTGTACATCATATCAAATCAACTGCACAAATAAACACCTAGTTCTAGTAATTGTGCATGACCTCATCTGACAGGATAATTCTAGATGCTTGAGAATTTATATAGGGTTCCTCGTAAGACACCTTGGAATTGTCCTCTTAAGTTGGAACAGGATGGGGGCTTATGGTCTTTTAACTCCAAATATTCTGCATGCACAAGTGTCAATTACAAGTGTATTTGCCGTTTGCCTCCTCTGGTTGAAACCATATGATACTCTTGATTTTTGAAAGATGATTTCCTACTATTTTTTGAAGAGCCTCGTTAAGTTCAGTGAACTTTGTTTACGTTCGGTAGTCATGCAAAAAAGCAATACAATTAAAAACTAATTCCATTTTCTGGAGATAAATTCATAAGTACGTGAAACATGTTAGAGATAATTTGTCGGGTAACTTGTGATTACAAGTGTTCTAATCCTTTCATCATTTTTGTTAAACCCTTTTTTCAGGGTCTTTTAGCAGTGAGTACATCTGGCTCATCGTTTGCACATCATTTTGATGCAAATATGAAGGGATGAAGAACGATCGATTTAGGTACTTATATTGTTGTTTTCTATTTGAAATTATAATCATCATCTAGCAGTAAAGGTAAACAGTTTGATGGTAGATCACAGGATTAATTCCGTACTATTATTTTTTTATCTTATAACATATATTCTTCGATGATGAATATATGCAAGTATATTATGTTAGAAGCATTATGTCTCTTATTGGATTGTTTTCAAGAACTTTCTATTTTAGTTTACATTATATTGTCTTGATAATGTGGAATTTCAAACATTTTCCTTCATTAACACTAGATTTGTTATATTTCTTTGTAGAATATCTTACTTGTCCATTATTTGCAAAATTTGTAGTTTTCTAGGATTGTCTAATAATGCAGGTTTTTCATGCCCGTTGATGTGCTTTTTGCATTGTAGCAAGGAATTTTGTAAAGATTGATGACGGAAGATACTTGCTATGTTTATGTATTTTATAGAGCGAGGTAAATGTATTCATATTTTTTTTATTGATCTATTTTGTATTCTTTAAGGCATTAGTTTTGCAATGCATATTATGGGATTTTTTTTTTAATAGTCAATTACTAAAAGAAATATTATAGCAGAAAATTTCCTATATTTTTTTAATTACAAGTTTTATTCTATCCTCCTCTCCTTCACTCTTCCTTCTCTACTCCGCTCTTCCTCCTCTACTCCACTTCTCTTCCTCCCTCCACTCTTTCCATCCTCATTTCCTCCTCTTCTCCTCCCTTCATTTCCTCCTCTTTTCCACTCTTCGTCTCCTTCATCTCTCTTCCTAACTCCACTCTGCCTCCCCTCCTCCACTCTTCTTCCATGCCTCCACTCTTTCTCCTCTCCTCCTTTTCTCCTCTCTTCCTTCTCCCCTCCACTCTTCGTCCTCTCTTCGTTATATCCTTTTCTCCTCTTTTCCTCTTTCCACTCTTCCTCCCCTCCTCTCTTACTTCTCTCGTCCTTTCCTCCTCTCTCCCTCTCTCCACTCTTCCTCATCTCTCACTCTCCTCTACTCTTCCTCTTCTCCTTTTCCTCCTCTCCTCCACCTCTCTTCCTTCCACCACTCTTCCTCTCCTCCTATCTTCCTCTTCCCCTTTTCCTCTACTCCTCCTCACTACCTTTTCCTCATCCTCCTCCTCCTCTTCTCCTCCACTCTTACTACTACACATTTCTTCCTCCTAGGTATACTATTTGTAGGTTATAATTTCAAATATTGCGCAATCCTTACGGGTTTTAAATTTTTATTCCAAACCTTGAGATTTGTTGAGGAGGCCTTAGGCATGTACAACTTTGATTGGATAGATTTAGTAGCTAGCCTTAGCTTTGATACAAACGAGGCAGACGCTCACTAGGTTTATAGATGATGACATTGTGTACTCATTATTCTTTTTCTAAAAAATACACTTTATAGGTCTTAGTCCTTTATGCAGGAATACCTTTTCATTTCGATGCAAAGATGAATGAAAGCTAAAGGATATTCCTATTCGAAATTAGGACTGATATTGTCGTTTCCTATTTGAAATTATACTCCTCAGTTGACGGCAAAGATAAATAGTTTGATGGCAGATTACAGGATTAATTCCGTACTATTACTTTTTGTCTGATGACATATATTCTTCGATGATAAAGGGTAGTTACACACTTTACATTGACATCTTTCAATGACTATATTGTGGGAAGCTAACTGCGGTATTTTGCTCAAGCACATATCAGGTACGTTATGTTAGAAGCATTATGTCTCTTATTGGATTGTTTTGAGGAACTTTCTATTTCATTGTACATTCTATTGTCTTGATAATGTGAAACTTCAAACATTTTCCTTCATTAACTAGATTTGTTATATTTCTTTTGTAGATTAATCGTACTTTTCCACTATTTGTAAACTTTGTAGTTTTCTAGGATTATCTAATAATGCAGGTTTTCCATGCCGGTTGATGTGCTTTTAGCATTGTAGCGATGAACTTTGTAAAGATTGATGATGGAAGATCCTAGTTCTGTTTATGTATTTTATAGAGTGAGGTAAACGTATTCATGTTTTTTTAATCTATTTTGTGTTATTTGAGGCATTATTTTTCCAATGCATATTATGAGAAACTTTTTTTTAACAGTCAATTACTGCTAAAAGTAATATATCATAGCAAAAAATTTCATATATATTTTTTTTATTAAAACTCCCTCCTCTCTTCCACTCTTCCTTTCCTTGTTTTATCCGCTCTTCCTCCTCCCTCCACTCTTCTCATCCTTTTTTCCACTCTTCCTACTCTTCTCCCATCTTCCACCGCTCCTCTACTCCTGATCCTCTCTTTGTTTCCTCTTCTCCTCTTCCTTTGCTCCTCTTCTCCACTCTTCATCTCCTCCTCTTCTCCACTCTTCCTCCCTTCCTTCACTCATCCTCCACGCCTCCACTCTTCCTCCTCTCCTCCTTTCCTCGTCTCTTCCTTCTCCCCTCCAATCTTCGTCCTCACTTCAATTCCTCCTCTTCTCCTCTCTTCCTCTCCCCCACTCTTCCTACTCTCCTCCTGTTCCTCCCCTCCTCTCTTCCATCTTCCACTCTTCCTCTTCTCTTCATTTCATCCTCTCCTCCACCTCTCTTCCTTCCTCCACTCTTCCTCCTCCCCTTTTCCTCTTCTCCTCCACTCTTACTACTACACATTTATTCCTCCTAGATATACTATTTGTATGTTATATTTTTAAATATTGTATTATTTGATTAGACTTTTAGTATTTCTTTCGCATTCCTTATGGGTTTCAAATTTTTATTCCAAACCTTGAGATTTGTTGATGAGGTTTCAGGCATGTACAGATTTGATTGGATAGACTTAGTAGCTAGCCTTTAGCTTTGATACAAAAGGAGGCAGACACTCACTAGGTGTATAGATGACATTTTGTACTCATTATTCTTTTTCTATAAAATAATACTCTTTATAGGTCTTAGTCCTTTATGTAGGAATGAATACCTTTCATTTCGATGCAAAGATAAATGAAACCTGAAGTCTTTCATATTCCTATTTGAAATTAGGTAAGATATTGTCGTTTCCTATTTGAAATTAGCTAACTGCGGTATTTTGCCCAAGCACATATTAGGTATGTTATGTTAGAAGCATTGTGTCTCTTATTGGATTATTTTCAGGAACTTTCTATTTTATTTTTACATTCCTATTTTCATCAACTAGATTTGTTATATTTCTTTGTAGATTAATCGTACTTTTTCATTATTTGTAAACTTTGTAATAATTCTCTAGGATTGTCTAATGCTAGTTTTCCATGCCGGTTGATGTGCTTTTAGCATTGTAGCAATGAACTTTGTAAAGATTGATGACGGAAGATCCTTGCTATGTTTATGTATATTATAGAGCGAGGTAAACGTATTCGTGTTTTTTTATTGATCAATTTTGTGTTCTTTGAGGCATTATTTTTTCCAATGCATCTTATGAGAAACTCTTTTTTAACAGTGAATTACTGTTAAAAGTAATATATCATAGTAGAAGATTTCATATATTTTTTTTATTAAAATTTTTTTCCCCTCTCCTCCCCTCCTCTCTTACTTTCCTTTCCTTTTATTCTCAGCTCTTCCTCCTCTCCCCCACCTCTCTTCCTCCCTCCACTCTTCTCATCCTTTCTTCCACTTTTCCTCCTCCTTTTCTCCTATTTTCCTCCTCCACTCTTGATCCTCTTTCTCTTTCCTCCTCTTTTCCTCTCTTCCTTTCCTCCTCCTCTCTCTCTTCTCCCCAACTCTTTCTACTCTCCTCCACTTCCTCTACCTCTCTTCCTCCTTCCACTCGTCCTCCCGTCCTCTCTTCCTCCTCTCATCCTTTCCTCCTCTCTCTTTTTCTCCACTTTTCCACATCTCTCCCTCTCTCCTCCTCCACTCTTCCTCTTCTCTTCATTTCCTCCCCCTCCTCCCCTCCTCCTCACCTCTCTTCCTTCCTCCACTCTTCCTCCACCTCTCGTTGTCCCCTTTACCTTTTCTACAGCTCACTACCTCTTCCATCCTCATCCTCTTCTCCTCCACTCTTACTACTACACATTTTTTCCTCCTAGATTAACTATTTGTATGTTATATTTTTAAATATTATATTATTTGATTAGGCTTTTAGTATTTCTTTTGCAATCCTTATGGGTTTTAAATTTTTATTCCAAACCTTGAGATTTGTTGAGGAGGCCCGGCATGTACAACTTTGATTGGATAGACTTAGTGGCTAGCCTTCAGCTTTGATACAAAGCAGGCAGAGACGCTCACTAGGTGTATTGATGACATTTTGTACTCATTATTCTTTTTGTATAAAATACTCTTTATAGGTCTTAGTCCTTTATGCATGAATACCTTTCATTTCAATGCAAAGATGAATGCTTAGGCTTTCATATTCCTGTTCAAAATTAGGTAATGATATTGTCGTTTCGTATTTGAAATTATACTCCTCTGTTGACAGCAAAAGTAAAATAGTTTGATCGTAGATTACAGGATTAATTTAGTACTATTATTTTTTATCTTATGACATATATTTTTGATGATGAAGGGTAGTTACACAATTTACATTGACATCTTTCAATGAATATATTATGGCAAGCTAATTACGGTATTTTACCCAAGGAATCAACATGTATGTTTTGTTAGAATCATTATGTCTATTATTGGATTTTTTTTCAAGAACTTTGTATTTTATTTTACATTATATAATCTTGATAATGTGGAACTTTATGTTTATTTTACGTTTTCCTTCATTAACTCTAGTTTATTATATTTTCTTATAGATTAATCATAGTTTTTCATTATTTGCAAAATTTGTAGTTCTCTGAGATTGTCTAATAATACAAATTTCCCATGCTGGTTTATATGCTTTTAGAATTGTAGCAACCAAATTTGAGTGATGACAGAAGATACTTGCTATGTTTATGTATTTTATAGACCGAGATACACGTATTCATGTTTTTTTACTCATCTATTTTGTGTTTTTTGAGGCATTATTTTTGAAATGCATATTATGGGAATCTTTTTTTAGCAGAAAATTTCATATATTTTTTTTATTACAAGTTTTTTCCCTCCTCTTTGTCTGCTGCACTCCTCATTTCCTTCTTTTCTTCACTCTTTCTCCTCTCCTCCACCTCTCTTCCTCCCTCCACTATTCTCCTCCTCACTTCCTCCTCTCCTTCACTCTTCCTCTCTCCTCTTCTCCTATCTTCCTTCTCTCTTCCTTTCCTCCTCTTTTCTACTCCTCCACACCTCCATTCTTCCTCCTCTCCTCCTTTCCAACTCTTCTCCTCTCTTCCTTCTCTTCTCCACTCTCTCTTTCCTCCTATTCTCCTCACTTCCTCTTCTCCACTCTTCCTCTTCTCCACTTCTCTTCCTCCTTCCACTCTTTCTCCTCTCTCCCTCTCTTCCCCCTCTTCCTCTTCTCTCCATCTCCTGCTTCCTCCTTTCCTCCTCTCCTCTTCTTCCTCCTCTCCTCCACCTCTCTTCCCTCTTTTCCTCCTTTGAACTCTTCCTATTCTCTTCCTCGCTTCCTCTACATCATCATTCTCCTCCTCTTCTCTTACTACTACACAATTCTTCCTCCTAGATATATTTGTATGGTATATTTTTAAAAATTATATTATTTTTGGTTGGATGTGGTTAGACTTTTAGTATTTCTTTCTCAATCCTTATGGGTTTAAAATTTTTATTTCCAAACCTTGAGATTTGTTAAGGAGGTCTTACACACGTACAAGTTTGATTGTATAGACCTAGTGGCTAGCCTTCAGCATTGATACAAATGAGACAGACGCTTTCTAGGTCTATAGACGACATTTTTTACTCATTATTTTTTTGGTATAAAATACTCTTTATTCTTAGTCTTTTATTCAGAAATACCTTTTATTTTGATGTGAAGATGAAGGGATGAAGAAAGGTTGATTTAGGTACTGATATTGTCATTTCCTATTTAAAATTATACTCCTAATTTAGATGACAAAAGTAAATAGTTTGATGACAGATTATAAGATTAATTCTGTACTATTGCTTTTTTATCTAATTATATATTCGTTGATGATGAAGGGTAGTTACACACTTTACACTAACAGCTTTCAATGTCTATATTAAGACAAGCTAACTACGGTAGAATCAACATGTATGTTATGTTAGAAGCAATATGTCTCTTATTTGATTATTTTCAAGAACTTTCTATTTTATTTTACATTATATTGTCTTGATAATGAGGAACTCCAAACGTTTTTCTTCATTTAACTCTAGGTTTCTTATATTTCTTTATAGATTTATCATACTTTTCCATTATTTGTAAATTTGTAGTTCTCTAGGATTGTCTAATAATGACGGGTTTTCCATGCCCGTTGATGTGCTTTTAGCATTTTAGCAACAAACTTTGTAAAGATTGATGATGGATGATACTTGCTATGTTTATGTATTTTTTAGAGCGAGGTAAACGTATTCATGTTTTTTGTATTTATCTAGTTTGTTTTCTTTGAGTCATTATTTTTGCAATGCATATTATGAGAAACTCATTGCAGAAAATTTCCTATATCTTTTTTATTACAAATTTTTTCCCTCCTCCTCCTCCTCTCTCCTCCAGTCTTACTTTTTGTCTCTCCACTCTTCCACTCCTCCACCTCTCTTCCTCCTTTCCTCCACTCATCCATCACTCATCCACTCTTCCTGCTCTCCTCCTATCCTCACTTTCTCCTCTCTTCTCTCTCATCAACTCTTCCTCCTCTCATCCTCTTCCTCCTCTCATCCTTTCCTCCTCTCTCCCTCACTCTTCCTCATCTCTCCCTCTCCTCTACTCTTCCTCATCACCTCCACTTCTCCTATCTTCCTCCTCTCCTCGACTCTTCCTCCTTTCTTCCTTTTCTCCTCTTCTCCTCTCTTCCTCTCCTTCATCTCTCTTCCTCCCCTCCTCCACTCTTACTCCACACCTCCACTCTTCTTCCTCCTCTCTTCCTTTCCTCATCTTCTCCTTTCTCTCTCTCCTCCCCTTCTCCTCTCTCCCTCTCCTCCACCTCTCTTCCTCCTTCAACTCTTCCTCCCCTCCTCTCATCCTTTCCTCTTCTGTCCCTCTCTCCACTCTTCCTCATCTCTTCCTCCTTCCTTTCATTCTTCCTCCTCTCTTCCTTTCCTTCTCTCCTCCTCTTCCACCTCTCCTTCCTTCCACTCTTCCTCCTCTCCTCTTCCTCTTCTCTCATCCTTGCTTCCTTTTCCTCATCCTCCTCCTCCTCTCCTCCTCTATTTCTACTACTACACATTCTCCTAAAATTTGTATGTTATATTTTTAAATATTATGTTATTTTTGGTTGGATGTGATTAGGAGACCTTAGGCATGTACAACTTTGATTGGATAGACTGAGTGGCTAGCATTCAGCTTTGATACAAAGGAGGCAGCAGACGCTCTCTAGATCTATAGATGTACTCATTATTATTTTTGTGTAAAACACTCTTTATAGGTCTTAAGTCCTTTATTCAGGAATGCCTTCCATTTTGATGCTAAGATGAAGGGATGAAGAAAGGTTGATTTAGTACAGGATTAATTCCGTACTATTATTTTTTTATCTGATAACATATATTCTTCGATGATGAAGAGTAGTTACACTGTACTTTACGCACAACTTTCAATAAAAATATTATGACATGCTAATTGTCGTATTCTGCCAAAAGAATCTGCAGGTATATATTATGTTAGAAGCATTATGTCTCTTATTGGATTGTTTCCAGAAACTTTTTATTTTATTTTACATTATATTGTCTTGGAAATGTGGAGTTTTAAACGTTTACCTTCATTAACACTAGGTTTGTTATATTTCTTTGTAGATTAATCTTACTTTTCCATTATTTGCAAAATTTGTAGTTATCTAGGATTGGTTTAATAATGCAGGTTTTCCATGCCTGTTGATGTGTTTTTTGCATTGTAGCAACGAACTTTGTAAATATTGATGACGGAAGATACTTGCTATGTTTATGTATTTTATAGAGCAAGGTAAATGTATTCATATTTTTTTATTGATCTATTATGTGTTCTTTGAGGCATTTTTTTTTGCAATGCATATTATGAGAAATTTTTTTTAACAGTCAATTACTACTAAAAGTAATATCATAGTAGAAAATTTCCTATATTTTTTTATTACTAGTTTTTTCCATCCTTCTCTCTTCCATTCTTCCTTTCCTTCTCTTTTTCACTCTTGCTGAGCCTCCACCTCTCTTCCTCCCTCCACTCTTTTCATCCTTTCTTCCACTTTTCCTCCCTCCTCTTCTCCTATTTCCTCCTCTCCTCCACTCTTGATCCTCTTTTCGTTTCCTCCTATTTTCCTCTCTTCGTTTCCTCCTCTTCCCCACTCTTCCTCTCCTCCATCTCTCTTCCTTCCTCCACTCTACCTCCACTCCTCCTCCTCTTCTCCTTCCCTCCTCTTCTCCTCTTCTCCTTCCTCCTCTCCTCCTTCCTCTCTCCTCTTCTCCTTCCACTCTTCCTCCTCTCGTCCTTTCCTCCTCTCTCCACTCTTCCTCCTCTTCCTCATCCTCCCTCTCCTCCACTCTTCCTCCTCTCTTCATTTTCTCCTCTCTCCTCATCTTCCTCCTCTCTCCTCCACCTTTGGAAGCTTCCTCCACTCTTCCTCTCCTCCTCTCTTCCTCCTCCCTTTTTCCTCTTCTCTTGCTTCCCTCTTCCTCATCCTCCTCTTCTCCTCCACTCTTACTACACATTTCTTCCTCCTCCTAGATATACTATTTGTATGTTATATTTTTAAATATTATATTTTTTTTGTTGGATGTCATTAGACTTTTAGTATTTCTTTCTCATTCTTATGGGTTTTAAATTTTAATTTCCAAACCTTGGGGTTGTACTCATTATTTTTTTTTTTGTATAAAATACTCTTTAATTATAGGTTTTAGTCCTTTATTCAAGAACACCTTTCATTTTGAAGCAAAAATGAAGGGATGAAGAAATGTTGATTTAGGTACTGATATTGTCGTTTCCTATTCAAAATTATACTCCTCATTTAGATGGTAAAGGTAAATACTTTGATGGCAGATTATAGGATTAATTTCATACTATTACTTTTTTATCTGATGACATATATTCTTCGATGATGAAGGATAGTTATACACTTTACATTGACAGCTTTCAATGACTATATTATGTGAAAAACTAACTGTGGTATTTTGCCCAAAGAATCAACAGGCATGTTATGTTAGAAGCATTATGTCTCTTAATGGATTGTTTCAGGAACTTTCTATTTTATTTTACAATATATTGTCTTGATAATGTGAAACTTTAAACGTTTTCCTTCATTAACTCTAGGTTTTTTTATATTTCTTTGTAGATTAATCATGCTTTTCTATTATTTTCAAAATTTGTAGTTCTGTAGGATTGTCTAATAATGCAGGTTTTCCATGCCGGTTGATGTGCTTATAGCATTGTAGCAATGAACTTTTTAAAGATTGATGACGGAAGATACTTGATATGTTTATGTATTTTATAAAGCGAGGTAAACGTATTCATATTTTTTATTGATCTATTTTGTTGTTTGAGGCATTATTTTTGCAATGCACATTATGAGAAACTTTTTTTAACAGTCAATTATTGCTAAAATTCCTATATTTTTTTTATTACAAGTTTTTTCCCTCCTCCTCTCTCCTCCACTCTTCATTTCCTCATCTTCTCCACTCTTCCACTCCTCTACCCTTTCTCCTCTCCTCCACCTCTTCCTCCGTCCACTCTTCTCCTCCTCTCTTCCACTCTTCCTTCTCTTCTCCTATCTTCATCTTCCCCTCACGGGGACAAGACTCGCCACAATGGAGCAATTGGTAGGAAAACTAACTATCGAGGTGAAGCTCCGAAAGGGGAACGAGACTC
>CM056956.1:9980302-10119483 GCA_029856935.1 Cyclocarya paliurus
GTTTCACTTCTAGTGGAAGGAAGTCATTTCATTGAGATGGGGAGGGGGTCCCCCTTCACTTTCTCCCACAATAGTTCCCTTTGTCACTACAATCCACACTATGCTTCATGAAGTTCACCTCCTGCAGTTCCCCGACGCCTGCCAAAAGCTAAGGTCGTTGCTAGCCACCTTTTGGAGTTCATCACAAGTTGTAAACCATTTGGTGATTGAGCTGCATTATTGCATATTTTATACATTTAAAAGCATAATTGTTTTATTATTTTATCATTGGTTTTAGATGAAAAAATGCTTAAGAGGCATAAATCCAAGTTGTGATTTAAATTGATTAATAGCATAATTTATTCTTATTTTTATAACTTGTTATTTAATTTGATAATACTCTCTCTATGCACAACACAATTTTAATATTTTATTTTCCATCTTTTGTCTAATTTTATTTTTATTTCTTTGATTATTTATTATTTATTTTGCTTGTCTAAGTTTTATTTTTATTTTATTTTTTGTTTAATAGCTTTTCCTAAACGACATGTAGTTTTGTCTACATGTCGTTTTGGTCATCTTCATCTTCACGCACTGCTGTAACTCTTCCATGCCGCATACACAACAGCACATTGCAACCACAGCCGTAGCCAAGCCTTTCCTACGGAACCACCATCGCACGTCTTCAACCTCTAGCACAAACCAACCACGCTGCCACTTTGCAACCTAGACAGGCCACCACTGTAGCTCATACACGGCCTCCAGCAACAGCACCTCCGCCATGCATGTGCTGCACCTGCAGCACTCTCCCTGTGGCCAAGAAAACCACTTCTCCATTACTGTAACTCAGTCTCCAGCTGCTGCACCTCCACGGCGCACGTCCTCCACTCACGTTGCATTCTTTTTCTTCCAATCAAAAACATCCGCTGCACTGTACCGCATACACAGCAGCACAATAGCGAGCCAACCGCGAGCCATTGCCATGAACTACCTTGTGTCATGCAACCACTGTACAGTGGCAGCACCAGCCATGCACGTCCCTCCAGCCTCCACACACCTCCACGTGAAAACCGACAGCAAGCATCCTTCGTTTTATGAAGTTAAAATAGAGCAAGTTTATTCTTGCCCCTTAGAACCACCCAGCGGCAAACACCACTGCTCAGCCATCCTCTACACTACCGCACGTCCATAGAAACACCAAGAGTACGGCCATGAACCGCCTTTCCACGTCCAGCAGCACCTCCATGCTGCAGTGCTCCTCCGCACGTAACAACTCCACCCAAGCAAGCCACGTCTGGCCAGCCACCTCTCGGGTTCTCTCATTTCCATTACACCGAAAAAGAAAAATAAAACAGAGTGAAAATGAAGGTAAGCAGACAAAGAATAAAAATGAAAGAAGAAAGAAGAAGAGAAAAATGAAGAAGATGCAAATTGCAGCGGAAAACAAAAAGAAAAGAAAAAAAGGCACAACAGTGGGAAGTGGGCGAAAGAATAAATGAACTGTAAAGCCGAAATCTCTTCTGCATGTGGGGAACAAGACGCACATGGGCAACCAGACGAAAAGAAAGAAAACACGGATGCAAACTTTCGGCGTGCACACTTTCGGCTATGAGTGGGAGACATAAGGACCTGGAATTAGGGACGGGTGCAAGCAACACTCATTTGCAATGTTATTTTGAAGCCTATATAAGGGCTTGGAGATAGATGGAAAAACTCGTTAGATTTTAGGAGGGGGAAGTAGACAAATAAATCAGTTAAGAGTTTTTGTAATTAGGAGTAGGAGTAGAGTAGAATTACTATTTGAAGTGTAATTTTATTTTCTAGTTTTATTATTTTTATTTTATTTCAGTTTGAAATTATGATAAACATGCCTAAATTTTCGTACTAAGGTTAGAGGTGAAGTCTAATGATTTAAATATTATTTTGGATCAACAATAGATTTTATATTGTGAGTTTGATCAATTGAGTGGTGTTAGTATTAGAAATTTTAATTATCTATATACTTTTCTTGATCTATTGTGATTTTCGAATACATTGGATGCTTGAAGAATCCCAGTGGTAATCAATTGGACTTGCGAATATTTCTACTATAAATTGTTCAAACTTAATCTTTAGTGATCGAAAGAATTTTTGGTGTTATTCTTAGAAACTTTTATTATCTATATACTTTTCTTGATCCATTGTGATTTTTGAATACATTGGATGCTTGGAGAATCCATGTGGTAATCAAATGGACTTATTCAAACTTAATCTTTGGTGATTAGTTTTCTTGGGCTTAACTGTTAAATTTTCCAGTTAAACGGAATCATTATTCTAGTTTAACTGAGCTAAATTGATTGGAAACAATATTCTAAATTATTAGACGGATCCTTGAAACCTTAGTCATTCTTCATATTGATTTATTTTATTAGTACAGTTATATTTTGTTACTTTAAAAATTCTCATCTCAGTAACTCCTCTATTTAATTTCATGTTCCTTTTAATTTTATGTGCTTGAGGATGCCAAGCACATGCTCAAGCACCCCCTCCAGTGCCAACTCCGTCAACTGAACATTTCCCTTCTTTGTATAGACACATTTCTTGGGTTGCGGAGTGAACGAGAGCCTATATTCAGCAGGGAGAGAGGCCGGGATACCTTAGCCTAAGCCCTCATAATATGTAATGCAAAAATAATGTCTCAAAGAACACAAAATAGATCAATACAACGAGCTGAATATGTTTACCTGGCGCTATAAAATCATAAATATAGAAAAGTATCTTCCGTAATCAATCTTTACGAAGTTCATTGCTACAATGCTAAAACCACATTAGCTAGCTCGGAAAACCTACATTATTAGACAATCCTAGAGAACTCCAAATTTTGCAACTAATAGAAAAATATGATTAATCTACAAAGAAATATAGCAAACCTAGACTTAATGAAGGAAAACGTTTGAACTTCCAAATTATTAAGACAATATAATGTAAAATAAAATGGAAAACTCTTGAAAACAACCCGTAGGAGACATAATATTTAAAAATAAAACATACAAATAATTTAGGAGGAAGAATTGTGTAGTAGTAAGAGAAGGAAACGAGGAGGGGAGGAGGAGAGGTAGAGTGGAAGAGAGGAGGAAGGGGTGATGGAGGAGATGAGGAAGAGATAAAAAGAGGAAAAGTGGAGGGAGGAAGATAAGAGAAAAGGAGGAAAGGATGAGAGGAGGAAGAGTAGAAGAGAGGACGAAAAAAGGATGAGAAGAAGAGTCGAGAGGAAGAGAGGTGGAGGAGATGAGGAGAGAAAGAGTGGATGAGGGGGAGAGAGGAGAAAGAGTAGAGGGAGGAAGGTCAAGACGACGAAGAGTGAAGGAGAGGAAGAGAGGGAGGAAAAGTGGATAAGAGAAGGAAGAGAGGGGGGAGGAGGAGGGAGGAGGCAGAAGATGAGGAAAGGAGGAGGAGAGAAAAAACTAGGAATAAAAAAATATAGAAAATCTTCTGTTATGATATTACTTTTAGCAATAATTGATTGTAAAAACAAAGTTCATCATAATATGCATTGCAAAAATAATGCGTCAAAGAACACAAAATAGATTAATAAAAGAACCTAAATACATTTACGAGGCTTTATAAAATCTATAAACATAGCAAAGACCTTCCGTCATCAATCTTTACAAAGTTTGTTGCTACAATGCAAAAAGCACATCAACCGACATGGAAAACCTGCATTATTAAGACAATCCTAGAGAACTACAAATTTTGCAAATTATGAAAATATATGATTAATCTACAAAGAAATATAACAAACCTAGTGTTAATGAAGGAAAACATTTGAAGTTCCACATTATCAAGACAATATAATGTAAAATAAAATGGAAGTTCCTGAAAACAATCCAATAAGAGACATAAAGCTTCTAACATAATATACCTATTGATTCTTTGGGCAAAATACTATGGTTAGCTTGTCATAATAGATATTTATCAAAAGTTGTCAGCATAAAGTGGGCAAAATACAACTTTCATCCTCGAAGAATAAGTCATTAGATAATAATAATAATAATAATAATAGTACGAAATTAATCCTATAATATGCAATCAAACTACCTTTGTTGTCTAAATGAGGAGCATAATTTCAAATATAAAACGACAATATCTGTATCTAAATCAACCTTTCTTCATCCCTTCATCCAAACATCAAAATGGAAGGCATTCATGAATAAAGGACTAAGACCTATAAAGAGTGTTTTTATACAAAAAATAATAATGAGTACACTCATCTACAGATCTAGAGAGCATCTGTCTCCTTTGTATCAAAGCTGAAGGCTAGCCACTAAGTCTATCCAATCAAAGTTGTACATGCCTAAGGTCTCCTAATCACATCCAACCAAAAATAATATAATATTTAAAAATATAACATACAAATTTTAGGAGAATGTGTTGTAGTAATAGAGGAGGGGAGGAGAGGATGAGGAAGAGGAAGTGAAGAGGAGAGAAGAGGAAGAGGAGAGAAGGAAGAAAGGAGGAGAGGAAGAGTGGAGGAAGGAGAGGTGGAAGAAGAGGAGAAAAGGAAAGGAAGATAGGAGGAAGAGTGGAGGAGAGAGAGAGATGAGGAAGAGTGGAGAGAGGGAGAGAAGAGGAAAGGATGAGAGGGGGAGTGGAGGAGGGGAGGAAGAAAGATGAAGGAAAGGAAGAGAGGAGAAGAGGAAGAGAGGAAGAGTCGAGGAGAGGAGGAAGATAGGAGAAGTGGAGGAGATGAGAAAGAGTGGAGGAGAGGGAGAGATGAGGAAGAGTGGAGAGAGGGAGAGAGGAGGAAAGGATGAGAGGAGGAAGATGGGAGAAGTGGAAGAAAAGAGAGAGGGGAGGAAGAGTGGAAGGAGGAAGAGGAGGGTCTCGAGGAGGAAGAGTTGTGGAGAGGAAGAGAGGAGGAAGAGTTGATGAGAGAAAGAAGAGAGGAGAAAAGGAGGATAGGAGGAAGAATGGAGGTGTGGTGGAAGAGTGGAGGAGGGGAGGAAGAGAGGTGGAAGAGAAGAGTGGAGGAGTGGAAGAGTGGAGGAGTGGAGAAGAAAAGTAAGTGTGGAGGAGAGAGGAGGAGGAGGAGGGAAAAAACTTGTAATAAAAAAAAATATAGGAATTTTTCTACTATGATATTACTCTAGCAGTAATTGACTGATAAAAAAAAGTTTCTCATAATATGCATTGCAAAAATAATGACTCAAAGAAAACAAACTAGATAAATAAATAAATAACATGAATACGTTTACCTCGCTCTAAAAAATACATAAACATAGCAAGTATCTTCCATCATCAATCTTTACAAAGTTTGTTGCTAAAATGCTAAAAGCACATCAACCGGCGTGGAACACCCGTCATTATTAGACAATCCTAGAGAACTACAAATTTACAAATAATGGAAAAGTATGATGAATCTATAAATAAATATAATAAACCTAGAGTTAAATGAGGAAAAACGTTTGGAGTTCCTCATTATTAAGACAATATAATGTAAAATAAAATAGAAAGTTTCTGAAAATAATCAAATAAAAGGCATATTGCTTCTAACATAACATACATGTTGATTCTGTCACAGTTAGCTTGTCATAATATAGTCATTGAAAGCTGTCAGTGTAAAGTGTGTAACTACCCTTCATCATCGACGAATATGTCATTAGATAAAAAAGTAATAGTACAGAATTAATCCTATAATCTGTCATCAAACTATTTATCTCTGTTGTCTAAATTAGGAGTATAATTTTGAATAGGAAACAACAATATCAGGACCTAAATCAACCTTTCTTCATCCCTTCATCTTCACATCAAAATGAAAGGTATTCCTGAATAAAGGGAACTAAGAATAAAGAGTATTTTATTCAAAAAAATAATAATGAGTACAAAATGTCGTCTATAGACCTAGAGAGCATCTACCTCCTTTGTATCAATGCTGAAGGCTAGCCACTAAGTCTATACAATCAAAGTTGTATATGTTTAAGACCTCCTTAACAAATCTCAAGGTTTGGAAATTAAAATTTCAAACCCGTAAGGATTGAAAAAGAAATACTTAAAGTCTAATCACATCCAACCAAAAATAATATAATATTTAAAAATATACCATACAAATATATATCTAGGAGGAAGAAATGTGTAGTAGTAAAGAGAAGAGGAGGAGACGGATGAGGTAGAGTAAGCGAGGAAGAGAATAGGAAGAGGAGAGAGGAGGAAGGAGAGGAGGAGAGAAGGAAAGGAAGAGAGGAGGAAGAGTGAAAGAAAGGAGGAAGAGTGGAGGAGAGAGATGAGGAAGAGTGGAGAGAGGAGAAAGAGTGGAGAAGAGGAGGAAGAGAAGTGGAGAGAAGAGGAGGAAGAGAAGTGGAGAAGAGGAGGAAAGGAGGAAGAGTGCAGGAGACGAGGATGACTGGAGGAGAGGAGAGGAGAAAGAGAGGAGAAGAGAAGAGGTGGAAAGGAGGAGACGAGGAAGAATGGAGGAGCGAAGGAAGAGTGGAGGGGGAGGAAGAGAGATGGAGGACCAGAAGAGTGGAAAAGAGGAGGAAATGAAGAGAGGAGGAAGAAGGAGAAGAGAAAGGAAAATGAAGAGAGGAGGAAGAAAGGGGGAGAATAGTGGAAAGAGAAGAGAATAGGAGGGAAGAAGGAGGAGAGAGGTGGAGGAGAGGGAGGAGAAGAGGAAGAGTGGAGAAAAGAAGGAAATGAGGAGTGCAGAAGACGAAGAGGAGGGAAAAACTTGTAATAAAAAAAATATAGGAAATTTTCTGCTATGATATTACTTTTAACAGTAATTGACTGCTAAAAAATAGATTCCCATAATATGCATTTCAAAAATAATGCCTCAAAAAACACAAATAGATGAATAAATAAATATGAATACGTTTACCTCGTTCTATAAAATACATAAATACAGCAAGTATCTTCTGTCATCAATCTTTACAAAGTTGGTTTCTACAATTCTAAAAGCACATCAACTGACATGAAAAATCTGCATTATTAGACAATCCTAGAGAACTACAAATTTTGCAAATAATGAAAAAGTATGATTAATCTATAAGGAAATATAATAAACATAGAGTTAATGAAAGAAAACGTAAATAAACATGAAGTTCCACATTATCAAGATTATATAATGCAAAATAAAATACGAAGTTCATGAAAAAAAAAATCCAATAACAGACATAATGATTCTAGCGTAACATACCTCTTGATTCGTTAGGCAAAATACCGCAATTAGATTGCCATAATATATTCATTGAAAGATGTCAATGTAAATTGTGTAACTACCATTCATCATCGAAGAATATATGTCATCGAATTTAAAAAAATAGTACGGAATTAATCCTATAATCTACGATCAAACTATTTTACTTTTGTCGTCAACTGAAGAGTATAATTTCGAATACGAAACAACAATACCATTACCTAATTTCGAATAGGAATATGAAAGCCAAAGCATTCATCTTTGCATCAAAATGAAAGGTATTCCTGCATAAAGGACTAAGACCTATAAAGAGTATTTTATAGAAAAAGAATAATGAGTACAAAAAGTCATATAGCGAGCGTCTGCCTCTTTTGTATCAAAGCTGAAGGCTAACCACTAAGTCTATCCAATCAAAGTTATACATGCTGGGCCTCCTCAACAAATCTCAAGTTTTGAAATAAAAATTAAAAACCAATAAGGATTGCGAAAGAAATACTAAAAGTCTAATCAATTAATATAATATTTAAAAATATAACAAACAAACAGTATATATCTTGGAGGAAAAATGTATGTAGTAAGAGTGGAGGAGAAGAGAAAGAGGATGAGGAAGAGGAAGCGAGGAGTAGAAGAGGAAAAAAGGACGAGGAAGAGAGGAGGAGAGGAAGAGTGGAGGAAGGGAGAGAGGTGGAGAAGATGAGGAAGGGGAGGAAATGAAGAGAAGAGGAAGAGTGAAAGAGAGGAGGAAGAGTGGAGGAGAGAGATGAGGAAAAGTGGAGAGAGGGAGAGAGGAGGAAGAGAGAAGGGAGGAAGAGTGGAAGGAGGAAGAAAGGTGGAGGAAGAGGAGGAGAGTAGGAAGAGAGGGGGAGAGAAAGAGAGGAGAATGGGGGGAAATGAAGAGACGACGAAGATTAAAGGGAGGAAGGAAGAGAGGAGAAGAGCAGTAAAGGAGGAGAGGAGGAAGAGTGGAGGCGTGAAGGAAGAGTGGATGAGGAGGGGAGGAAGAGTGGAGAAGAAGAGGAAACGAAGAGAGGATCAAGAGTAGAGGAGAGGAGGAAGCTAGGAGAAGAAAGGAAGAGTGGAAGAGAGGATGAGAAGAGTGGAGGTAGGAAGAGAGGTGGAGGAGAGAAGGAAGAGCGGAGAAGAGAAAGAAAGGAAGAGTGGAGGAGGGAAAAATATTTTAATAAAAAAAAATATATGAAATTTTCTGTTATGACATATTATTTTAGCAGTAATTGACTAAAAAAAGTTTATCGTAATATGCATTGGAAAAATAATGCCTTAAAGAACACAAAATAGATTAATGAAAAAGCACGAATACGTTTACCTCTCTCTATAAAATACATAAACATAGCAAGGATCTTCCGTCATCAATCTTTACAAAGTTCGTTGCTACAATGCTAAAACACATCAACCGGCATGGAAAACCTGCATTATTAGACAATCCTAGAAAACTACAAAGTTTACAAAATAATAGAAAAGTATGATTAATCTACAAAGAAATATAACAAATCTAGTTATTGAAGGAAAACGTTTGAAGTTCCACATTATCAAGACAATAGAATGTAAAATAAAATAGAAAGTTCCTGAAAACAATCCAATAAGAGACATAATGCTTCTAACATAACATACCTAATATGTGCTTGGGCAAAATACCGCAGTTAGTTAATTTCAAATAGGAAACGACAATATCTTACCTAATTTCGACTAAAAATATAAAGACTTCAGCTTTCATTCATCTTTGCATCAAAATGAAAGGTATTCCTACATAAAGGACTAAGACCTATAAAGAGTATTTTATAGAAAAAGAATAATGAGTACAAAATGTCATCTATACACCTAGTCTGCCTCTTTTGTATCAAAGCTGAGGGCTAGCCACTAAGTCTATCCAATCAAAGTTGTACATGCCTAAGGCCTCCTCAACAAATCTCAAGGTTTGGAATAAAAATTTAAAATCTGTAAGGATTGTGGAAGAAATAATAAAAGTCTAATCAAATAATATAATATTTAAAAATATAAAATACAAATAGTATATCTAGGAGGAATAAATGTCTAGTAGTAAGAGTGGAGGAGGATGATGAAGAGGTAGCGAGGAGGAGAAGAGGAAAAAAGAGGAGAAGGAAGAGAGGAGAGAGGAAGAATGGAGGAAGGAAGAGTGGTGGAGGAGAGAGGAAGAGGAGGAAAATGAAGAGAAGATGAAGAGTGGAGAGAGGAGGAGAGAGGGAGAGATGAGGAAGAGTGGAGAGAGGAGGAGAAGGAAGAGAGGAAGGGAGGAAGAGTGGAAGGAGGGAAAGAGGAGAGTAGGAAGAGTGGAGGAGAGGAAGAAAGGAGAAGAGGAGGAAAGAGAGAGTGGAGGAAGAGCGGATAAGAGAAGGAAGATAGAGAATAGGTGGAAGGAGGAGACGAGGAAGAATGGAGGTGTGGAGGAAGAGTGGAGGGGAGAAGGAAGAGAGGAGAAGAGTAGGAAAGGAAGAAGAGTGGAGGCATGGAGAAGAGTGAATGAGGGAGGAAGAGTGGAGAAGAGGAGAAAAGAAGAGAAGAGAAAAGGAGGAAATGAAGAGAGGAGGAAAGGAGGAGAGGAAGAAGAGTGGAGGCTTAGAGGAAGAGAGGAGGGAGGAAGAGTGGAAGGAGGAAAAGAGGTAGAGGAAAGGAAGAGAGTAGGAAGAGTGGGGAGAGGAAGAGAGGAGAAGAGGAGGAAATGAAGAGAGGATGAAGATTGGAAGGGAGAAGGAAGAGAAGAGAATAGGAGGAAAGGAGGAGAGGAGGAAGAGTGGAGGCGTGGAGGAAAAGTGGAGGAGGGGAGAAAGAGTGGAGGCGTGGAGGGCATGGAGGTAGAGTGGAGGAGGGAGGAAGAGTGGAGGGAGGAAGAGAGATCAAGGAGAGGAAGAAGAGGAAAGGAAGAGAGGAGAAGAGGAGGAAACGAACTAAGGATCAAGAGTGGAGAGGGAGGAAGATAGGATGAGACGAGTTGGAGAGGATGGAAGGGAGAGGAGGAAAGGATGAGAGGAGGGGAGGAAGAGCTGAGGTGAGGGAGAGATGAATGAGGAAGAGTAGAGAGAGGAAGAGAGGAGGGAAGAGAGGAAAGAGGAGGAAAGGAGGAGAGGAGGAAGAGTGGAGGCGTGGAGGGCATGGAGGTAGAGTGGAGGATGGGAGGAAGAGTGGAGGGAGGAGAGGATGAGTAGAGAAGAGGAAAGGAAGAGAGGAAAAAGGTGGAAATGAAGAGAGGATTAAGAGTGGAGGAGGAAGAGGTGAAGAGAGGAGGGAGGGAGAGAGAAGACAGGATGAGAGGGGAAGAGAGGAGGGAGGAAGAGTGGAAGGAGGATGAGAGGTGAGGAAGAGGAGGAGAGTAGGAAGAGTGGGGGAGAGGAAGGGAGGAGAAGAGGAGGAAATGAAAAGAGGAGGAATAGTGGAGGGGAGAAGGAAGAGAGGAGAAGAGGAGGAAATGAGGAAAGGAGGAAGAGTGGAGGCATGGAGGTAGAGTGGAGGAGGGGAGGAAGAGTGGAGGGAGGAAGAGAGAAGGAGGAGAGGAAGAGTGGAGAAGAGGAAAGGAAGAGAGGAGAAGAGGAGGAAACGAAGAGAGGATTAAGAGTGAAGGAGAGGAGAAAGATAGGAGAAGATGAGGAAATAAAGAGTGGAGGAGTGGAGAAGAGATGGAAAGAAAGAGTGGAGGAGAGGAAGAGGGAAAAAACGTGTAATAAAAAAAATATAGAAAATTTTCTGTCATGATATTACTTTCAGTAGTAATTGACTGTTAAAAAAAAGTTTCTCATAATATGCATTGCAAAAATAATGCCTCAAAGAATACAAAATAGATCAATAACAAAAATATGAATACATTTACCTCGCTCTATAAAATACATAAACATAACAAGTATCTTCCGTCATCAATCTTTACAAAGTTCGTTGCTATAATGCAAAAAGCACATCAACCGGCATGGAAAACCTGTATTATTAGACAATCCTAGAAAACTACAAATTTTGCAAATAATGGAAAAGTAAGATTAATCTACAATGAAGTATAACTAACCTAATGTTAATGAAGGAAAACGTTTGAAATTCCACATTATCAAGACAATATAATTTAAAATAAAATAAAAAGTTCTTGAAAACAATCCAATAAGAGACATAATGCTTCTAACATAACATACCTGCAGACTTTGGACAGAATACCACAGTTAGCTTGTCATAATATATTTATCGAAAGTTGTACGCATAAAGTGTGTAATTAGCTTTCATCATCGAAGAATATTTGTTATCAGATAAAAAAATAATGGTACGAAATTAATCTTGTAATCTATCATCAAACTATTTACCTTTGCCGCTAAATGAGGATTATAATTTCGAATAAAAAACGACAATATATGTACCTAAATCAACCGTTCTTCATCCCTTCATCTTTGCATCAAAATGATGTGCAAAGGATGAGCCAGAAGTACTCACTGCTGAAAGACTCTGAAAAAAGGGTTTAACAAAAATGATGAAAGCATTAGAACACTTGTAAATCAGAAGTTACCCGGAAAATTTTCTCTAACATGTTTCACATATATATGAATTTACCTCTAGAAAATAGAATTAGTTTTTAACTGTATTGCTTTCTTGCATGACTACCTAATGTAAACAAAGTTCACCGAACTTAAGGAGGCTCTTCAAAAACAAAACAAAAAAAGTAGGAAATCATCTTTCAAAAATCAAGAGTCTCATATGATTTCAACCAGAGGAGGCAAACGGCAAATACACTTGTAATTGACACACTTGTGCATGCAGAATATTTGGAGTTAAAAGACCATAAGCCCCCATCCTGTTCCAACTCAAGAGGACAATTCCAAGGTGTCTTACGAGGAACCCTATATAAATTCTCAAGCATGTAGAATTATCCTATCAGATGAGGTCATGCACAATTACTGAAACTAGGTGTTTATTTCAGGAGTTGGTTTGATATGATGTACACTAATCAATGTATGCGGACTTTGCAAACGCAGACCCAAACTGTTCAATAGCGTCAGCTACATTTGAAAAAGTTAACAGATTGATTTCCAGGACCTATATAAAATAAAAGTGTCACAGTGGCTGAAAAGAGCAGCAACTATCCAAATGGAAGTTAGATAGCATTAACCTTTGTTTGAATCAAAACCTTTGTTTGAAGGAAACTATGTTCAGGAAGATTTGGCTTCAAAACATCTGGAAAAGCCGTTGCCTCATGGATCAGGTTCTTCTGTTAAAACCACAAAGAATTGAAAGTACAAATGAAAATCAATTAACCCCTATGAAGCCTGTCAGTATTAAAAAAAATTAAAGCAATAACAATGGAAAGTCACACGTCTTTATTATTACATTAATATACCAACTCAAAATTCATTAGGGACAACAAACCTGAAGAAAGAGGAGCAATCCTATTTTTTTATTTTTATTTTTTGACAGGAACAATCTTATGTAGCAACATTCAATTCCAGCAAAAGAAAGATCCAGATACACATTGAATGTCAAACTGGACAACAGAGACAGTGAGGAGAGATAAGGCCAATACAACCAGTGCTTACAGACATCCTGAGTGGCCAGAAATCAAATGGAGAAACCTTGACATGGATGAAGAACATTGAAGCTATGAAATATTAGCAGCCAACGAAATGTGTTCGATTGAAAAAAAAAATTGAACGGTAAGATGTGTTTCATTGGAGAATCAACATGTAAAACCTGGAATTTGGCAACTGTGTCCGGTGTTCGGAGGATTCCTTGGGGGGACTCGGCGGCAATTTCTGCAGCTTCTTTGTACTTTGTTTGGGAAAATAAGTCTTGGAAACGTTGGACAAGCCCACGCTATCCTACAACCATCACTACTAGAGAAGAAAGTGGTGGAGAAAAGAGCATCTTGGTGGTTAGAGTTCTCGTTAAAACAGAGGAGTAATCTGACCCACCAATCACAGAAAAAGGGAGAAAAATTAAGAACCAAGTAAAGGTTAACGGCACTCTCATTCTGGATCAGGCGAACCACCAGGTACGAGAATGGCAATGTTGTTTCCATTTAGTAAAATCTGATCAAGCTTTGTTATCCGTCTCCCTTCAGCAGTGATCTCATACTCTGTGACGGCTTCGAGGACCATATTGACGTAGACGTCGAAGAACCTGAGAGTACCAACGAGCTCCTTGTCCCCCTTCATTATCACCCATATCTTCGATCCAATGCACCTATCAATTAGTTCTGACGGGAGCAGTTGCGAAGGATTGTTAGCGGCCATTGAGCGTTTGAAAGAAGCGAGCGGTGGCAGTACGCGGAGCGACTAAGGCAGTCATTACATCTTCTTGTGTTCTTTCATCACTAGAAGATTATAACGGCTATTTTTTGGATTTTGTTTAAAATTCAAATTAAAACCACGGTAACTAGCTTTATTAGCCTCCGAAGAGTTCATGTGAAGAGCTGATCGGCCAATTGGAGTATTTGCTTTTGTATTGAGAATTTATTTTCACTCTTTTATCTCTTAAAAACAAGTATAAATCATCAGCAACATTATATTCACAGCCTTTTACAATTGATTTTACAACCTTTTAACGACAGGAACACTAAATCATGTAAATTATTTCTTTCTTATTAGATGTTTTTCACAAAATATAAATTTCTATTTTTACTTAGATTGTAATTTTTCCTTGATGAATTCAATGGAAACGTAAATCTAGTTTACTGTAAATTCTTACTTTTTGAGATAAAAAATAATAATCCATCATATCAAACTAACATCAACGCCTTAATATGGATTTATCGATTTTTTTTATTTGTTGCCGATTAATCAAGTAGTTTCACTTGCTGTAATGTTGATAACATGAATGAAACCCGACACTACGATGGTTTCGTGACATGGGTATGTGAAGTTCATGTAATTACTGGTTAGGCGTGCAACTTATGTGCTTGTAACCAATTCTTATGACCTTATGGTATAAACCATAAAGAGACAGAAAGGCTATCCCATTAGTCCTTGAGTTCCTTTGGGATCTTCGGAATAATCTTTGTAACAAATAGTGGCAGAGAGTCATGTATGGCCTGACATTAACGTGCGGTGTCGATAGTGAGTTGAAATGAGATGAAAGTTGAAAATAAAAGAAAATATTGTTAGAATTTTATTTTTCAATATTATTATTATTTTGTGATTGAAAAAATTGAATTGTTATTATATTTTAAGTAGAAATTTGAAAAAATTGTAATGATAAGATGAGATAAAATTAAATACTTTTTGTATCCAAACAGAACTTACAAAAAGAAGCACGATTAGCTTTAGCCTTCCTTTTTTAAAGAGATTTGTTTATGGAAAATGATAAATGCAGGGGTGTTGGCGCAGGAAGTTGCGCACGGAAAGCTGGTGGCATCTATGCGTAAAATGATACGATGCGGTTCATTGGGATTTTTAAACGGTGCGTTTCCACTTACTCTCTATTCGGATTCCCTCCTCCCTCTCCATCTTCTCCATCTCCCTGCTTCATCTTCAAAGCTTCTTGCAACCCGAGATGGCTTTCTGAACATATCAAAACCCCGCATAAATCTGTAAATTAATACACCTTCCCGCTGGTGGATGCCTTTGATTTTTGTATACTAGGTGAAATTTTCTTGTGGTTTGTTTTATCCAAAAGTGTCTAAAAATCAAGAGTCAAAGTCAAAGATGTCGGATATTGCTTTGTTGGTGGTAGAGGAGTGTGAAAGGAGGGTGAAGAATGCAAGGCAGTTGGTGGTGTTGAAAGTGGGTTTGAGATTGACCTAGCTTCTTATGCTTCTATCTTGGCTTGGAGTCTCAAGATGAAGATTGCTGGATTGGAGAAATTGGAGCTTCTTGATTGGGTTCGGGAGCCCAGACCCCAGATTAGTCTTATTGCTTCTGCTATTTTCTTCTCTACTTAAATTTCCATTTCTTTTGAAAAAAATGTCTTTTTCTCAAAGATCATATGTACATAAATTCCAATTTTGCCTCTGTACATCTTTATATTATAATTGAAGCCTGAAAAAGGGTCATTGTTAATGATGTGTTGAGCTTATAATCTTGTGTTTCGAGAATGAAAATGGATCAAAAAATTGTTTATAAAAACATGCTGAATTCATGGAATAGGGGGTCTAGAATTCGCAAGGCATGGCTAAGATTTGCATTTTGGGTGGGTGTAGGTTGAATCAATCTACAACTATGAATCAAATTCATTTTGGGATTTATTTGATCGGAATCAGCATTTCTTACAATTCGCATCTGAGGAATGACATGGGTCACGGAGGAATGATGAACATAAGTGGGGTCAGAAATGGGTTGCGAAAATCAGTGTGAAGAAGATGAATGGAACTCTTCTCAGATGGTCGATTTTGCAGCTTTCATTCGTGTTTTCATCTTCCATTTTCTTTTTTTATTTATTAATTATAGCTGACGTGGCAGGCGTGCGCAACTTCCTGCACCAACTCTCCTGCCCATAGTGGTATTGTTTGTTTATTGGGTCATTTACCTGCAAGTTACCTACTCGTGAATCCGGAGATCGTTTAGAGGCTAAGAAAAGAGAAATTTGTGTACGTAAATAAGCTCCTCAGCTAGCTAGTGTATTTTGGACTCTATTACAGGGACTAATACATGGGACCATAGTTTTTTTGCCTTTTTATTTTTTTTAAAAAAAAAAAGACAAAATGGACTATCTATCTGATAAGCATTTTCCATCTTTTTTATTAAGTTTTTTATTTTCATCTAGCAAAATGCAAGAATAAAAGCATTTGATAATGAAATGCATGCCGAATGTTGATCAGTTACTTTAGAAGAGCATATACTTTTCACAGAGAAATTCTTATTGCAGTCCCCGAATGGGGATTGCATTGCAGGCTTAATAAAATGCTGTGTTTCATTAAATAAAACACTGCGTTTCATTACAGGGAAATGAGAAATTGAATCCCTTCCCCCCACCCATTGAGCTTCATCGTTATCCCTCATCCCCCTTCTGAGTTGCCTAATCTGAATCCCTCCCCTTTTGAAGATCCATCTCCTCCGAGCGTCGTAGTGTCCCCGAATGGCTCTCAAGTTTCTCTGCCATCATCGTCGCCACTATCCTGGAGTCAGATCGAGTTCAAAGGCCAACGAACCCAGTGTCGTCGCCGCTGTCCTGGAGTCCAACGTTTTCTTCTACCCTAGGATTCGTCCACTACTTCAACCATTCCATCGTCCACTTCATCCCCTTCTTCATACAGTTATTGACGAGTACGTGAAGATGAAAAGTTATGGTAGTATTTTGATGATTGATATTATGTGGTAATCGGAAGTTCATCGTAGGAATAGCATTTTGATCACTTAGGCCATTTTCAATAACCTCAAATGAGAGCTCAGTCATACCAAAAGTATTCGAACTCTGCACCTGAGAAAGAGCTTCAAAGCAACTCAAGTATCCACGCCACTATTTTCACCCAAGTTGAAGAATACCCTCTTGTTATGCTTAAATAAGTTGGAGGTTGACCCTTTTGATAACTTAAGTTTGGTTTGGAGGCAATAAATTTCAGCAATTAAGACCTAGCTTGGCAGCACCTATTTGGTAAAAGTATTATAAATGCATCTTCTAATTTTCTCATTGCAGTGCTTAAAAAGTTAACATGTATGTGTGCGCACGCAAACATTTTTGCTCCAATTTCTAAACTGCAATGACAGCTCAAGACGAAGAAAATGGTCATGGAAACAAGCAAAAGTTATTGTTAATAATTCTCCTTCCTATTGCTTTGATCATTATCCTTGTAGTCTTCATGATGTGTTGTGTACAAGGAAGAGTACTGAAGTTAAAAGGTAAGTGCCATCAACAATTGAGTTTGCCATTAATATCAATGGAAAGAAATGGTGGAGATTTGGTTGGGTGCGCGAGGCATATTGCAGAAGCATTTCAAAAGTTTTTGGCTGTTGTGCTTTAGGTTGAAGAGAAGTTCCAAATTTTTAAACCATTGCAGCACTACTCTAACATCTTTTAACAAATGTGACAACTCTACAGCCATTTAAAAAAGATAAATTGAATCAACCTTAGGAAGAACTACAACGAACATACCTCGCTCAACAAAAATGATTGCTCGAAAATCTTGTGTCCTGACACTTGAGAAGTATTATAAACATTTGAATTTAAGACACCTAAATGAGACTTGGCATTGCCTTAAATGCTTTCCATCACAAGTAACTGCAAAGTCCTGTCCAAGTACAATACCGTTTACTATAGGATATAATTACCCAAAAGAGGAGAAGAGGAGGAAGAGTTGAATGGGCTCGAAGCGTAGAAGTTGAGGGGGCTGGAGAGTAAAGGGGAAATATGAGTAAAAGAGTGAGTAGTAGGTGGTCAAATCTTATTCATTTTATTTTTAATTCAAATATGAGTCGAGATTGCACTCTTCATTGAATTGCATTTTATATTCACAAATAGTTTTTGTAAATATTCGAATGAGTTCAAACTTGTGCTGCTACATTTAGATAAACAGATTATTTTATTTTATTTTATAATTTTATTTACTAATTTTGACCAAAATTTTGCTAACATCTTTATAAAGTTTCTATATACATAAGTCAAGTCATTATATTTACAATGTGCGTCAAAAAATGATTATATTTATAATGATTAAGTAGCATGTTTAGGATTTGGAACTTGATTTCCTCTAATTTCTATCATTATTTAAAATATTTTTATTATAAAATAATAAATATGAAGTTATTTAAGTTTATATAAGCTTGTACGAGTCGAATCGAATCTTATATAAGTTGTATTATTTAATAATAAATTATGATTTTGTATTAGTGAAGGACTCGTTTAATAAAAAAATCAAGTCAAATTCGAGTTTGACTGAATCAATCTCAAAGAATAGTCCTATATATTTACATCCTTGAAAAGATAAAGATGCAGAATGTAAATAAAAAGAAAAATTAGTGCCGGCTCCAAATATTTCTGTTTGGGACATGTAAACAAGAAGTGTGTATACAATCAATGGGGTCCATTTTTTCAAACCCAGTGTTATACAAACTTCCAGAGTTTTTTTTGATCTAGACTTGGCGCCAAATTTGTAATTCGACAGTAGCGATTAAGGCCTCATTTATTTTTATAGATGAAATAAAATGAGATGAATTGAGATAAAAGTTAAAAATTAAATAAAAAATTATTAAAATACATATTTTTAATATTATTATTATTTTGAGATTTGAAAAAGTTAGAATTGTTTATTTTATTTTATGTAAAATTTTGAAGAAGTTATAATAATTAGATGAGATGAGATTAGAGCTGTAAAAATAAACCGAAAAATCAGCCCCAACCAGTCTGAACCGGTTGGTTTGGTCCGATTTTGGACCGGTTTGGTTCCGGACCCGTTCCTCCATTTTATAAACCGGTCATAACCAGTCTGATCCTGATTTTATGTTTTCTAGGACCGGTTCGATTCTCATATTTATATATTTTTAATATTATATATAATATTTTTTTATTATATATTATTTTTAAAAATTATAATTATATATGAAATAATGTTATATTATAATTTATAACATAAAATTTTAACCTTAAACATGAACATTTATTTGATCATATGTTTTAAATATAAAATATATATTAATTATATTTTACGACTTAATAAAATCTCAACATATTCATTTTAATAAATATATTAGAAATACTAATATACATTAGTATATTAATTAATATATTATCACTAACATATAGTAATAGTACTATACCAATAGTATTACTATATACTAATAGTATTAGTGTATTACTAATATATATATATATATATTAACACTTTTGCAGCACCTTATTCTGCAAATCAGGTTGCTGCTCAAATTACTGCCTCAAGTCATGAAGCACCTGCTCTAAGTGTCTCTCAATTGAACCTCTCTCAAGCACAAGCACAGCACCTCATGGCTATTGTCAATGCTTAATATCCTCATATGAACTTGGGACAAACTAAGCCAATTCTGCCTAAACTTGCTCTTGCCAAACCAAACATTACTCAAACTAGCTCCTCGACCACACCTTACTCAAACTTAGCCAGTAATCATCACTGCCTCTTCACTCTATCCATACCTACTGATCACTCTCATCTCAATACTTTGAATCAATGCAAACACAATTCATCTTGCCATCATAAGCACTCTGACATCTATAACACACCATGGATCCTTGACACAGAAGCCATTGATCACATGGTGTTCTCCACCTCCTTCTTTGACAATCCATCTTGCATACAAGCCTTTGTGCAACTCCCAAATGGTACAAGGGCTCAAGTCACACACATAGGCATTGTTAAGCTATCAGATTCACTATCACTAATTGATGTCTTATGTGTACCCTCCTTCACTTTCAACCTCATCTCAATTAGCAAACTCACTCAAAAACCAAATACGTGTCTGTTTTTCTTAAAAGATCTTTACTTCATTCAAGTCCTCTTTTCATGGATGACGATTGGACTTGCTAAGATTCATGTTGGCCTCTATTATCTGCTGCCTCCTTCTCATGATAGCAACATCAACCCTTCTTTAAATTTTTCCAATCAAGCTCGAGTTAACCAAACAACTATACAACAAGATTTTGATCTATGAGACTTTAGATTAGGACATTTATCTTCACAAAGAATGAATTTTATTCATTCTCTTGTTCCTAATGTAAAGTTCAAGGACCTATCTCATTGTAAGATCTATCATTTGGCCAAGCAGAAATAGCTTCTTTTTCTTCCAAGTGTATCCAGTAGTTCATTTCCTTTTGACTTAATCCATTGTGATATATGGGGTCCATATTCTTACGCATCAATTCAAGGCTTTCATTACTCCTTAATCATTGTGGATGATTATTCAAGAATCACTTGAATTTTTTTAATGAAACTAAAATCTAACACAAGGCCTATCCTACAATCATTCTTTCAGCTCATACACACTCAATTCAATAGCAAAGTTAAGAAAATCATAATTGATAATGGCCTTGAATTCAAGATAGCTGATTTTTATAAAGACCATGGCATCATTCACCAAAAAACATGTGTGTATACCCCTCAACAGAATGATATTGTTAAGAGGAAACACCAATACCTCTTGAATGTTGCTGGAGCACTCCTCTTTCAAACTGGTTTACCCATTCATTTTTGGGGAGATGCCATCTTAATTGTAGCATACATCATCAATAGGATTCCTATACCCCTCATTTCTAACCAATCTCCCTATGAAAAGCTCTTTTCATCACCACCCTCCTATGCTCATCTTTACGTCTTTGGTTGCCTAAGTTATGCTAGCACTCCTAAGCACCATAGAACCAAGTTTGAATCTCGAGCCAAGCCTTGCATTTTCCTAGGATACCCTGCAAACATCAAAGGTTACAAGCTCTATGACATAGAGACTCATTCCACCTTTATTTCTAGGGATGTAATCTTCCATGAATTTGTTTTCCCATTCCAGTCCACCTCCACTCCCTCCTCTCATTCCTTTATAGACATTCACTCATCCTTCCCTCATAATCTAGTTTTACCTCCTCCACCACCAGATAACTCTACTTTCTGCCTCCTCTTAATAAGCTACAATCTAACACATCTAGTTCTACTCTCCAATCTCAACCACCTTTTCTTGAAACACCTTTGCTTGCTACCTCTTTTGATCCACCTCTTCCTTCACCTCATCTTGATGAGCTCCATGCCACCTTATCTCCTGATCCACCTCCTCGAAGGTCCACCAGAGATAGGCATCAACCTGCCTATCTTCAGCAATACCTTTGTCAGATAGTAGAATCTCTACCTCTCAATGCATCCTCTCCATCCTCCACACTTCATCCACTCAATCATTACCTCACTTACAAACACCTCTCTTTATCTCACCAATCCTTTTCTATTTGCCTTTCCCTATTTTCTAAACCTAACTCCTATAATGAAGCTGTGAAATTTAAACATTGGCAAGATGCAATACAAGTTGAACTCAGTGCCTTAAAAGAAAATAACTCTTGGATTGTTACCTCCCTCCCCCCAACAGAACTGTCATTGGCTGTAAATATGTCTACAAAGTAAAGCTTAAGTCTGATGGCTCTTTTGAAAGTCACAAAGCTAGACTTGTAGCCAATGGTTATACTCAAAGAGAAGGTTTTGATTTCCAAGAAACGTTCAGTCCAGTGGCTAAACTCACCACTGTTCGTGTCTTCCTTGCCTTAGCATCTATTCAAAACTGGTTCTTATCTCAAATGAATGTTCATAATGCTTTTTTACATGGGGATCTCAATAAGAAAATTTATATGGAAATCCCACTAGGTTATCACGTTCACAAAGAACAGATTGAGGGGGAGAAATTAGTATAAACTGAATAAGTCCCTCTATGGACTTAAATAAGTATCAAGGCAATGGTTCTCAAAATTTTCCAACTCACTCACTTTTATTGGATTTCAGCAATCTAAATTTGACTATTCTTTATTCACTAAAGTTAGTCAAAAAGGGTTCACAACACTCCTAATGTATGTGGATGATATCATAGTAGGAGGTAATTCTCAAGATGAAATTGATTCACTCAAAACTTACCTTCACAGCAAGTTCAAACTCAAAGACCTTGGACCCCTCAAATATTTCCTAGGCCTAGAGGTTACAAAGTCATCTTCTGGAATCAATATCTGTCAAAGGAAGTATACCCTCGAAAAATTGGAAAATGAAGGTTTACTTGGCACCAAAACAGTCTCTACACCTATTGAGTTGAACCACAAGTTGAGCCACACCAGAAATGAGATTTTGCTAGACCCCACAACCTACAGAAGACTCATTGGAAGGTTCATTTATTTAACATTTACCATGCCAGACAACACTTATGCTGTGAATGTTCTAAGCCAATTTATGGTCAAGTCTTCACAAACTCATATGCACTCCGCCTATAGAGTTCTTAGATATTTCAAAGGATCCATAGGTCAGGGCATTTTCTTGTCATCAAGATAATCTTTACACTTAAAGGCTAATAGTGACTCTGATTGGATTGCTAGTCTCAAGACTAGAAGGTCTAAAACAGGTTTTTGTGTGTTTATTGGAGGTTCATTGATAACTTGGATATCAAAGAAACAAGTAGTTGTCTCTAGGTCTACAGCTGAGGCAAAATATGTGATACTCCGTCTTTTAGTGTATTTTAACTGAAATATTTTTTTAATTAATTTAAAGGTTGGTTCTCTTATTTTAAAATTATGAGAGTTTTGATATATTATTTTATAATATTTTTAACTTGTGAAAATTATTTTTAATGTGTTTTCTTAATATTAATTACTGTTTTACATTTAAATTGATCTTTAATTTAAATTGGTTTTGTTTATGAATTTAAAAATTATTATTGTTGAAGGATTTTATTATTATTTTATTTAAATTTTTCACTTCGTTTAAATTATTTTATTTAGCTTACTGTTTTAAAATTCTTTTCGTTGGATCATTTTTGTGACCCAAGTTGTGAGGATTAGACCTCATTTCTTTCCCTTCCTTTTTCTTTTTCCTTTTTCTTTTTTTCCTTTTTCCTTCCTTTTTCTTTTCTCCTTCTTTTCTTTTCTTTCTTTTCTTCTTCTTCATTTCTCCTCCCAGCTACGCGACACCTCCTCTCTCTCTCCTTCATCCGTTTCGTTCACCTCCTCCACCCAACACCACAGTGGGCCACCATCCGGCGACACCGCCCAGCCCACAACTTTCCCCACCGGCCGACGATCTCCCACCACCAATCTCAGCCCCTCCCACGCTGCCGTCGACTAGCACGAACGGCTTGAAGAAGCGGCATTCCATTCGTCCTTACGCCGCCATCGCGCCACCTCCAGCCACCATTTCTTCACCACATCTTCCTCGACCTCTCAGCTACCTAAAACACCCATCCCCAGCCTTGATCCGTTACCAGTGAAGCCCAGCCAACCCCATTTTCGATTTGGATATTTTGGTCTTCAAACGCCTCCCACGCCGCCACCTACGGCTAACCACCACCACCACTAGTTTCACCGACATTTCTAAACCCTACCCTTATAATCTCAATTCTTCGTTTGATCCCGATCAAAATCCACTATTTTTGACCCATGCCACAGTGCATTTTGCACTACTCAGTTGCTGTTTTTCCACTTCTAGCTCATCCGTGATCCTTCGAAAATTATAATAAAGTGCTGTAAAATACATTTGAGATTTAAATGTATTTTTACACTAATACTCATTTACAGTAAATTAGTTGGTTGTGCCGGACTATGTCAGAGGAGTAAGGAGATCGGTTGGATTGGAGGATTAAATTGTTTGTGTGATTGGATATATTGGGATTTGTTGGATGTTGGATATTGATGTTGTGTCATATTCATTGCATATTTGCATGCATGTTCATTTTTGTAAATAAAAACTAAGTTTTCGCATAATTGCATACATGTTCACGTGTATATTTGAAAACTGGGTTCATGTGAGAAAAAAGAAAAAAAGACTGTAGGGATGGTGGTAAGCAAGGATGGTGGTATAGTCTCGCCTGTGATTCCCGCCTACGGTGCAAGCGATAGGGATGGTGGTAAGCAAAGATAATGGTATAGTTTTGCCTGTAATTCCCGCCTACGGTGCACGTGATAGGGATGGTGGTAAGCAGGGATGGTGGTAGAGTCTACCTGTGATTCCCGCCTACAGTGCTCTAATAGGTACCCTTGTGTGGAAATGAACTGTTGGGATGGTGGTATAGTCCCGCCTGTGATTCCCGCCTACGGTACACACAGTAGAGATGGTGGTATAGTCCTGTTGAGTCTAAACTTTCACTCAAAATAATGAGTAAAAATCCAGATCAGTTTTACCTGCAAGTATACAGGTGTTGTAGTATTTTACAGGATCGAATCCACAGGGATTGACTAATATGATAAAGTGAATAAAATAAAAATAAATTATTAAAAAGAACGTGCAATAAAAGGAAGAAAATAGATTTTTGAAATGAAGATTTTTAAAGGAATAAAATATAACTGAACTTAATAAAATAAATTAATACAAAAATGACTAAGGTTTCGAGGATCCGTCTAATAATTTAGAATATCATTCCCAATCAATTTAGCTCAGTTAGACTGGAATAATGATTCTGTCTAACTGGAGGATTTAACAATTACGCCCAAGAAAACTAATCACGAATAATTAATGATGTAAACATTTAAAAATCCAATTGATTATCACATAGATTCTTCAAGCATCCCCTGTCACAATAGATCAAGAAAAATATATAGATAATCAAAGTTTCTAACACCAAAAATTCTTCTGATTACTAAAGTTTGAATAATTGATGAAATAAACATTTAAAAGTCCAATTGATTACCACAGGGATTCTTCAAGCATCCACTGTATTCGGAAATCACAATAGATCAAGAAAAGTATATAGATAATCAAAATTTCTAATAATAACACCAAAAATTCTTCCGATCACTAAAGATTAAGTTTGAACAATTTATAGTAAAAAACATTCACAAGTCCAATTGATTACCACAGGGATTCTTCAAGCATCCACTGTCACAATAGATCAAGAAAAATATATAGATAATCAAAGTTTCTAATAATAACACCATTCAATTGATCAAACTCACAATATAAACCAAAATAATATTTAAATCATTAGACTTCACCTCTAACCTCAGTACGAAAATGTATTTTATAACTCCAAACTGAAATAATAACTCCAAACTGAAATAATAGTAAAAATAATAAAACAAAAAAAATATAAATCACACTTAAAATATTATTTCTACTCTACTCCTAATTACAAAGAAACTACAACTAAAAACTCTAAAACTATGATGCTCTCTAATCTAAAATTTGATGCCCTTTCTTCGTTCATTTGAAGCCTTTTTATAGGCTTCAAAAGTCGCAAGGAATAAAAACTCTCGTCGCCCACTGAACTGATCCGCTGGCTTGTTTCCCACTGTGGAAATCGACTTGTTTATTTTTTTCTTTCTTTTTTCGTTCACCTTGCTGCATGCACCGAATGGTCTTTGTTTATTTTCTTTTCTTCCTCTCTGCTGAAACCGACTTGCACCTCACACTTTTCCAGCTCTATCCTTCTCTTGGCCGACACACACACATTCATGGTCTTCAATTATTTGGCCAGTACATCTTCAATTGATTCGGCCAGCACACACTTTTCCAGCTCTTCCCTTCTTTTACCAAAAGCAAGAAGATTAAATATGCTTGTCTGTATTTTTTATTTCTTTGTCGAGTATGTGAGTGCTTGTTTCTTGCCTTTTTTTTTATTTCCTCCTTAGGTTCAGACTCCACTTGAGGATCTCTTTTTATCATTCAATCCATAAGTCCTTGGTGGCCAAGGTGGTGCCGATAAGTCAGTAAGTGCTGCAAAGGTGACAATCAGTCCCAATGGTCTGCACTTCCATAGTTCTTCCACCACTTTTTAATTCAAAAGACATCTCCCAGGAGTCATGCCACTAGCCAAAAGATTCTCTTCTTGCCTTAGCCGAAAGTCTACTCATAACAAGTTTTTATTCTTTTCGGTTTCTAGGCCACCGAATCCAAATCACAAAAACTGCCTGCTTTGCCTCGATTTCCAGCTTTGATCTACAACCATTTTAGGTTGGCTTGTGTCCTTTGCTTCCTCCTCAATGAGCTGATTCAACTCTTACATGAATTCAAGGTCTTTCATGCTTGGCTTCACTAGCGTTCCTGCAGGGAAACATGTCTCAGAAACCCATTGTTGGCTTTGCTTTCTTTCATGGTCGTGTGCATTGAAGGCCATCTGGTCGTGCACGGTTGTGCATGGTCTGAATGGTTGAAACAACTACGGTGGTTTCATCGCGAACTAGTGGCGTATGGTGGAGGTTTTTAAGGGCTGCACGAGCTCTGTTTTCATTTGAAAACAGAGGAGGCTTGCTTGCTGCGGTTGGAGATGCTGCATGGGATGAAAAAAGAAACTAAAATGAATAATAATCACATAAAATAAAAATAATAATAATAATCACATAAAATAAAAAATAAAATTTGACAGAGAAACTAAAATGAATAAAATTAAACAAGGGATGAAAAATAAAATATTAAAAGTGTGTTGTGCATGTGAGACAATAAAATCAAATAAAATCACAAGTTATAAAAAATAAGCATAAACTATGCTTTTAATCAATTTAAATCACAACTTGGATTTATTGCCTCTTGATTATTTTTCTATCTCAAATCAATCATAATATGATAAAACAATTAAAAATACATTGATTTTAACTATATAAATTATGCAATAATGCAGCTCAATCAAGTCCCACCTGTGATTCTCGCCTACGGTGCATTCGGTAGGAATGGTGGTAGAGTCCCACCTGTGATTTCCCCCTATATTGTTTGATAAATATTTTTATGTAAATCATTTTCTAGGAAAATGACGGATTATACTTTTGGGCCAAAATGAGATTTTGGCGTGTGTTGAAAAATATTCATTTTTGAAAAAAATGATATTTTGATGTTAAGGCATATTTCATCATATGCATACCATGTTGGTTGCATTAATGCACTTTTATCTCGTTGGTTGTTTGGATTATTATTTACCTGCGGTACCGTTTTATGGTACCGTAGATTTTGATGCAGATAAGGATGTGGAGTCTGAGGGATCGACTCCATCGGAGGAGTGATATGTGGTCGCTGTTTTGGATTATGAGAATCCCTTTTATTTATGTATTTGGCTTGTATTATATTTATAAGGGATAACTGTATAACTTTTTAAAGGCAATTTATTTTGGATATTTGTATTTAAAATTCTGGTACTTAGTGACTTACTTAATTAACCGCTGCGACTTTTATGGTGTCTTGTTGCACGTTGCACACACTTTAGCACTTATCATTGGGATGCGTGACCCGTGTTGTCATCATCCCGACGTTACGATTCCCGCATTGCCATACATGGGAGTCGGGGTGTTGTAAAATATAAGGCATTAGCTACCACAAGTTGTGAAATCATATGGCTTCTTGGTCTGTTAAGAGAATTCAACATCAATCTTGAGCAATCTGTTCTGTTATTTTGTGATAACTAAGTAGCCATCCACATCACAAGGAATCCTATCTTCCATGAAAGAACTAAACACATAGAGCTGAACTGCCATTTTGTTCGATAAAAGGTCCTAGCTTGAGTCATTAGTCCTATCCACATTGCCTCAAATGGCAAACATTCTCACTAAGCCTTTATCATCTTCTGTTTTTCAATTTTTATTGTCCAAGATGGAAATCCTAAACATCTATGCCCTTCTTGAAAGGGAGTCTCATGAAATAAAACATAAAAAGAAGGATGATTGTAAGCAAGAAGGATATGAGGACACTGAGCAACAAAGCTGTAACACACAAAGAAATGTATGCAACAAAAGCATATATGAAGTACTCTATAATGACCAAGAAATGCATGTAGCAGCAAAAGTTAAAATGAAGCACACTGTAGCAAAAGAGAAGTGAAAAGCAATAGCAAAAAGAAGGAGGTATTGTCATAGAAAAGCAAGGGATCATTTGTGAAATGCATGGCTGCACACAAAGCAATGTTAGGAAATCAGCATGTAAAGCACTGCCTAAACCATGTTGTCCATAAAGCTGCAGTCGATTACTTGTAACTAAATAAGAGATCAAAAGTTAGTTTTTAGAACTTTTCTTTTCTGATTTTTGTAATATATATACAACAGTAGCTCTTGTATCAAAGACACATCAATGAAAATGAGATTTATCAACACACTGCTTATTCATTTCAAGTTTTTGTTCATGTTTTAACACAATCAACAAGGCAACTAATTGTTGACCGATATAGAAATCATGTGTGCGAAAAGCCACGAGTACTACACATGAATGGAAGAAATCATGGTGTTCATTTCCAATTTAATCAATAATAAGTATTAATATACATATATATATATATATATATAGAAGTATAGAACGAAGAAATTAACATATATATATATATATATATAAACAAACAATGTACGTATGTACGTTAGGCCAAACAACAAGTCAACCAGGACCACAAGACTTTAGCTCTCTATTTAATTTCTGCCATATATATAAGTTGGTCAAAGATAAAAATCCACATGATATTTCTCAAAATCTAGCTTTTTGCATGCTACTTTGGGATATAGTCCTTCTTATACATGGAGGAACATTTAGGAAGCAAAGAACTGGTTCATGGAGGGTTGTAGATGGCGTATTGGGGATGGTAAATCAGCACATTTATGGACTGAACAGTGGCTGCAAGGGTACACTTCATTGATTCAGGAAAATCCTTTTAATGTTGAAAACAGAGAAGAGTTAGTGGCCTCTATTATTGATGAGTCAACAGGGTGGTCGAACATCAATAAAATTAGAACTCTCTTCAATCCAAGAGTTGTGTTTGAAATTCTTAAAGTGATCATTTGTCTTGGCAGTTTAGCAGATAAATGGACTAGAAAATATGAGAGAAATGGTTAGTTTTTGATCAAGAGCTGTTATAGGAATATGTGCTTACAGCAAAGGGGTTTATGTGCAGAATCATCAGATATGGGTAGATAGCAGGAGGTGTGGAAGGCCTTGTGGAAAATGCAGATTCCCAATAAGATTAGAGTGTTTGCCTGGCGTGTTTGTAGAGAGGGTCTTTCAACCAAGATAAATTTGGTTCAGAAACATGTACTTGATGATGGTGTATGTTGTTTATTCTCTAATTCTTAGGAAGACTTGCATCATGCTCTAATAAGTTGCCCTCAGATCAATGAGTATTGGTGAGATTTTTTGCCTTCAGTTTTTGCTATTAATGGCTACAAAGTGTTTGATATTGCACTTAAATTGATAGGAGGGGAGAGGGACAACTTAGAGTTATTCTTTTGTCTAGTCTGGGGGTTCTTGTACAAGAGAAATAAATGGGAGTTTGAGCAGATTAGATTAAGTCCTAGGTATGTGATTAATCATGCTATAGGTCTTATGCAAAGTTATAAAGCAGTGCTTGTCAAGAATCAGGTGCAGCTTCGAGCACATTTTGGTTGGAAACCACCCCAGAGGCAAGTCTGAAGCTTAATACTGATGGGGCAATGTTCATGGATCTTCAGAAAGCTGGGATTTGAGTTATCTTGAGAGATGAATATGGAAAGGTATTAATGGCAGCTAGTAAAGTTGAATTTGAAGTTAAACATCCAGAAGTAATAGAGCTCTTGGCAGTATTTTGGGGCCTTTAATTGTGTTCCACTATGGGTATCTCTAATATTATTCTTGGGAGTGATTGCTTGTTGTTGATACAATCTATTCAACGAAATAATATGGTAGACTCTATTTTAGGTGCTCTGTACACTAAAGTTTATAAGCTTAAGTGTTGTTTTAGCTCTTGTATTTTTAATCATGTGTATAGAGAGGAGAATATGGCAGCTCACCAACTTGCCCGTTATGCTTGGAGTGTTGAAAGTATTCAAATGTGGTGGGATTGTATTCCAGACTTCCTTTTCAAGCCCTTTAGCTTGACAAATGTTTGTACTTGTTATCTCTAATGAAGTTGATTGATTTTTTATCCCAAAAAAAAAAATAACAAGAAGAAGAAGAGAGGAGGAAGAAGAAGAAGATAAAAATCCGCATGAAACAAATCCGCCAAAAAAAGTCAAATTAAGATCACAAATTTATAAAACTAGTACTACAAGCAGGAGTTACACGCACGTCTCTTAAAGTGGAATAGTTTTTTCCACTTCTTCGATCGGCCTAAGGAATTAATAAAATTATTCATAGAAAATATCTACCATTAATTGTAACACCCCCTTCCCGTAGGTTAGGTGTATCACATATTTTTTCATGAAAATAAACCCGACAAAAGATTCTCTAATTTCATAATTGAAAAATAAACTGAAATTTATTATGAAATAAAAGGTCTCATAAAATAGTCTTCCAAAAACATTAAATGAATAAATTCATGTCATAAAAGACATGTTTTATTTTAGAAATGTCTAAACTAAAAATAAAATGCTCCTTCTACTCCTGGCATGCCTGCTCCTTCCAAAAATGCTCCTTCACTTGGGTAATTAAAAACATGAAAATAAACTAAAATGAGTCGATGACTCAGTAAGAAATCTATTACAACGTAAACGTAATAAACATAAGATTTTCATAAGAACTTTCATGCTGAGAACTTAAAATTCATGTCTGTTCATGCTAATGATTATGCTATGTATGACTGATTTATCTGAACTAACTGATTGATTTATCTGACTTATCTGACTGGCCAACACACTTAATCCTGTGTGCAAGGTTGTGCACCAGCCCCACATCCCTCTGCAGCAAGGAGAACTGCTAATAGTATTCTAGCATACTATGGTGGACCAAGACTGAGTTCATGGCTTGCACACCACCTTGAACTGAACTGCATTAGTACCATGCATCTGAATGGCCATCTTGTTAACTGATCTGAACTTATCTTACACTTGAATTTAAGATGGCTTACGTGTCTTATGCACATGAGACGTGTGGCGCCCCCGACTTCCATGTACGGACAAGCACGTAAATCGAGACACCCGGGATGATGACAGCACGATCACGCACCCCAACGACACGTGCCGAGTGTGTGAAATGCAACACGTGTACAAAATAAAATGCAGCGGAAATGTTAAGTCAGATAACTAAGTACCAGAATTTAATACAATACAAAAAAAATAATACAGAAATCCACAAGTCAACATAATACAATTTTGTTGTTCATAAAACGACATCAAATAAAATACAAGTACCAAATAAAAATATAACCAAATGTCCCTACTCCTTAGGTGGAGCAGCATCGTCGGGCTCAACCTCTTCAAAACCTGCGTCAAAATCTGAAGTACCAAATAAATGGTACCACAGTAAGTAAAACCCAAAAGTACTCTAAGATAACAAATATATAACTACAGCGACCAATGCATGCACATGATGACCCAAGTTCAAAACCCGAGAAAAACACCATTTCTCGAAAATCACAAGTTTTTCCCACGCACGCCAAAAATCACCATTTGGCAAATTAATAACCAGAAACAGTTACATTAGTTCCAATTTTTAACCCGTATGCACCATGGCCTCCCCTAGGGACCATCCACATACCCTGGCTCCCTACGTCACCCCACAGGTAGCGACCATGCGAGTGATACAACACGAGTGATGCCCAGTTTCGCGCCCATCGCGTACATAGCCAAGCATCCTCTGATCTCCGCCAGCCCGAGAGATCACGGAGTCTCAAACCGGTTGAGAATTTCCCAACTGAGGACCTCGCTCCTGATAAAGTTGATACACAAGAGACAGACAGCCAGTCGACACCTACTAGTAAGAAAATCTTTGTTGATAATTAATTATATTTGAAGACTTGGAGAGACTGATTTTAATAATTTTAAATATATTAAATGATACCTTTTCACATCACGGTCTTGGCTTGGCTCTAGAAAAAAATAGAAGATACGGGAAAATCAAAGTCAACATCCCTAATAACTTCATTGGGTGTAGATGATAGTGCGGCATTGCTTTCCTCCTATGTCGGAACACTAGTCCGAGCTTATGTGCCATTTTATGTGCGGTCATAGTGAGATGTTCCGAATGAGGTTAAGGATCACATTCGGAGTCGTGTATTGGTGAGTTTATATACCATAGTTCTTTTAGAGGTAATTTAATTTTATATTTTTGACACAATTCGCTTCTTAGGGTGAATTTAACCTAAATTTTGGCCTTAGTGAGGAAGTGCGAACTGTGAATAAGTTGATGGCTACATTATTTCGGCGTCACAAAGGTTGATGTCACTACCACTTCAAGAAATTTGAGACGTTGGAAGAGGCTGCTTAGTCCCTTTTTCAGAAAATGAAGTTAGACAATTGGAGGAAGTTTTGTAATCTTTTTGCAAGTTCAGATTATCAGGTATTCTAGATTTATCCCCTATAACTTATTTACAACTATATTGATTGCATATATTATATTTAAAATTGTTAATTTCTTTTGCAGCACTTAAATTCTATCAATGCACAATGGTAATTTCAATGCTTAGTTGATAAAATGGTAATTAATAACTTATTAAAATTCAGTCATTTTTATCATATTCTTTATTTAAGGAATCTTCTCCTAGTGACATGGACATATTTACGCAGGTTCTTGGGACCAAGTCTGGCTTGGTAAAAGGTTTGGGACATTCTTTCAAGCATGTTGGTTCATCCTCCATGACCTTGACTTCAGATGTTAATAATCTTACCAAAGATTTGGACGCCACACTCCAAGAAATTGAGTAGATGAAGTTGAGATAGCATGAGTTAGAGGATCTCTTACTACGATAATCCGATTTAAAGACGTGTTTATAGGAGTGACAAAGAGATCAGGTGGAAAGAATACGCATTGAAGTTCAAGAACTTGTCCAGAGGGAGATGCTAGTTCAGATGGAAGATGTTATGTCACTGCAGTAGGATCGCATTTGGGGAGGAAAGAAGAAGAAATAAACCTATTATGGTTCAAAACTTCTATTCTCTAATGTTGCAGCTCTATAAAACATTTTCATAAGATAATGCTATTAGTGGTGCAATATGATACAATTTTTATGTTTTTAATTTTATGAAATTATTAGTCTGATTAGTACGTTCAAATGTAAAGAGAAAACATTCGAACATGGCTTTACATTCGAAGCAATGTTCAAACATAATTACACCGATGTTCAATAAATATGTTCAAACATAAGGCACTACGTTCGAATGTATACACTCCACAAACGTTCGAACTTATTCAATTAATGTTTGAATGACTAAACAAGATACGTTCAAATGGACTGATTAACCATTCGAATGTTAAGCCTCTGACATTTGAAAAATTTCCCATTAACGTGCGAATACGATATTCAAACATCGCAGCACAAATGTTCGAACATGTTTATGTTCGAACATAAAAATGAAACGTGCTAATGAAAAATACCAAACGATACTTTCTGTGATGGAATTTGACTGTCACAAAAGTCTTCACACTCGAACGTTATATCTCACATAAGACTTCCAACCATTACTAAAAACTTTTAGTGATGGTTGTACAGTAAACCGTCACAAAATACTTTCTGTGATGCCTTTTTGGTAACGGACTCAAACCGTCACAAAAAACTTTTGTGACAGTTTGCTTATTTTTATGATGGTTTCGTACGTCACAATAGATCAAATCTATTGTAGTGACGGTTATGTTGAAGTTTGTTGAGAATTGAGAATGGGATGAAAGTTTATGGGGAGTGTAATTTGTTAGAAAATTTTCGATTGAAGCAATCACATTTCGTCAATAGTATGGGCAGATAGATTGGTTGAAAAAGTACTTTTATGGGTCGAAGAACCTAACTCCATTTTTTTGTTGCTCCAATATGATTATCAGTAGTGGTGTTTTTTGAGAGAGGAAAGAAATTTCTCTAACCCTAGCAACAACCAAATGATTGAATCCAATGAACTGATAATATTACATTTTGGACGAGAGAAGGGACTTTCTCTTGTGTTCACTTTCGGTGTATCCCATTATAGATCCAAAACAGATAAAGTTATTCCATGACAAAGGATATAAATACCACATAACTTACCCAAAAGAATGTATAATCTAATCCCACATGTTTCTAAATGAAAATTATTTTTAATGTTCTAGCCAAAAAAGGCTTAGTTTTTGTACACCTTAACATAACTAGACGATGGCCCTCTTCTCACACATCTTCTCTTTGCCGATGATCTTTCGGAGAGGCTTCTTTTACCAATGCTCATTCTTTCCTTAAATGTTTAGAAAAATACTCCGAGTGGTCATGCCAAAAGATCAACGAAGGCAAATCTTCAATTCAATTCAGTAAAACCACTCCTCCCTCTTCCATTAGGAAAATTAGATTAGTAATGAACTTCAAGCTTGCCTCAAATAAGCTTAAATATCTTGGTTTTCATCTCAATTTGTATAGATCAAACAAACATTTTTTTGAGGATATTGAAGATAAAATCCAGCAAAAACTATCAGGTTGGAAAGCCAAACTTCTTTCTCAAGCAAGCAGAACTACTTTGATAAGATCTGTAGCTTGCTCCATTCCGGCTTACATGATGTCAAGTATTCTTATTCCAAAAAAATTTGCAACCAACATTGACAAATCTTTTATGAGATTTTGGTGGGGTTTTAATCCCAATAAGACTCACAATTTTACTCCCATGTCTTAGAATTCTATTTGTAAACCAAAATCTATGGGGGGAGGGGGGCTGGGTTTAAGACTCATTTCCATTTTTAACAAAGCACCCTTGAGCAAACTTGGTTCGTCTCTCATTTAAAATGATTTAAACAGCTCAAGTCTTTGGAAAAAAGTCCTTTCTCACAATACTTACTTCCTGGTTGGAAGTTCAGATAAAGCAAAGCGGCTCTAAAGTTTGAAAAGGGTTAGCAAAACAAAGGGAGTTCATTGCCACCAGTGCTTGTTGTCAAATAAACAATGGTGTAACCACTAGTGTTTGGAAGGATTTTTGGATTCCATGTCCCCTCCCTTCCCAATTCCTTCTTCGCCAGACACTTGTTAGATTCCCGTCCTGCTTCTTACTCTTTTTTCTGATCATACTATCCAAGAGATCAACAAAATCCCTCTAGCCCAATACAACTTTCGGAACATGAGAAATAGCTTAAAATGGCTTCATCACTCTACTAGTAGATTTTCTGTCAAGTCGGCCTATGCAACCATTGTTCAAAATCCTAATAATGTTCATATCCCTCATATTTGGAAAAAGCTTTGGTCTCTTCAAATTCAGGATCGCCTTAAACTTTTCACTTGGAAGGTTTTGAACAATGTTCTCCCTACTAGGTCCTTACTGAATCATTACATCTCCCTCAACAATGACCAGATTCTCTGTCCCATTTGCCATACTGATGAAGAATCAACTTCCCATTTGTTCTTAAGGTGCCCGTATTCTAGAATTTTGTGGAGATAGTCACCATGGCCTTTAAATATTGAATTCATAATTGGCCCGAACATAAAGGATTAGATTCTGGCCATTCTTGATCCTACTGCCATTCTAAACATTCAATCGCAGGAAGCTCATAGTTTTCAATTGTTTGGGATTTTAGCAATGGACTGCTTGTGTGTAACACCCCATTCCCGTATGCTAGGAGTGTCACGTGTTTTTCATAAAATAAACCCGGCAAGAGATTTCATATTTAAGAAAACAAATTTAGAATTTATTTCATAAAACTTTGTCTGATAAAAATGTCTTCAAAAAAACTTAAAAGAATAAAAGTCATGTCATAAAATCAATAAAATAAATTTCATTCTAGAAGGTCTGAAACTAAAATAACTGCTCCTTCTAATCCTGGCCTATCTACTCGTAATCATGATCCTTACCTGGGTGGTTAAAAACATGAAAACAAACTAAAATGAGTCAAATACTCAGTAAGAAATTCATCACAACGTTAACATACTAAACATAAGGTTTTCGTAAAAGTTTTCATGCGGAGAACTTAAAATTCATGACTGTTCATACTGATATTTATACTATGCATGACTGATTTATCTGAATTAACTAACTGATCTGATTTAACTGACTGAACTGACTTAACTGGCTGTTCTGATTTAACTGACTGAATTGACTGGCCAACACACTTAACCCTGTGTGTGAGGTTGTGCACCGGCCCCACTTCCCGTAGCCACAAGGGGAGCCGCTGATAATATTCTGGCATACTATGGTGGACCACGCTTGAGTCCGTGGCTTGCACATCCACCCTGATCTGAACTACATTGGTACCATGCATCTGAATGGCCATCTGATTAACTGATCTGATCTTATCTTACACTTGAACTTAAGATAGCTTACGTGTCTTATGACCATGAGATGCATGACATAATACATACATAATTATAATTTCTGAATCTGAACATGATGCGGAATGACATGATCGTATACTATGTTGAATGACATGTTTGCATATGACATGAGTGGTACATAAAAATGGCTGTCAAATAACTGGCTTGAATAATAATTATATATAAACTAAACTGTGATGATCCTAATTTTGTGATCAAATAACTTACCTCGTAGTGCTACTTCCTGAATCTCACTTCGTAACTCGTCACCGAAGGAGGGGCCACGCGACGGGGCTGGGTTGGATGGCGGCTCTGGGTGGCCGGGAGTGGAGTCGGTGCAGCTGGAGGCTTCTCTGCGGTGGTGCGAAGCCGAGAGAGGGAGGGGGTTTAGAGAGAGTGCTGTCACCGAAACAACTGAGAGAGAGAGGAGGTTGGACGGCAGTGAGCTTATTGGAATGAGATGGGCTCGATGGGGCAGAGATGGCCGGCGGTTTATGTGGCTGTTTTTGGTGGGGTGGCCGACTTGGTTGAGGGAGGAGGGTTCTCGGCTGGTTCGGTTGATGCTCTGTTTTAAGGGTGCAAAAACAGGGGTATATCTCGTGCATGACACCGGCGCACGGAGGGGTTTACTGTGCTGTCCGAGGAGTCGGTTGGGATAGGAATCGGAGTTGAGAGTTTGGTTTCCCATTAGGAAACCTATTCGACTAGGAGATAAATACTTGAGTGAAGGTAGAAAGAAACGAGGAGAAGAACTCTATTGCAATCTCAGAATCGGTTTAATAATAATAATAATAATAATAATAATAATAATAATAGTAGTAGTAACAATAATAATAATATTGTTTATAAGAAAAAAAAATACATAATACTAATCTTATAGCCTAAACTTAGGATCGGGTTGTTACATTGTGGTTTTATGGGAATCAAGTTATTCACGGCTCAAATTCTATTCCTATAGAACATTTTGTAGTGCAAGTCTCAAAACTTTATCAAGAACATAGGAAGGCTTGGACTTTTAAACTCACACATAGCAAGCCCCACTGGGAACACCCTGAAATAGGAAAGATCTTTGTTTCCTTTGATGTAGCAGTAAGACAAGCATGTAGTACAACCTCTGAAGTAGGAAGAGATCATCTAAGAAATATAGTGGGTTGCATAACTGAGTTTACCACCAGCTGTAATCCAAACTGTGGAGAAGCACTAGCATCCTTCATAGGTGTCAAAATGAAAATAAGGAATCAATGGAAAAATATCATTTTAGAAGGTGACTCACAGATGGTAATTTCAGCCCTTCACCATTCTCATCAAAACTTTGATTAGCTCATTGAAGGACTGATAAAAGACACCAAATTATTGCTAAACAGTCTTCAGAGTGGGAAGACTGTTAAAATACATCGGGCTTAGAACCGATGCACGGATACAATGGCACCATGGGCTTCTTCAAATGCTATTTTTGAAGATATACCCCTCATCAAGTTGCTTGAGTGCATGCTGGAGTTTCACAATGGAAAAGACCTACCATCAATTTCTATAATAGTCTAAGTTTAATTTTCTGGCTTTGTTTGAATGATTGTAATAGTCTAGATATATTTCTATAACTAAACTCTATTTGCAGTTTCTGAATGAAGATCTCATAGTTTGGAAAAAAAAAAAAACATAACTAGAAGAGGTAATTTTCGCTATGATGAAAGTGGAGTACTTAAAAACAATATTATAAGTAGCAGTACACGTGGAATGAAGTGGTGCAACTCATAAATTAATGAGGCAATTGTACTCAAATCACTGAAAAACTGGAGGTCGATCTGGTGGTTTTCTGTTCCTGATTTTCTTTTAAACAATAAATTGTTGATATTCAATTATTTGATAAAATAAATGCTTTCAAGTCTCGACAAAACATTATTGTACGGAGTTTGCATGGGCGTTATTTGGGCCACATTCCACTCCAATGTGCCAATGATGAAATCTGTATGCCCAAATGAAGTTAGGTTAGAAATTAGAATTATACGAGTTTTGGGCCTGACTTACGTACAGACCTAAAAAAACAGCATAGAAAGCATTATGACCGCCGCGGGGGGAGTCTTGCGGAACAGTACCGGGCACTAACGAGATTAAGAAATTTTATTGGTAATAATAGAGGTATCATGAAATAAGACTATACTATAGAACTCAAGGATTTACTCGTTTGAGAACTTAAATAAAATTGTGCATTTTTGCATATATAGCTACTAGTTATGATTCATGGAATATTATATTGGGAATAATTTTTAGAATATTTGTATGATCATATTGAGATTATGAGGAAAAAAAAAAGTATTTTCATGGAAGTATTTATCATTCGTATTAAAACTACTCTCCCCTTGTGTGGAGAGGATTTGAGGAGGTCGTAGACAGGTAGATCCTCTCTCTTTCCACCTTATCCTAATAGTTGCACTTGATCAAGTCACCTTATGAGGATGGCTCACAAGCCCCGCCTTTCACAGGGTGGTTCGCCGCCAGCTATCTCCATGCAAAGTGATTTGTTAGCTATATACTTCCATGGCTTCGTAGGGGTCATGAGCTTTTTTCTTTTTTATTGTTTTTTCTTTTTGAGTATTTCTTTCATAATTGACAAGAATTTTTTTGGTCGATGTATCAAATTCTATATAAATATCATAAACAAATATTGATAGAGAAGGAAATTTTGTAAACTCACTCAACCAAGTCTAGTGTCGTCTATTGAAATATAAATATATAAAAATATATATATAGAATTACATGTGTATAGTAAAGGAATATACTACTTTAGGAAACTAGGCTATACATGGAAAGAATACAATCCTAGAATGGTCTATTGCATGAATCATGTGGTCTTGTGATGTGCACATTCGGTGATAGCATTGATTTCCTTATTATCCCCCCTCAAGCTGAGCGAGAGTGAGTGGACACACAACTTGGTATGTAGATCTTGAAACCTAGTAGTAGGTAGTGGCTTGGGGAGTGCATCTGCGAGTTGTGATTCACTTGGTAGAAAATGAATAGATAACAAACGCCTTTGAACTTACTCCCGGACAAAGTGGTAATCGATCTCAACATGCTTAGTTCAAGCAAAAAAGACAAGATTTGCAAACAAGTATGTAACCCTAAGATTGTCACACCATAAGCTTGGGCATTGAGCATAGGAAACACCAAGTTCACACAAAAGAGTTTTAATCCATAACAATTCAGAGGTAGTATTTGCAAGGGCCTTATATTCTGCCTCTATACTTGAATGAGCCACAATGGGTTTTTTTTTTTTTTTTGAACTCTAGGAAACCAAAGACTGACCAAAAAATACACAATAACCCCCTGTTGATTCCCGTCATTAGGGCTCCTCGCCTAATCAACATCGAAAGATACTGATAAAACAAAGGTCTTACTTGGGCGTAGTAAGAGTCTAAAATCAACGGTATCACGCAGGTAGCGCAAAATGCGTTTGACTGCAACCCAATGCTTATCCTTTGACTTATGCATAAATTGGCACACTTTGTTCATAGAAAAAGTAATATCAGGTCGAGTAAGAGAGAAGTATTGGAGAGCACCCACCACACCATTAGCAAGCATATAGAAAGAATTATAAATAGGAATATCCTCATGAGAAGTTTCTTAGTTCTATTTTTAGGTTGGAGTTCCTAAGAAAATTCAAAAATGGACTCCTAGCTCCCTTAGCTTGACTTTTGGGTTAAGAAAACAAATTATAAAAATTCAGAGTTGATTGTGTTATTTGTGCATGCTTATAAGTTATAATATGATGTCTATTTTGATTGTGCATGCTTATTTTATAAAAAAATTATAATAATGAAAAAGTTAATGACATGTTTTGATTGTTGAGCCCTAAGTGTTGATTGTTGATGTTAGGGGCATGTTTTTATTTTAATTTCAGATTTGTTGATTGTTTTGGAGAATGTCTTCATCCATTCCCTCAGATTTTAGTTCTAGTTGTTCTACCCCTACCGGGCCTACCCCAACACCTAACCCTACACTAACCCCAATGACAACTGTCGAGCCCATACAAAGCAAGAAACTTGTTTCCATAGTTTGGTCTCACTTTACCAAACTAAAGGATGGTGACCCCAATAACCCCTAAGCAAAGTGTAACCACTGTGGTAAACTCTATGAATGTCACTATAGGAAACATGGTACATCACAGTTAAAGGTGCACTTAGAAGAACAATGCAAGAGTCCAATATTGAGATCCTTACAAGAGAAGAGTCAATCTATACTAGATATTAGACTTAAAAAAAATGGCAGATGAGAGTAATGAAGGTTCTACGTTGAAAGGGTATACTAAGTATGACTCCGATCAGTGTAGAAGAGGGTTAGCTTGTTCAATACAAACTCAGGTTCGAGAAATTTGCACCATCAAAAAGCAACAATTGAGTGCTTGATGACAAATGAGGATGCATGGCTTTTGCATTGGCCATATATGTATGATCAAGAAGATCCATAATGTACCTCTTTTGGCTAAGGAGTAGGCCTTCAGGAGTGGAAATAGCTTCAATGCCAAGGAAGAAATGAAGAGTAACAAGATCCTTAACCACAAACTCCAAACTGAGAGACTTGATGAGTGATGTCACGGCGGAAGGTAATGAGCTAGTAATGAGGATGTCAATGACATACACAAGGACAAAGAGTTGAGTGCCATGAGAGTTGAAAATAAACAATGAGGTGTCGAACTTGGAATTGTAAAATCCATAGTCAAGAAGCTTGGCATTTAAACGCTATACCATGCACGAGAGGCCTGCTTTAACCCATAAAAAAACCTTGTTGAGATGACAAACATGATGGGGAAGAGCCTTGTCAACATAATCAGTTGGTTGAACCATGAAGATCTCCTCCTCAAGAAAATCATGGAGGAAGGCATTAGAGATATCAATTTTAGCAACAAGGTGAGCCTTGTGGCGAACCAACTTGCCCTTGGAATCCCTCTTGACACAATACATTCACTTGTTTCCAATTAAATTCATTCCTTCTTGAAAAGGAACTAGTTTCCATGTGTCATTTTTCATCAAGGTTGAGTACTCATCGTCCATGGCTTGTCTTCATGGTGCAAAAATGACAGCACGTGAGTAGCATCTAGGATCATCAAGAATGTGATAAGTATTTGCCATAAAAGCCCGTGGTTCTAAATAAGGAATGGTACCATCAAAAAGAATTTGGGTATGAAAATTTTATTTTGTGCACATGTGCGCATTGGGTAAACTCTTGTAGAAGAAGCAATTGTAGAGGCATGAGAGGAAGGTCCTTGATGATGGAGATTGAGTTGTGGAAGGAGTGACCGAGATATAAGGAGTGGATAGAGGAGCCAACCAAAAGACAAACGTCTAAAGATTTTTTATTTATTTTTTCAATGGCCTCCCCTAACCCTGTCGTTTCTTCTTCTTCTTCCATCCAATCATGTTTCTAAGGGTCCCTTAGATTTAATCTTTTTGGATGTATGGGGTCGTTCTTCTGTAATGTTGAAAAAAGGCAATAAATATTATGTTTCTTTTGTTGACCATTTTAGAAAATTCACGTGGATCTTTCCAATGCCTACTAAATCGTTAGTTTATTCTTATTTCATTCCAAAAATGAATTGAAGGATTATTGGATCATAAAATAAAGTGTGTTCAAACTAACTGGGGGGGGGGGGGAGAACTTCATTCTATTCATCCCTTCTTTAGCCAACAAGGCATCACACATCGTCTCACATGTTCTCATACCTCCCAACAAAATGGGACTGTAGAACGTAAACATAGGCATATTGTTGAGAGTGGTCTATCTCTCTTATCTACATCTTCAGTTCCTCACTCTTAATGGGAAGAACCATTTTCAATGGCCACTTTTGTTATAAACCGATTGCCTACATCTCCCTTACACATTATTTCTCCGTTTGAAAAATATTGATAGAGAAGGAAATTTTGTAAACTCACTCAACCAAGTCTAGTGTCGTCTATTGCAATATATATATATATATATATAGAATTACATGTGTATAGTAAAGGAATATGCTGCTTTAGGAAACTAGGCTATACTTGGAAAGAATACAATCCTAGAATGGTCTATTGCATGAATCACGTGGCCTTGTCTTGTGCACATTCAGTGATAGCATTGATTTCCTTATTATATCATGTTTTTATTCGACATAACATGACTTTCGAGACACATGACAATTAGTTAAAGGCCATAGCAAAATGCATAATTTTCTACAAGTTAAAATGAAAGCCTCAAGTATGATGAGCAGAAGTACGTATTCTACATGGGGCAATATTAGCTAGAGATAGCAAAATACAAACACATGTTTCGACTCCAAAAATGCAAAGAAAATCTAAACACATATGGTTAGGACTGTTCATCTGGGTTCTGACCTAGGAACCTGGGTATACCTGGACTGGAATCCAGACTTTAAATCCGGGCTGGAACCCAGACCGGGTTAGGCCGGGTCAGACCTGGGCAGAAACCCGGTTGAACTCAAGTGGGTTTTTTAAAACCCGGATTCCGGGTTTTGGTTTGAACCGGAATTTTTTTTTTCAAAGAAGTCTGTTTTTCACCAGTGACTTGATAAATTCTATGACCTGCATTTCTAGATAACACCATCGTCAAAAACCTTGAAAGCAACAACATAGAAACCCAAAATGTTCATCACTATAAAAATATAATCATCAATACTGAGTTCCATTGAATTACAAGAATAAAGTGCGCAACTTTGGCCAACTGCAACATGTATGTTCAACTATTACACACAATCCAAGCACACAAATGGATTCTTGTTTTCCTAAGACATAAAACCCTTTCACCATAAATGCATTGCTCTTATTTTACACTCCACCTAGAAACACAAATTGGATTTTTTTTTTAAATCTAGAAAAATCAAAGATACAAATCTCTCTGCATCAAAACAAAATCCTTTGTTTGTGGGTCTAAAGCTTAACAAAACTAGAGTGCTGATTCTGATCAAGAAAGCACAGATCGATTTTGAAAACATCTAAGTACCTCAAAGTCTTCCTGGCTCAAGCCTTCTAATATAGTGTCAGAAACTCCAGCGAGAGAAAATGCCTCAAAAACTCGAAGGCTATGTCTTTGGACAGAGAGAGAGAGAGAGAGAGAAAGTAGAAGATACAGCTAAAGAGAGAGCTAAGGTTTCGATTTGGACTTTGGGAGAGGGAGAGAGAGAGAGAGAGAGATCGAGAGCTAGGTTTTAGAGAGAGACATCAAAAGGTTCGGTTTGGACTCTGGGTTTCGATTGGAGAACGAGAAGATGGAGAGAAGGAGGGTTTCGGTTGGAGCAGGGGCAGTGTTTAGATGAGAGAGAGAGAAAAAAAAACAAATAGAATCCGAGTATCGGTTTTAAAATCCAGTACTCGAATTTAAAACCCTACCCGGTCCAAATCTGGACCAGAACCCAGAACCGAAATCCGGTTTTCCTGATTTTGGACCGGACTGAAAAAAAAAACTCGGCCCGGATGAACAGTCTTACATATGGTATGTGCATGGTAAGATTAAAACCATGAATCAAGATTATTCAGACTATCTTTTAAGATTTAGAATAGAAGAATAATAAATATATCTATATATATATAAAATAAGTCTCATAACATTTACTAAGTACGTATTTAATGTTCTTTACTAAGTAGATTTATACATAAAACAATATATATTAGAGAGTAGTACCCATTAATAGTCTATCCCTATCTCACATTACTTAACTTTAAAATTTACATATAAACCCAAAATTATTAATCCAAATCATCTTCAGATACTGAAAATTAGTTATATATATATATATATATGCAGTCTATGTTGCATGCTTTGGATTTCACCACGCACCTTAATTTCCTAGTTAATTGTCGAGCAATCTCTCATGAAATAAAATATAAAGAGAATAATGATTGCAAGCAAGAAGGACATGAGGACACTGAGCAACAAAGCTGCAATACACAAAGAAATATATGTAGCAACAAAAGCATATATGAAGAACTCTGCAGTGACCAAGAAATGCATGCAGCAGCAAAAGTTAAAATAAAGCACACTGCAGCAAAAGTGAATTGAAAAGCAATAGCAAAAAGAAGAAGGTATTGTCATAGAAAAGCAAGGGATCATATGTGAAATAGATGGCTGCACACAAAGCAATGTCAGGAAATCAACATGTAAAGCACTGCCTAAACCATGTTGTCCATAAAGCTATTGTCGATTACTTGTAACTAAATAGGAGATTAAAACTTAGTTTTTAAAGCTTTTCTTTTCTGGTTTTTGTAATATATATACATCAGTAGCTCTTGTATCAAAAAAACATCAATGAGAATGAGATTTTTCTCCACACTGCTTATTCATTTAGAGATTCTGTTCATGTTTTAACATGGTATCAGAGCAGGACATCTTTCCTTCTATGGTTCCTAAACTTGCAAACAAACCTCATCTCATAAATCATGACAACCTCCTCTTCTTCTCCTTCTCCTTCTTCCCTTGAGGATCAAAATCATCCTTTCTTCCTACATCATAGTGACAATGCTAACACTGTCATTGTCTCACCCCCCATTAACTTGTTCAAACTAATTTATTGGAGTAGATCATTTATGTTTTCTATTTCCATCAAGAACAAATCAGGTTTCATGGATGGCACAATCACCACTCCTGATTTATCAGATCCTTCTTATGTTTCATGGCTAATATGCAACAACATCCTTCTTGTATGGATTCTAAACTCTGTCTCAAATGTCTTCTTCATGACTTCAGCCAAACAAATATGAGACAAGCTTAAGGAGTGTTTTGGACAACCTGATGAGGCTCGAATCTATCACCTCCAACACAAGCTAAGTGGCATTGTATAAAGACACCTCTCTGTAAGTGATTACTTCACACAACTTAATGCTATTTGGGAAGAATTGCATAGCTATAGACCTCTTCCATGTTACTCTTGTGGGAAGTGTACATGTGATGCCTTGAAAGATGTCGGTGAAGTCCAACTAAGAGATTATGTGTTTAAATTTTTAATGGGGTTAAATGACAATAATGATGTTGTGAGGGGACAAATCATTTTGTTAAGTCTCTTGACTTTATTGGATAACAATTTTTCACTAATTTTGCAAGAGGAAAGATAAAGGCAGTCAAGGAACATAGCCTTGCCCACCTTAGAATCTTCCACCTTAGTTGCCTACCAAATTTTTTTAAAGAAAAAGGATAGGTCAAACCTGGTTTGCCACCATTGTGGTAAGGTTGGACATACAAAGGAGAAATGCTACAAGTTAGTAGGATTCCCACCAAACTTCAAGTTCACCAAACCTAGAATTGGAAACACTTCTATTGCACTTTATTCTGCAAACCAGGTTGCTGCTCAGATTACTGCCTCAAGCCATGAAGCACCTGCTCCAAGTGTCTCTCAATTGAACCTCTCTCAGGCACAAGCACAGCACCTCATGGCTCTTGTCAATGCTCAATTTCCTCAGATGAACTTGGGACAAACCAAGCCAATTTTGCCTAGACCTGCTCCTGCCAAACCAGACATTACTGAAACTAGCTCCTCGACCACACCTTACTCCAACTTAGCAGGTAATCATCACTACCTCTCCACTCTTTCCATACCTGTTGATCACTCTCATCTCAGTACTTTGAATCAATGCAAACACAGTTCATCTTCCCAGCATAAGCACTTTGATATCTATAACAAATCATGGATCATGGACATAGGAGCCATTGATCACATGGTGTGTTCCACCTCCTTCTTTGACAATCCATCTTGCATACGAGCCTTTGTGCAACTCCCAAATGGTACAAAGGCTCAAGTCACACACATAGGCACTGTTAAGCTATCAAATTCACTATCACTAACTAATGTCTTATGTGTACCCTCATTCACTTTCAACCTCATCTTAGTTAGCAAGCTAACTCAAAAACTAAATACATGTCTATTTTTGTTAAAAGATCTTTGCTTTATTCAGGTCCTCTCTTCATAGATGATGATTGGACTTACTAAGGTTCATGTTGGCCTCTATTATCTGCTGCCTCCTTCTCATGACAACAACATCAACCATTCTTTAACTTTTCCCAATCAAGCTCGAGTCAACCAAGTAGCTATACAACAAAATTTTGATCTATGGCACTTTAGATTAGGACATTTATCTTCACAAAGAATAAATTTAATTTATTCTCTTGTTCCTAATGTAAAGTCTAAGGACCTATCTCATTGTAAGATCTGTCATTTGGCCAAGTGGAAACATCTTCCTTTTCTTCCAAGTGTATCCAGTAGTTCATTTCCTTTTGACTTAATCCATTGTAATATATGGAGTCCATATTCTCACACATCAATTCAAGGCTTTCATTACTTCTTAACCATTATGGATGATTATTCAAGAATCACTTGGATTTTTTTAATGAAGCTAAAATCTAACCCAAGGCCTATCCTACAATTATTTTTTCAGCTCATACACACTCAATTCAATAGCAAAGTTAAGAAAATCAGAATTGATAATGGCTTTGAATTCAAGATGGCTGATTTTATAAAGATCATGGCATCATTCACCAAAAAATATGTGTGTATACCCCTCAACAGAATGATATTGTTGAGAGGAAACACCAACACCTCTTGAATGTTGCTAGAGCACTCCTCTTTCAAGCTGGTTTACCTATTCCTTTTTGGAGAGATGTCATCTTAACTATAGCATACATCATCAATAGGATTCCTACACCCCTCTTTTCTAACCAATCTCCTTATGAAAGGCTCTTTTCATCACCACCCTCCTATCCTCATCTTCGTTTATTTGGCTGTCTAAGTTATGCTAGCACTCCTAAGCACCATGGAACCAAGTTTGAACCTTGAGCTAGGCCTTGCATTTTCCTAGGATACCCTACAAACATCCAAGGTTACAAGCTCTATGACATAGAGACTCATTCCACCTTTATTTCTAGGGATGTAATCTTCCATAATCTATTTTCCCATTCCACTCCTCCACCTCCACTCCCTTTTCTCATTCCTCTTTAGACATTCACTCATCCTTCCCTCATAATCTAGTTTTACCTCCTCCACCACCTGATAACTACTTTCCACCTCCTCTTAATAAGCTACAATCTAACACATCCAATTCTACTCTCCAATCTCAACCACCTTTTCTTGAAACACCTTTGCTTGCTACCTCCTTTGATCCACCTTTGCCTTCATCTCATCTTGATGAGCTCCACGCCACCTCCTCAAAGGTCCACCAGAGATAGGCATCAACCTGCCTATCTACAACAATACCATTGTTAGATACCAGAATCTCTACCTCTCAATGCATCCTCTCCATCGTCCACACTTCATCCACTCAATCGTCACCTCACCTACAAACACCTCTTCCCGTCTCACCAATCCTTTTCTTTTTGCCTCTCTTTACTTTCTGAACCTAACTCCTATAATGAAGCTGTGAAATTTAAACATTGGCAAGATGTAATGCAAGCTGAACTCGGTGCCTTAAAGGAAAATAACACTTGGACTATTACCTCCCCTTAACAAAATTGCCATTGGTTGTAAATATGTCTACAAAGTAAAGCTTAAATTTGATGGTTCTTTTGAAAGACACAAAGGTAGACTTGTAGTCAAGGGGTATACTTGAAGAGAAGGTTTTGATTTCCAAGAAACATTTAGTCCAGTGGCAAAACTCACCACAGTTCGTGTCTTCCTTGCCTTAGTATCTATTCAAAACTAGTTCTTATCTCAAATGAATGTTCATAATGCCTTTTTACATGGAGATCTCAATGTGGAAATTTATATGGAAATCCCACCACGTTATCACATTCACAGAGAATAGATTGAGGGGGAGAAATTAGTATAAACTGAATAAGTTCCTCTATGGACTCAAACAAGCATCAAGGCATTGGTTCTTAAAATTTTCCAACTCACTCACTTCTATTGGATTTCAGCAACCTAAATCTGACTTTTCTTTATACACTAAAGTTAGTCAAAAAGGGTTCACAACACTCCTAATGTATGTGGATGATATCATAGTAGGAGGTAATTCTCAAAGACCTTAGACCTTAGACCCCTCAAATATTTCCTAAGCCTAGAGGTTGCAAAGTCATCTTTTAGAATCAATATTTGTGAAAGGAAGTATACCCTCGAAATATTGGAACATGCAGGTTTACTTGGCACCAAAACAGTCTCTACACCTATTGAGTTGAACCAAAAGTTGAGCCACACCACAAATGAGATTTTGCAAGGCCCCATAGCCTATAGAAGACTCATTGGAAGGCTCATTTATTTAACAATTACTAGGTCAGACATCACTTATGCTGTGAATGTTCTGAGCTAATTTATGGACAAGCCTTCACAGACTCATATGCACTCAGCCTATAGAGTTCTCAGATATCTCAAAGGATCCATATGTCAGGGCATTTTCTTGTCATCAATATCATCTTTACACTTAAAGGCATATAGTAACTCTAATTAGGCTACTTGTCCCGAGACTAGGAGGTCTGTCACAGGTTTTTGTGTGTTCATTGGAGATTCATTGATAAGTTAGAAATCAAATAAACAAGTAATTGTCTCTAAGTCTTTAGCTGAGAGACTTAGAGACAATTAGCTACCACGAGTTGTGAAGTTGTATGGCTTCTTGGTCTGTTAAGAGAATTCAATATCAATCATGAACAATCTGTTCTCTTGTTCTGTGATAACCAAGTAGTCATCCACATCACAAGGAATTCTATCTTCCATGAAATAACTAAACACATAGAGTTGGACTGCTATTTTGTTCAAGAAAAGTTCCTAGCTTGAGTCATCATTCCTGTCCACATTGTCTCAAAGCTCCAATTGGCAAACATTTTCACTAAGGCTTTATCATATTCTGTTTTTCAATTTTCATTGTCCAAGATGGAAATCCTAAACATCTATGCCCATCTTGAAGGGGAGTCTCATGATATAAAACATAAAGAGAAGGATGATTGTTAGCAAGAAGGACATGAGGACACTAAGTAACAAAGTTGTAACACATAAAGAAATGTATGCAGCAGCAAAAGCAGATATGAAGTACTATGCAATGACCAAGAAATGCATGCAGCAGCAAAAGTTAAAATAAAGCACACTGCAGCAGAAGAGAAGTGAAAAGCAACAGTAGAAAGAAGAAGGTATTGTGACAAAAAAGCAAGAGATCATATGCGAAATATGTGGTTGCACACAAAGCAATGTCAAGAAATCAGCATGTAAAGCACTGCCTAAACTATGTTGTCCATAAAGCTGCAGTTGATTACTTGTAACTAAATAAGAGATTAAAAGTTAGTTTTTAGAACTTTTCTTTTCTGATTTTTGTAATATATATACAGCAGTAGCTCTTGTATCAAAGACACATCAATGAGAATGAGATTTTTCTCCACACTACTTATTCATTTTGAGTTTCTATTCATGTTTTAACATAATCGACAAGGCAACTAATTGTTGATCGGTATAGAAATCATGCGTGTGAGAAGCCACGAGTACTACACATGAATGGAAGAAATCATGGTGTTCATATCCAATTTAATCAGTAATAAGTATATATATACAGAAGTATAGAACAAAGAAATGAACATTTATGTATATATATATATATATATATACAAACAATGTACGTACGTACGTCAGGCCAAACAATAGGCCAGCGACGACCAGAAGACTTTAGCTCTCTATTTAATTTCTACCATATATATTAAGCTAGTCAAAGATAAAAATTCGCATGATATTTCTCAAAATCTAGCTTTCTACATGCTACTTTGGGATATAGTCCTTCTTATACATGGAGAAGCATTTGGGGGGCAAAGAAGTGGTTAATGGAAGGTTGTAGATGGTGTATTGGGGATGGCAAAGCAGCACAGTTATGGAATGAATAGTGGTTGCTTGGGTACACTTCATTGATTCAGGAAAATCCTTTTGATGTTGAAAACAGGGAAGAGATAGTGGCCTCTATTATTGATGAGTCAACAGGGTGGTGGAACATCAATAAAATTAGAACTCTCTTCAATCCAAGAGTTGTGTTTGAAATTCTTAAAGTGATCATTTGTCCTGGTAGTTTAGCAAATAAATGGACTTGAAAATATAAGAAAATGGTCAGTTTTCGGTCAAGAGCTGTTATAGGAATATCTGCTTAGAGCAAAGGGGTTTGTGTGCAGAATCATCAGATATGGGTAGATAGCAGAAGGTGTGGAAGGCCTTGTGAAAAATGCAGGTTCCCAACAAGATTAGAATGTTTGCTTGGCGCATTTGTAGAAAGGGTCTTCCAACCAAGACAAACCTGGTTCATAAACATGTAATTGATGATGGTGTATGCTGTTTATGCTCTAATTCTTAGGAAGACTTGTATCATGCACTTATAAGTTGCCCTCAGATCAATGAGTATTGGTGAGATTTGTTGCCTTCAGTCTTTGCTAATAATGGCTACAAAGTGTTTGGTATTGCACTTAAACTGGTAGAAGGAGGGGAAAGGGACAATTTAGAGTTATGCTTTTGTCTAGTCTGGGGGTTCTGGTACAAGAGAAAAAAATGGGAGTTTGAGCAAATCAAATTAAGTCCTAGGCATTGATTAATCATGCTATAGGTCTTATGCAAAGTTATAAAGTAGTGCTTGTTAAGAATCAGGGGCAGCTTCAAGCACATTTTGGTTGGAAACCACCCCTAAAGGCAAGTCTAAAGTTTAATACTGATGGGGCAATGTTCATGGATCTTCAGAAAGCTGGGATTGGAGTTATCTTGAAAGATAAATATGGAAAGGTATTAATAACAGCTAGTAAAGTTGAATTTGAAGATGAACATCCAGAAGTAATAGAGCTCCTAGCAGTATTTTTGGGCCTTCAACTGAGTTCCACTTTGGGTATCTCTAATATTATTGTTGAGAGTGATTACTTGTTGTTGATACAATCTCTTCAACAAAATAATATGGTGGACTCTCTGTTAGGTGCTCTGTACACTGAAGTTTATAAGCTTAAGAGTTGTTTTAGCTCTTGTATTTTTAATCATGTGTATAGGGAGGAGAATATAGCAGCTCATCAACTTGCACATTATACTTGGAGTGTTGAGAGTATTCAAATGTGGTGAGATTGTATTCCAGACTTCATTTCTCAAGTCCTTTGACTTGACAAATATTTGTACTTGTTATCGCTAATGAAGTTGATTGATTTTTTAACAAAAAAAAAAAAAAAAAAGATAAAAATCTGTTTGAAACAAATCCACCAAAAAAAAGTCAAATTAAGATCACAAATTTATAAAACTAGTACTACATGCAGGAGTTACACGCACATCTCTTAAAGCGTTATAGTTTTTTCCACTTCTTCGATCGGCCTAAGGAATTAATAAAATTATTCATAAAAAATATCTACCATCAGTTTTTTTACATATTTATAATTTGTTAGAAAATATTTATGAAGAAAATTAATCCATTCATGTTCTTCATCTATGAACAACAACCCATTATTTATAATTTGCATTAGGAATATCTATGAACAACAATCTAGTACTATTGCACTTGTCTAACAGTTGTAGCAATGTAGCAATACGTATTTTTCATTTAACAGGCTCCATCTTAACTGAAACTAATAACTTACCATATGCTTCAAGGCTTCATAAGATCAGGTGAGGCTATCTGTCAATTAAGCATTACCTCTTTTATATTGACACTAAAAGGAAAAAAAAATAACGAGAAAATATCATCTCAAATGTCAAAAACATAATAATGATTTGCTCAAAAAAGATTAAAAAAATTATTTGATTGACTGGTTGCAATCATATATACACACCATAGTGTCGACATTTGGCATTTGCTCTAAAAACCCAACTTGCACACGCTTATGTATATATTTATTAAATTATATAATAGATATTTTCATATCTGGTGCAGCACATCACAATTTAATATTATATCTCACGTTCAATTTGTTGGGCTACGAACTAAAAAGTACTCCTTTTTATATGTACAATAAGGATCCCAATGATGATGATCTCACTCTCTATATCCTCAATGGTTTGGGTTCGGACTACTGTGAGATTGCCGCACCAATTTGAGCTCGAGAAAAATTACTAACCTTTGAGGAACTCCACGATCTTCTTATGGGTCATTAAGGATACTTGTGCCGACTAGAAGTCACCGCGCAGCAGTTGGTGGCCACTGCGAACTACACGCATCACCGCTCTGGTTCGTCTTCATCAATGGGCAAAGGCAATAACCCTTCCAGGGGTTTCTCTAAATAGTAGGGGCAGCAAGGCCCCTCACGTTCTTCGGCCCACAACAATTATAATGGCCCCAAGGATAACCGCAAGCCACAAAATGGAAATGGAAGGCCCATGAGTCAACACCGATTCCAGCCCAAGTGCCAGCTTTGTGACCGACTGGGCCACATTGCAAAACAGTGCCCTCGCATCAATTTTTCCAAACCTACTGCAAATTGTGTATCCACTTCTCAACACAAGGATACCAAATGGCTACTAGATTCAGCTGCATCACATAACATCATTGGAGATTTGGCTAATTTGTCAGTCCACTAGGAATATGACCGCATCGATGAAGTTATAATTGGTGATGGTTTAGGTTTGCATGTCTCACATATTGGTTCCTTGGTTTTTGACACACCAACACGTACCTTTAAATTAAATGATACACTGTGTGTTCCAAGCATCTGCAAAAATGTAATACCCGTTCATCATTTCATTACACAAAATAATGTTTTTCTTGAATTTCACCCCTCTCATTTTCTTGTCAAGGATCAAATCACAGAGCTGATCTTGCTCAAATGTGCATGTGAAAATGGTGTTTACACTTCCGGACTCATTGGCAAACTCTTCTTCACTTATGGTTGCAAATGTGCATGAAAGGACATCGATTGATTGGTGGCACAAGTGGTTTGGACACCCCTCTAAAAAAATTGTCCAATACCTTGTTAATTGTTTTTCACTCCCAATAACAAAAGACCAAGTGTCTCATCTTTGTACTTCTTGTTCTATTGATAAAGCACATCAACAACCATTTCGTTCAAATAGTCTCCAAAGTCATTCACCACTTAATCTCATTTACACCGATATTTGGGGTCCCTCACACACAATCGGCCTTGACGGTTCCTGCTACTATTTGGTTTTTGTTGACCATTTTACAGAAAACTTGTGGTTCTATCCTATGACCACCAAATCTGGTGTAAGTAGCATATTTTCACAATTCAAGCATCTTGTTGAAACACGATTTGACACAAAAATCAAAAGGCTTTATTCCTACAATGGTGGTGAATTTGTGGCTATAAAAAAATATTTTTCAATCCATGGAATTAGTCACTATACCACCACCCCTCATACACCACAACAAAATGGTGTCTCAGAGCGTCGACATTGTCATCTAATGGAAATGGGATTAAGTCTCATGCATGATGCTTCCTTACCACTCTTATATTGGCCCCATGCGTTCCAAATGGCTGCTTGCCTAATCAACCGTCAACCCACACCATTATTAAATAACAAATCTCCCTTTGAAATGTTATTTCACCCATATCCAAATTACCTCAAATTAAAAAAATTTGATTGTCTCTGTTTTCCTCTCACTCGACCATACAACAGCCATAAACTTCAGCCCAAAGCCATTCCATGTCTATTTGTGGGCTACTCTCAAACAAAAAATGCCTACAAGTGTCTCGATCTCACCACAAATAGAACTTATCTCTCTCGGCATGTTCTATTTTATGAAAACAGCAGCCCATTCAAGCACCACAATGATGCTCCAACCTGAAGCTCAAATCCGCCATCTGCTCCACCCACCTCGATGCTCTCTCAGCCGTGACCACCTCCAGTGCCAACGGATGTGCACCCATTTTCGCGTCACCACAAGGTATCTCCCCTAATCTCTCTTTTAGTTCATGCCCTAATTCACACGCAAACACCTCTGCACCGCATGAAGCACCATCAATCGCACCACTAGAGATCACTAGCTTGCCTTCTCGCTACTCATCCCCTGCATCGATTCAAAACCCATCAGCCAATCAACCAAACCACACCCACTCCATGACTACCTGTTCAATGAACAACATCTACAAACCCAAACAACTTCACACGATCACCAAAAACTCTCTTCCACACACCATTGAACCGAGTTGTGTAAGTCAAGCAATCTGTGACACTCACTGGAGAACTGTAGTGTCCGAAGAGCTCACTGCTCTGATGTGGCATGGTACATGGGAATTGGTACCTCCCCTTGCTCACTGCAAACCTGTGGATTGCAAATGGGTGTTTAGAGTTAAGAGAAAGGCTGATGGGTCAGTTGATTGTTTCAAGGCAAGATTCGTTGCCAAAGGATACAACCAACGCCCTGGATTGGACTACAAAGAAACATTTAGTCTGGTTGTGCAACCGACTACCATAAGAACTGTCTTAAGTTTTGTTGTAATGCAAGGGTGGATTCTGAGATAGCTTGACGTCAACAATGCATTTTTGCATGGCCAGTTGACTGAAAATGTCTACATGATTCAACCTCCGGGGTTCAAAGATTCTTCAAAGCCTAACCATGTTTGCAAGTTACGAAAGGCAATTTACGGTCTTAAACAATCTCCAAGATCCTAGTTCTCGGCTCTTAAGAGAACAATTATGGACATTGGTTTTGGAAATTCAATAGCTGATTCATCCTTGTTTATTTATAAATCCAAATCTGTTACGTATTTTTTGTTGGTGTATATGGATGACTTGATGATCACAGGAAGTGATAATCAGTTTGTTGGCTCAGTTATTGAGAAACTTGGAGCATTTTTCTCTTTTAAAGATATGGGTCAGCTGCACTTCTTTTTGGGCATAGAGGTTATTCCCACAAAAACTGGTTTATTCCTTTCTCAACATAAATACATTCGTGGCATCCTCACAAACAACAATATGCTTGGAGCCAAGGATGTGTCTACACCACTGTCCACGACTACTACTCTCAAGCTCATTTATGGAACTTCTTCTGTTGATAGCACATAATTTAGGTGGGTTCTAGGTGCTTTTTAATACCTCTCTCTTACACTCCCCGATATCTCATTTGTCGTGAACAAACTCTCACAGTTTATGCACAAACCTACTGCCACTCATTGGACTGTTGTGAAGAGACTTCTACGCTACTTGAGGCATACCATCTTTCATGGCATTCACATTCGAAAATACTTGAGTTCACAACTTACCACATACACTGATGCAGATTGGGTTGAAAATTTTGATGATAAATCTTCAACTTCTGCCTACATCAGTTTCCTTGGGTCAAATCCAATTTCTTGGAGCTCCAAAAAATCAAGGGCTATTACTAGATCGTCCATTGAGGCTGAGTATCGAGCCCTTGCAAATGCGGCATCTGAAACCATTTGGCTTCTGGCACTATTCACAGAACTCAGGTTCCAAACTTCATCCTCACCAAAGCTACTTTGTGACAATTTGGGAGCCACACAACTCAGCCTCAATCCTGTCCAGCACTCTAGAATGAAGCATATTTAGATAGATCTTCACTTTGTTCATGATCTGGTTCAAAAAGGATCACTTCAAGTCCATCATGTCAATTCACAAGATCAACTTGCTAACCTTCTCACAAAATCCTTGTCAAGGCAATGTATGGAACTACTTCGAAACAAGATTGGCCTTGTCGATGACAGCTCCATCTTGCGGGGGAGTATATTGGATGATTCTACAAATTAAGCCAAGGAACACACAATAGAAAATTAGCCACAAATCAAGCTTGTAACAGTCACCAAATCACAAAATTGATCTTTCTAACAGTTACCATTTTTGTTGTAATGATTCTCTACTTTCCTAGAATAGATTTTGTATAGGTTGCATATAAATACTCTAGGCAAAACAATGTATTCGATGCGTTGAGTTGTATAGCTGATTATTCTCTGAATATAATTTAAATTGCAAATTTTGCAACTAATCAAATCTCATCAAGTATGACTGCTAAATATGCTCATAAAATGTGTCAACTCATATATTTTTATTTTTATTTTTTATAATAATTAAGAAAATGACTATTAGTGAATTTATATTTAATTCTTAGTAGTTAAGGATATTTAAAAAATGCTTAAAGAAAAAGAAAAAAAACAAAAAAAAAACTCATTTATAATATATTTGATGAGCACATTTGATAAGCACCTTAACATTTTCGTACATATAAATATATATATATATTTTAAATTTTTTTATATTTTAAAATTTTTTTTTGAGTTTATTCTTTTTAAATTATTTCAAATTTTCTATTCATTATTCATATAATAAATATTTGATAATATATATATTATATATATATAGTGTAGTGTGATGTGAATAGTAAGAAGTTATGAAGATTTTTTGATCTTTCTATTAGTTTCTGGACAATCGATTCTCTGCTAGCTGCTTTATAGCTAACTAGATCACTAGGGCGGCATCAATATTCTCGGTTCCAGCAAAAGGAAAGCCTCTTTAACTACGTACCGTACAGGCAAGTGGCATTAAGATAAGCTTAATTATTTACTAAACTATATGGTAATCATGATTATAGTTTGTAGCCAAATTGGCAGCGCACTGTGTAATCAACGTGTAAAGGCAAAGACGCATTGGAAAGTGACCATGTTTTGGCCAAGTTTCTGAACTAATGTTAGGGAATCTAATGGATGATGTGTGATAGCGATATATGCTGCGCTATAGTTAATTTATGTTGTCATGTCACGGTGACATTACTACAACCATTAAGGTGTACATAAAGTGGAAATTATACTGCGAAAAAATTGGTGACCTGTTGGGGCCTAAAGGAAGAATTGGTCTGTTGAAAAATTCTATTACGCCCTACACTTATTTTATTTTATTTTTTTAATAGAAAAATTCAAAAAATTTAAGAAGAATAAAAAAAAATATATATATATATAATATATAATGTGTGAAGATGATGAATAGTAAATTAACTTTTTACTATTAATAGTATTAGTCGCTTAAATATTTAAATATTTTTTTAATAGAATTGAGTTCTAAATTATATGGCTCAAATTCAATTTGAAGAAGTGTATATGCGGTTTCCACCGTCTAGGTCCCTTCTGCTCAATTATGACCGTAGAGTATTATGGTCATGTCCCAAAAAGAAAACCACCTTCAATTACTCCTGAGCTATTACCCATTATTAATGCTTTAATGCTTAACAATATATATACGCATTAGGATCGTTCATCCAGGCTGGATTTTTTTCCAGTCTGGTCCGAAATCCAGAAAATTGGATTTCAGTTTCAGGTTTTGGCCCGAAACAAATCCAGGCCGGAATCCAGATAAACCCGGTCCGGGTACCGGATTTTAAATCCGAAATCTGGATTTACAACTCAGTACCCGGTTTTTTTTTTTTTTTCAAATACCCTTGATTTTACTGGGACGTGGTTGAGGATAGATGAATCCTTTCGAAATTTGGAAACTCAAAAGCCATATCCTTATCGGTTCTTCTCAGATCGTTGTAGTGTAGAACAACAAAATCTTCTCATTTCCTGGAAGTAATCGGATTGTGATTTGGAAGATGAAAATGATGTAATTGCTCTGAAGCAAAGCCAGGAAACTGAAATACGAGAAATTCAAAGTGGAAAAGGTATGGAAAGAAAGATCCAGAAGATAAAAGCAAAATGATTGCTTACTTTTTTCAACTTTGCTACGTACAACCTGGCTTTGCAATCGTGATGCAACCGCCTGACATATTTGGGTCCCACTTTTTCTTTTTTTTCATCTTTCTTCCTTCGTCTTTCTTTTCTCTTCATTATTCTGTTGAATGAAAAACTCAGAAAATCTATACCTCCATTTATTTCTGGGAGGCTCGTGAAAACATCATTACGGCAAACATCACTACATTTTCTGGGAGGCTTGTGAAAACAATCTTCATTGAGCTCAGTCCCTTTTCTTGCTTTATACCGATCTGTCGAATGCCTAGATCAATCTCATACCAAATAGTGGCCAAGATGCTTAGATTTTTCTCTGTATTTATCTTCCTTTCAATCCCAGTTTCATCCCAACCTACCGAGCTCTTCTTTCGGGGATTCAAAGATGTGGGCACCGACAACTTTACCTTAGATGGTAGCACTGAGATCCAGAAATCCAGAGGCCATGGCCATGGATTTTGCTTTTGCTATTGTCCCTGAGTGTCCTAAGCTTGGAGGCCATGGCCTCGCTTTCGCAATCGCTACCTCCAAGAAGCTAAATGCTGTGTCTCAGCAGTACCTCGGTCTCCTTAATTCCAACAACATCAGGAATTTCTCTAATCATCTCTTTGTTGTTGAATTCGACACTGTCCAAGACCTTAACTTCGAGGGAGAAGGTGTGGTCTGACGGAGATGGAGGGAGAGAGATGAAATTTTGAAGGGTAAAGAATGTGAACGAAATGGATAGGGAGATGTAGGTAAAAATCAAACGCGTGACATGGACGAGCCGGTTGCACGCCGGTTTCACGGGGCGGTTGCATATATCATTTTTCTACTTTTTTATCTGAATCATAAGAATTGAAGTGCATTTTCAGCCTCCTATCTTTAAATAGTGCTACCCATTGAAATATTGCAGACCCGATGGGTGTTCATCAGTTCTTTACATGAACGCAAAAACCCATACTAAGATTTCCTACCGATCATGGCAAATCTGTTCTGCATGTGTTGCGCTGCATATGCTGTAGAGGAAGCCACAATTGGAATTATCCTTAACGGAACAGCCGACAGGAAGAGGAGAGAGGGTTTCCTTAAGGGATCGAAGTGCATTTTCAGCCTCCTGTCTTTAAATGGTACTACCCATTGAAATATTGCAGACTTGATGGGCGTTCATCAGTTCTTTACATGAACGCAGAAACCCATACTGATATTTCCTTCCGATCATGGCAGATCTGTTCCGCATGTGTTGTGCTCCAAATGCTGCAGAGGAAGCCATAGTTGGAATTATCCTTAACGGGAATAGCCAACAGGAAGCGGAGAGGGTTTCCTCAAGGGATCCATGAGACCTCTGTCGTAGTTAAGCGCGTACAACTCTTCGTTCATCCTCATCCTTGCCACTTCCCCTGCAGCAGAGAATGCGGATGCGGATTAAAAAAAAAAAAAACCCGGGTACCAGTTTGGTAACCCGGGTTCCGGATTTAAAACCTGGATTCATCCAGGTTTTGGACCGGATCTGACTCGGACTAACCCGGTCCGGGTTCCGGCCCGAATTTGGTACCCAGGTTCCAGTCCAGATATATCCGGGTTTCCGGGTTGGAACCCGGATGAACAGTCTTAATACGCATATATACACGTGCACATATATACTGAAGAAATATAGGATTACAATTGGTCTAATTCTTCCCGTGGATTGGTTTGCCTCTCTAAACTGCGTTTAGATATTGAGCTGAGTTGAGTTGAATTGAATTTTTTATAAACAGTAGTGAGTTGAGATGGAAGAATGAGTTTTATGAGGTCCACCTAAAATGAATTTAAATGTGTTTGGATGTTAAAATAAGTTTAGATATATTGATGAAAAGTTGAAAAAGATTATGAGTCACATATGTAAAGAGGTTTTGAGTTGAAATCAGTTTAGTAATTTGAAAATTGGATGTTTAGATTTTAAACTTAACTTAAAATTAGACTAAACTGAATTGAACTCAAATGAATTTAACAACCACACGTGCTTAATCGTCTATAAATTAATTCCTTTTCTGAATCCTCAATGATTATCTATGATACAAATTTTTGTTTTAATGATCATGCAGCTTTTGATAAAATTGGCCCTTAAGAATTTATTGAGAAACCCATCTAGCCAACAATTATAAATTCTCGAATGTGGGTTTTATAGATAAAAGAAAAATAGTATTTCTTAGATGTTTTGATGAGTAGACACATATCATGTTTTAGTATTGAGATTTCTTACTATAGAGTACTCAACATATGCGATTCACTACATTTAAGTGCTGCGTGTAGACAACGTGGATCTTAACATTAAATACAATAGAGACTATATATAGTCTATTTCTATTTGAATTTTAGAAAATATTTGGATTAGACATAATATAATTAAGATCATTCTGTAGAATGGGTTTTCCTCAACAGACATTCATGATTTCTTCGAAAATTTTGACACTTTCTTGAGTTCGAAAACAAAATGTTTGCAAGTGAAGCTTCTCTTTGAGCCTCACCTTCATCTAGCTTTTCACATTGCCTAAAAAACTTTTCTAGCACCAAACACTCCTCTATAGTTTGGAAATTGGAATGATGATAGATAATAATTATGCCCGTTGCCTTATATTAAGCTTAAAGTAGTAAGATCTCAATGTGTTCCAACTAAATTATAACAGTCTCATTACCTTTAATTAAGATATAAATATAACACAAACACTTTTTGGTTTGAAAACCTTAAATTTATGAAATAGCTTTGCTATATACGATTAGGCTTTTGAAGATTGCTAGAATTTAGAGCCGAGTAATATTAGATAAAAGGGTTGTGTAGAGTTTATCATTAAAAGATAAAAGTTTTTTATGTAGATCTTTTATTTATTTATTAAAAATTTACACGACGCTTGGACTTTATATGAATGAAAGTTTAATTTCTCCTGACATAAAAGCAGAAGATGATGCTCATTATGTAACAAAACCAAGTTGAACTCTGCTCTGCCTAAACTGGGCCGCCCAATTTCCTTCCCAGCCCAAAACTATACATACATATATAGTTTCGCGACAACAAAGCCCATAACTGGGTCCGGTATTTCTTGCCTAAGAAAATCTATTTAATTTGTATGATAGACATTCTGGAATCCGAACAATGTAAGAATTTATATCTTGAATTTTTTTGTTAGAGTTGTTGCTAGTGACAATACCATTAACGAGAAGTTATTATCTAATTTATTATTAAATAATTAGAAATTTAACAATAAGGTATTAAATGCTATAAAAATATTGAGTGACACTTCAGTCGAATATTAAAATAGAAATGATACTTCATGGGCAATTTACAGGATCTTTTTTACATAATGGTGTGACACATTCACTCCATATTAATAGGGATTAATTATAAAATTTGTACCGAATTCTTACATTTTTGTAATTTGAAATCTTAATTTTTATACAAAATTGATAGATAAACTTAATATTTTTATTTGTTGCATACGTATTTTGTATTATTGCCAACGACCTACAGTAACCTACAATAAAAAAGTAGATGGAGCTCGGTGTGTCAAGAGATACCTCTTATGCCTAAGTCATAATAGAATTTGGAGTGTTACAAGTTTCAGGATAATCAGAAGTTACCTCAAGTGTGTTTTTATTTATTTATTTATATGAACCAGTGTTTGGGGGGGGGGGGGTAACTTGTCCCATGACTTAACTTTATGATCCTTGCTGGAATGCAATTGCGGACTGGTAGGACCCTAAATCAGCCGTCATGCTGGAAGAAATCAATATCCTAAATGGAATTAATACCTTGAATGAATATTATAAGCAGATATCATGCCGAATTATCTTGCCTATTACATCATTAAATTTGATTTGAATTATGTATTGGCACGTAATGGCTATCAACCTCTAATTATTATTTCACAAGCCTCTACCTTTCAGTCTACGAGCCTTCATGGATGTGGGCTCGACCTTCCATTGCCATTCAAGAACTCATTTCATTCTTTTAGATAGGGATGACAATATGTGACACGATCCGTTAACTTAACATGAACATGACACGATAATAACAGATTTGTATTTAGTCTTACGGGTTCGGGTCAAAACGAGTTGGCCCATTAAAACACGATTGTTTAACGGGTCAACACATTTCGACCCGTTATAATCCATTATGATCCGTTAAGAAAGTTAAAGTTACAATTATACCCTTATACCCAAAAGTAAAATTGTTAGGATTTTAATTTCAATATTTTTATTGTTTGAATTGTAATTTTAGACTTGTATTTAGTTTTATATTATTTATAGATATTGTGATTTTAACATTGAAATAAAATTATGCTAAACTTAATCAGATCAAACAGGTTAATTTCGGATCTAATCAACCCATTTACATAAACATGTTGAAATGGATCGGGTCATGTCATGTTAACCTATTTCATAGTATTCACTAACGGGTCAAAACAGGGTTGACACGACATGACCCGTTATGTTATTAAGTTGTGTTAGGATTTGAAATTTTGATACGATAGGCTTAACGGGTCAAATTCGGGTTAAGCCATATAATATAATATACATGCCTTGATATGATATGAACAAGACCTTCTAACACGATTTGACACCCCTACTTTTAGAGCATTCTTAATGGGTTTTGTGAAACCCATATTTATGTAAAATTTGAAGGAAAGTAGCACAAAATCCCATCCAACAGATGTTGTATTTCATGTATATTTTCAAGTTTTCTACAGTGTTGTCGCTACATGTAGTATGGATTGTACATAAATATAAACATTTTTTAATTATTCTCTCTCACTTCTTGTACTTTTTCTCTTACAAAATATTAAATAATATAATATTTAAATGATATAAAAAAAAAAGATAAGATGATGTATACTATATTATAAAAGTCAATATATAAAATAGAAAAAATAGATTTTAGTGATATATTTTGAAAAATAGAATAAAGAAGCCATAGTAAATGCTCTTATAGAACTATTGTGAGGTTAATGCATCAATCTTTGATTAATTAACACATGAGTCGTGCTACACTCATTAAGAGTGTAGCTTGAAGATGGGTTTTGATGAGGTCAAATGATTTTTTTATTCGTTTTTTATATCTTTAAACATTTTAAAAAAATTCACATCATTAAAAAATAATTTCTTAATCACTAAAAAATAAAAATAAAAATTCAGAAACACCCAACTCTCGGTGACTTTAAGGCTCTATTTGGCTGTCAAACTCATCCGAGTTCAATTTAGTTTGATTTAATTTTAAGTTAAGTCTAACATTCAAATACCCAATTTTTAAATCACTAAATTTATCTCAATTCAAAATCTCTTTACACGTGAGACCCATAACCTTTTTCAATTTTGCATAAATACATCTACACTCATCTTAACATCCAGACATATTTAAACTCATTTTAGGTGGATCCCATAAAACCTACTCTACCATCTCAACTCACTAATATTCATAAAGAACTCAAATCAGCTCAATATCTAAATGCTGCCTAACTTTTTCCTTAACACATTGACATTGATGTGATCTCTATTAGTCAATCAAAAGTTGACACATTGCATACTATTTTTTAACAAGAAATTAAGGACCACCTCAAAAAATTAAAAACTAACGTATAAAAATTTTATATCCTGATTTTTAAGCCAATAACGTCCAAAATTTTTCTTTTTTTTTGAAAATTTGAAAAATAAACTGAACACATTTTGTTTTCCCTCCATTTCAGTCAAACCTGCTTTAGCACCTGCGAAAGCGTCCTTCATGTTCTCTGCACTGGTGTCCGTCATCGTTGCCTTCGGGGGATTGCTAGGATGTGGCCCAAAACCTCTCCCAGCGATCTATTAAGCTACGGTATGATGAGATGAAAAATAGTAAATAGTAATAAAAAAATAATTAATAAATAATACTAAGCGTTGATTTGGATTCAGATACGAGATGATTTTAGGATATATTTGAGTATCAAGAATATCTTAGGTATTATCAAAATACTTCACTACTATTAATTATTTTATTATTACTTTTCACATACTTTTTATTACTATTCATTACTTTTTACTACTATTCAATATTCTATTTTTATTTTTTCATTATTTTTTCACTACTATTTACAACTATTCTCGATAGTTCTCAATACTTCTTAGTTCTCACTACCCAAATGTACCCTCTAGAAAGATAAAAATTGAAAAAAATATTATTAGAATATTATTTTTTAATATTATTATTATTTTGAGATTTGAACAAGTTGAATTAGGATTTGAAAAAATTGAATTGTTTATTATATTTTATATAAAAATTTGAGAAAGTTATAATGATGAGATCAGATGAAACACTTTTTGAATCCAAATAGAAACTAAATTATTTATAAAGAGTAGCAAGACTTCTTCATTTACCAAACCCAACCGAAGTGATGTGACAAAAATAAGGTTCACTCCAAAAAAAAAAAAATGGTTCCATTCATGTGATCACAGTTTCAAATTCTCCAAGGAAGAAGTGGCAACAAAAGACTGAACGCGGTTTCAACTTGCCAACACAGACTCTAGAACTGATTATATGCAAACAATAGAACACCATCAAACCAAGCTACACACCGCGCATCCCTAACCAGTTAGCTACACCCTGAAATCTTAATAAATATACATATGTGCTTCTTCCTGTCTTTACTCCTTCAAACCAGAAAAAAAAGAAGAAGAAAGCATACAGTAATATCCAAAGCCAACACAGTGCTGTAAGCAAGTAACTCATACAACAAAAAGGAAAATTGAAGAATAAAAGCCACCTTTTTTTTTTTCGAAAGGAAAATTTTTTTTTTTGAGGATGACTCCTCCCTTTATTAATAGTAAACTCAGTATTTGGGATCCCTACGAAAGTAGAGTGCCCACACTGAGACCAGGTTACAGGACTAACTCAAAGACCAAACCAAAACAGAGAATACACTGCAGCTCCAACTAATTTCCAACAACTATAGAAAACAGGACACACGCTATTTAATACGTAAATATGGCAGATTGAGCTTGTCCGTGCGAATTAGTCCTCGAAATTTTGTTGGCAACTACGAAATGTTGTTCCAAACTAGATCATGTCCCTGAGCACCATATTTTGCCAAGAAGTCAGTAGGGCGTTCCCTTCCCGAAAAACATGTTGTATTAAGTGTTTTCCTTCTCTTATAAGACTCATTATTTCCTCCTAGAAATCTTCAAGATACCATACTCCACACTTCTCACTATTAATCCACCGAACCATCATCAAAGAATTTGATTCCACTACCACACTCTGGATACATCGTTCTTTACACATCTTCAATCCATGTAAAATTGCTTTCGTTTATGCTGCCATGCTAATACCAATTCCCAGGTATACAGAGAATGCAAAAACAACGTTGCCTTGCTCATTTCTGAGGACGCCACCTGCACCCGAAACCCCTGGGTTATTCAAACTGCATCCATCCGTATATAGCTTAAATTTTCCTGATTTCGGCTTCATCCATCTTATAACATGCATTTGTTTTGGTTTCACAGGGACCACTAATATATTCAATGCCCTCAATGTCTCCTGATCTCCAATTGCAAGTTTCCTAAATTTTGAAGACTCTTTCATTAATCTTGATAACCAGAACCTTACCTCATGCCATACTTCGTCGTGCGTTTTCACCTGACCTTCCATGCGCAACTTACATCTCCTCGACCAAAGTTTCGATGTTATAATATTTGGGATGAGTCCCAAAATTACCCCCATTTGGGAAGACTTGGATGCTCTCCTAAACCACAGTTTCATATTTTCTTTCCATGTGACGTACTCTCGAAATGGAAGACCAAAAGCTCGTGCACATTTTCTTCCAACTCTTTGAGCAAAATCTCCAACAAATAACACATGGTTAATATCGTCCTCCCATGCAGCAGTCACATTTAGAGACCACTATTATACCAATCCTTCTAAGTCTGTTGTCCACACTAATGCTATTGTTCCATGCTTTCTAGACCATAACCGACATCTTTTTTGGTAAAAAATCATGCCACACCCATGCCGACCATGTGGTTTCAGGAGCCTTCACTCTCAGACACTCCCATGCATTCTGAACCGTGAACTGCCCATTCATGTCAAGGGTCCATATTAACACGTCCTTCCCCTCTCGAGGATTACCAAGTTCTCCAATTATGTTTAATGTTTTTTCCACTCCCACTAGCCTCTCCAGTAAGTGCACGTCCCACTCATTATCTAGTTTGCATTCACTAACCTTTAGCCTTGGAGACTCCGAGATCACAACAGAATCTGCTAACGGACCTTCTCCGGCCCACGAGTCATGCCAAAATGACACTTTACCTTCACGCACTTTCCATTTCGCTTGCTCCAACACCTTCGGTATTTGCCTCATTACCATTCTCCAAAGCCGAGATCCTTTTGTTCTGTCTACAAGAGATATATGTTGTTCCTTCACATAATTTCCCTTGAAAAATTGCACCCACAGTGAGCTATCATTAAGGATCTTCCAAGCTAACTTCATGTGTAATGATTTTTGTACCTCCTCAAGGTCCCCCAGATGCCTAAACCACCTTCATACGTTGGTTTACAAATTTTGTTGCAGGCACACCATTTCTTTTTGGGAGATCCATCAACTTCCCCCCAAAAGAAAGTGCTAAGAATTCTGTTTATAGAGCCTAAAACCGACTTCGGGACATGTAGAACCGATAGTAGGTAAATAGGCAAACTTGATAAAACATGTTTCAAGAGAATGAGTTTGCCTCCTACCGAAAGTAATCTAGTCTTCCAGCCACTTACCTTGTCCCTTATCTTGTTAATAAGTTCCTTCAAATGTCTGTAAGTAAGTCTTCCATCCACAATGTTCACCCCCCAAATACGTCATAGGTAACCAACCCTCTCCAAAACCTGTGATCTGCCGGATACTCTTTCTTCTAGTTGGCCTAATGTGCTTCAAAAAACTTATTGCTGATTTTTCTCTACTCACAAGTTGACCCGACCATTTCTCATATAGATCCAGAACTTTAATCAGAGCTTTTATGGATCTTTTAGCACCATTAGTGAAAATTACAATGTCATCCGCATATAGTAAGTGAGAGATTAAAGGCATACCTCTCTCTTGAGAATATCCTCCAATTGTTCCACTCTCAAATTTTTCTTTCAGCATTCTTGCGAAAACTTCCTTCATTAGAATAAATAAATATGGCGAGAGAGGATCCCCCGTCGAAGTCCCCTTTCCCCCTTGAAAAAACCTTTAGAAGTACCGTTAAGAAGAATGGAATACCATGGCGTCTTGATACAATTTTTTATCAACTCACATACCTTCTCGTCGAAACCAAATGAGGACAAGACATGAATCAGAAAATTCTAATTTACTCGGTCATATGCTTTGGACATATCCACTTTCACTAAAACATTCCCACCATTCGTCTTCTTATGTATGGATTTGACCATTTCTTGCGTGAGACTTATATTTTCAGATATGTTTCTGTTAGGCATGAAAGCGCCTTGTTCCTGAGATATCATCCTCGGTAGTAAGTGTGCTAACCGGCCAATGATAATCTTGGAGCATGTTTTGTATATTATTGAACACAGGCTAATTGGATGAAACTTATTATAACCTGTGGGCTGTTGTACCTTGGAGATAAGGGCCACAAACGAAGTCGTGTAGACCCTTGGAAACTGTTTACCTTCAAAAAACTCTGCCACTGCGTCCTCTACTTCCCCTTGAACAATTTCCCAGCAAGCTTTGAAAAATCCCGACCCAAAACCATTCGGACCCCGGCTACTCTCCACTGGAATGCTAAGTATTGCCCACCCAATTTCTTCCATGGACGATCTCACATAGATGCTTTTATTCTCTTCTTCTGTAACCACTTGATCAATGAAGTGCCTCAAATCCGGTAACTCGCCTTCATTTTTATGGCTTAAGAATTCTTGCATATATTGGACTGCACCCTCGTGAATGTCTGCAGGAGTGTCCAACAATGTTCCATCTGGTTTGGTCATTTTGATGACTTGATTATGCTGCTTTCTCTTCAATACCGCATGGAAAAATCTTGTGTTGTTATCCCCCTCACATAGCCATTTTATGCCAGCCTTTTGCGCAGTCAAACTCTCCTCTCTTTTTTGCCATGAAGCTAATTCTAGCTTTGAAACCAGCAGTTCGTGCTCCATCTCTACCTCATAGCCCTCCTGTAGTTTAGCTTCAAGTACCTCAATTCTCTGCTCTAGCTCTTTAGTAACTAGTTCGACCCTTCCAAACACTTCATTATTCCATGTTTTTAAAACTTGCTTCATTCTCTTGATTTTAAAAGCTAGATTTTCCAAGCCACTTCCCCGTCCTCCCTCTATCCAGCTTTTCTTAACACAAGGAATAAAATCCTTATGTTCCACCCACATTCTTTGAACCCGAAAAGGTGAGGGTCCATATCGTTGTGATTTATGGTCACACGACACTACCATCGGAGCATGGTCTGAAGTATCCCGCCCCCAATATCTCAACCATGTTTAAGGGATCAACTCTAGGGATTTGGTATTGACAAAGCCTCTGTCGAGGCATGCCCAACTCCTAGCTAAACCTTCATGTCCATTACACCAGGATAGGTTATTACCTTGATATGTCATTTCCAGCAGACCATAGACATTTATCCAAGCATTATATTCTTCCATCGCTATCCTCAGAGGAGGGAGACCCCCCCTCCTTTCTTCATTGCTTTTTATTATATTGAAATCCCCTAGAATCATCCAAGGAATATCATTTTGTCCATCCTCTTCCAGATCCTTCCATAATTTTCTCCTAAGCCCATAACAGCATTTGGCGTATACAAAGGTTATGTGAAAAACCAAAGTTCCCTCTGTAATTTTGATCGTGATGAACTGGTCACTCATTCGCATGATGGTAACTTCTACACTCCTTTCCCACAATATCCAAATCTTACCCTCCTTCACTTGATTAGAAATACCCTTCTCCAGGCCTAAGTTCCTCATCAAAATACCCATTCTACTCTCATCAACAAAAGTCTCTGACAAAACAACAACCTTGGGCTTAAACTTCTTTACCATCTTCTTCAGCCTCCCTCTTGAAGATCCCAGTCCTCTGATGTTCCAAAACAAAATGGGACCTATCATAGATTTAATTTTAGAGGCCGGGTGATGACCCATTTGGTGCTCCTTGATGCTTCCATTTCACTCTTCCCATTTCTCTTCTTGGAACCACTCTGTTCTTCCTAAGAATGGTAGTCTTTTTCTCTTCCTATTACCATCGGCAGTGTCTCATTTTCCTACTCAGACCAGGATTTTTGTTCTTCTGTTTCGTCGGGATGTGTTTCTTGCCTCCATTCATCCATAGGGACGTCTTCTATTAACACTCCATCCATCAACCTGGTTTCATTTCCTTGCTCACGGTCCCCTATTTGCAAGTCACATTCCCCCTGTTTCATACTGTCTGGTACAATCTCCTCATCTTCCATCTCCCCATCATAAATATTTTCCTTCTTTACTGGAGAGCTCAAGCTGCCAAAGTGCAGAGGCACCATCTCGATTTCCCCTTCTTCTCTCACCGGGCATTTACCTGTCAAGATTTCTGCTCCTTGCTCCTTTACTTTGTCATTCTTCTCCACTTCCTGTTCCTTCGCTATTTTCTCTCCAGCCGCTGCTTTTGTACCTCTATTCACTTCCCGGTAAGCCGTTTTATTTTTTCCTTTCTCTTTTTTCTGATTATCACTACTGTTTTTTCCTCTTCTACATGTTGTTTTGTTGTGCCCCTGCAATTTACAACTTGAGCAGAATGCTAGCAGGGTCTCAAAGACAACCTCCTGTTTGGATCCCGAACCAGGTGTGCCAATCCAGAAAGACTCCAAATGTTGTTTTGAGGCATCCATCTCTAAGCAAACACGAGCTCCGTCCGTTCTTGTCACACAACGCGTGGAGTTGTTAGACTGAATGAACTTCCCAAGAGGTGCCGTCAATATTCTGAGTATCGAATCATGATAGAAATTAGGAGGGAGACCTGGGAGCATCACCCAGACCTGAACAATCGGTGATTCCTCATCTTCCGTATATCCCGACGCCCAATGAAACACTTAGTAAGAAATCCCATTTATCTCGCAAGCTTCTCGGGAGAACACCTTGTTGAAATCTTCCTCCGATGTAAGACGGATGAACAAGTTACGAGTCTTGCTCATGGAAGAGACTACTGTATTACCCATTAATCCCCTCTCACCCGAATAAACATTCTTATGGCATCTAAAGAAGGTCTCTGCCTGAGGAACTTCAAAACTAGAGAGTATCTAAAAGGAGTTGCTGATAATACTATTTCTTCCTTGGACAACATAAAACACACCTGACCATCTATCACCTTAGGAGGCCTCATAGGAAGATTAACTTCCGGAATGGGTTGAGGAGCAGTCAATACTAGATCCGAAAACGATTTGGCCTTCGTTACCGGCATGGGACCACCAGGTTGGGCCAAGGCAGCTGCCATGACGGCGCCCATAAAAGCCACTTGCCACTACAAAGAACAGGCTTGGTATCTAGGAGCCATGGCAAAGAAGAGCTCTGTATGAGATGGCTAGAAATACCCATTCTTTGACGGTTCGCTCTGCTCCTTCTTCTTCTTCAGAGGCGGCGGCGGCACCGTTGCCACTAGTATTTTACACTCTAAGTGTCTGGGCGTCGAACAACCAACCTCACAATAGACCTCCTCATCCTCCTTCATGATCTCCAGCCGAATAATCACTCTACCTCTACTACACCCAAAGAGTAAGAACTGTGCACCTAGAGAAGGTGTGTGGGCATCCTTCAGGGTAGTGGGAAGAACTGAGAGCTTGGCTTTAATGGTGTTTCATCTCATCTTATTATTACAATTTTTTCAAATTCTCACTCAAAATATAATAAACAATTTAATTTTTTCAATTCCAAAATAATAATAATATTAAAAAAATAAAATTTTAATAAAATTTTATTCAACTTTCAACTTTCATATCATTTCAACTCACTATTCAAACGGAACCTTCATGTCTGGCCATGCATGACTCTCTGCCACTATTTATTACAAAGATTAGTCCAAAGATCCCAAAGGAGCTCAAAGGCTAATGGGATAGCCTTTCTGTCTCTTTATAGTTTATACCATAAGGTCATAATAATTGGTTACAAGCACATACCTTGCACACTTACCAGTTATTACCTGAACTTCACATTCCCATGTCACGAAACTATTGTAGTGTCGGGTGTGATTCATGTTATCAATGTTATAGCAAGTGAAACTACATGATTAATCGGCTACAAATAAAAATAATAATCTATAAATTCATAATAAGGCATTGATGTTAGTTTGATATGATGGATTATTTTTTGTTATCTCAAAAAGTAAGAATTTACAATAAACTAGATTTACGTTTCTTTTGAATTCATGAATTAAAAATTAAAATCAAAATCAAAATAAAAGTAGAAATTTATATTTTGTGAAAAACATCTAATAAGAAAGAAATTATTTAAATGATTTGGTGTTCCTGTCATTAAAAGATTGTAAAATCAATTGTAAAAGGCTGTGAATATAATGTTGCTGATAATTTATACTTGTTTTTAAGAGATAAAAGAGTGAATAATAAAGCTAGTTACCGTGATTTTAATTTGAATTTTAAACAAAATCCAAAAAATAGCCGTTATAATCTTCTAGTGATGGAAGAACACGGGAAGATATAATGCCTTCCTTAGTCGCTCCGCGCACTGCCACCGCTCGTTTCTTTCAAACGCTCAATGGCCGCTAACAATCCTTCGCAGCTGCAACCGTCAGAACTAATTGATAGGTGCATTGGATCGAAGATATGGGTGATAATGAAGGGGGACAAGGAGCTCTTTGGTACTCCCAGGGGCTTCGACGTCTACGTCAATATGGTCCTCGAAGACGTCACAGAGTATGAGATCACTGCTGAAGGGAGACGGATGACAAAGCTTGATCAGATTTTACTAAATGGAAACAACATTGCCATTCTCGTCCCTGGTGGTTCGCCTGATCCAGAATGAGAGTGCAGTTAACCTTTACTTGGTTCTTAATTTTTCTCCCTTTTTCTGTGATTGGTGGGTCAGATTACTCCTCTGTTTTAACGAGAACTCTAACCACCAAGATGCTCCTTTCTCCACCACTTTTTTCTCTAGTAGTGATGGTTGTAGGATAGCGTGGGCTCGTCCAAAGTTTCCAAGACTTACTTTCCCAAACAAAGTCCAAAGAAGCTGCAGAAATTGCCGCCGAGTCCCCCCTTGGAATCCTACGAACACCGGACACAGTTGCCAAATTCCAGGTTTTACATGTTGATTCTCCAATCAAACACATCTTACCTTTCAAAAAAATTTTTTTTCTCAATCAAACACATTTCGTTGGCTGCTAATATTTCATAGCTTCAATGTTCTTCATCCATGTCAAGGTTTCTCCATTTGATTTCTGGCCATTCAGGATCTCTGTAAGCACTGGTTGTATTGGCCTTATCTCTCCTCACTGTCTCTGTCGTCCAGTTTGACATTCATTGTGTTTCTGGATCTTTCTTTTGCTGGAATTGAATGTTGCTACATAAGATTGTTCCTGTTGAAAAAAAAAAAAAGGATTGCTCCTCTTTCTTCAGATCTCTTTCTTCAGGTTTGTTGTCTCTAATGAATTTTGAGTTGGTATATTAATGTAATAATAAGGACGTGTGACTTTCCATTGTTATTGCTTTAATTTTTTTAATACTGACAGGCTTCATAGGGGTTAATTGATTTTCATTTTTACTTTCAATTCTTTGTGGTTTTAACAGAAGAACCTGATCCGTGAGGCAACGGCTTTTCTAGATGTTTTGAAGCCAAATCTTCCTGAACATAGTTTCCTTCAAACAAAGGTTAATGCTATCTAACTTCCATTTGGATAGTTGCTGCTCTTTCCAGCCACTGACACTTTTATTTTATATAGGTCCTGGAAATCAATCTGTTAACTTTTTCAAATGTAGCTGACGCTATTGAACAGTTTGGGTCTGCGTTTGCAAAGTCCGCATACATTGATTAGTGTACATCATATCAAACCAACTGCTCAAATAAACACCTAGTTTCAGTAATTGTGCATGACCTCATCTGATAGGATAATTCTACATGCTTGAGAATTTATATAGGGTTCCTCGTAAGACACCTTGGAATTGTCCTCTTAAGTTTGAACAGGATGGGGGCTTATGGTCTTTTAACTCCAAATATTCTGCATGCACAAGTGTGTCAATTACAATTGTATTTGCCGTTTGCCTCCTCTGGTTGAAACCATATGAGACTCTTGATTCTTGAAAGATGATTTCCTACTTTTTTTTGAAGAGCCTCGTTAAGTTCAGTGAAATTTTTTTACATTAGATAGTCATGCAAAAAAGCAATACAGTTAAAAAATTCTATTTTCTAGAGGTAAATTCATATATATGTGAAACATGTTAGAGATAATTTGTCGGGTAACTTGTGATTTACAAGTGTTCTAATCCTTTCATCATTTTTGTTAAACCCTTTTTTCAAAGTCTTTCAGCAGTGAGTACTTCTAGCTCATCTTTTGCACATTATTTTGATGTAAAGATGAAGGGATGGAGAACGGTTGATTTAGGTACATATATTGTCACTTTCTATTCGAAATTATAATCCTCATTTAGCAGCAAAGGTAAATAGTTTGATGGTAGATTACAAGATTAATTTCGTACTATTATTTTTTTATTTGATAACATATATTCTTCAATAATGAAGGCTAGTTACACACTTTACACTAACAACTTTCGATAAATATATTATGACAAGCTAATTGTGGTATTCTGCCCAAAGAATCTGTAGATATATTATGTTAGAAGAATTATGACTCTTATTGGATTGTTTTTAGGAACTTTCTATTTTATTTTACATTATATTGTTTTGATAATATGAAACTTCAAATGTTTTCCTTCATTAACACTAGGTTCGTTATATTTCATTGTAGATTAATCTTACTTTTCCATTATTTGTAAAATTTCTAGTTTTCTACGATTGTCTAATAATACACAGGTTTTCTATGCTGGTTGATGTGCTTTTTGCATTGTAGCAACAAACTTTGTAAAGATTAATGACGGAAGATACTTGTTATGTGTATGTCTTTTATAGACCGAGGTAAATGCATTCATATTTTTGTTATTGATCTATTTTGTGTTCTTTGAGGCATTATTTTTGCAATGCATATTATGAGAAACTTGTTTTTAACAGTCAATTACGACTAAAAGTAATATTATGGCAGAAAATTTCCTATATTTTTTTTATTACAAGTTTTTTCCCTCCTCCTCTCCTCCACTCTTTCTTTCCTTCTCTTCTCCGCTCCTCCTCATCTCCTCCATTCTTTCTTTCCTTCTTTTCTCCTATCTTCCTCCTCTCCCTCACTCTTTATCCTCTCTTCATTTCCTCCTCTTCTCCTCTCTTCCTTTCCTCTTCTCCACTCTTCCTCTTCCACTCTTCCTCTCCTCTATCTCTCTTCCACCCTCCACTCTTCCTCCCCTCCTCCATTCTACCTCCACCTCCACGCCTCCACTCTTCCTCCTCTTCTCCTCTCTTCCTTCTCCCATCCACTCTTCATCCTCTCTTCATTTTCTCCTCTTCTCCTCTCTTCCTCTCCCCCACTCTTCCTACTCTTCCTCCACCTCTCTTCCTCCCTCTCTTCCACCTTCCACTCTTCCTCCCCTCCTCTCTTCCTCTCATCCTTTCCTCCTTTCTCCCTCCCTCCACTCTTCTTCTCCTCTCTTCCACTCTTCCTTCTCCACTCTTAATCCTCTCTTCATTTCCTCCTTTCCTCCCCTCTTCGTTTCCTCTTCTCCACTCTTTCACTCCTCCATCTCTCTTCCTCCCTCCACTTTTCCTCCCATCATCCTCCACTCTACCTCCATGCCCTCCACGCCGCTACTCTTCCTACTATCTTCCTTTCCTCCTCTCTTCCTTCTCCCCTCCACTCTTCATTTCCTCCTCTTCTCCTCTCTTCCTCTTCCCCACTCTTCCCCACTCTCCTCCTCTTCCTCCTTCCACTTTTCCTCCCCTCCTTTCTTCCTCTTCTCATCATTTCCTCCTCTCTCCCTTCCTCCCTCTTCTCCTATCTTCCTTCTTTCCTCCACTTTTGATCCTTTCTTCATTTTCTCCTCTTCTCCTCTCTTCCTTTCCTCTTCTCCACTCTTCCTGTACTCCATCTCTCTTCCTCCCTCCACTCTTCCACCCCTTCTCCACTCTACCTCCACGCCCTCCATGCCTCCACTCTTCCTTTTCTCCTCATTTCCTCCTCTCTTTCTTCTCCCCTCAACTCTTCGTCCTCTCTTCATTCCTCCTCGTCTCCTCTCTTCCTCTCCCCCACTCTTCCTACTCTCCTCCTCTTCCTCCACCTCTCTTCCTCCTTCCACTCTTCCTCTGCTCCTCTCTTCCTCCTCCCCTCGTCCTTTCCTCCTCTCTCCTTTCCTCCCTCCACTCTTCTCCTATTTTCCTCCTCTCCTCCACTCTTGATCCTCTCTTCGTTTCCTCCTCTTCTCCACTCTTCCTCCCTCCACTCTTCCTCCCCTTCTCCATTCTACCTCCACGCCTCCAATCTTCGTCCTCTCCTCCTTTCTTCCTCTTTTCCTCCTCTCTTCCTTTTCTCCCTTCCACTCTTCGTCCTCTCTTTATTCCTCCACTTCTCCTCTCTTCCACTCCCCCACTCTTCCTACTCTCCTCCTTTTCCTCCACCTCTCTTCCTCCTTCCACTTCCCTCCTCTCTTCCTCCACTCCTCCTCTCCCTTCTTCCCTCTCCTTTCCTCCCTCCACTCTTCTCATTCTCTCTTCCACTCTTCCTCCTCCTCTTCTCCTATCTTCCTCCTCTCCTCCACTCTTGATCCTCTCTTCGTTTGCTCCTCTTCTCCTCTCTCCCTTTCCTCTTCTCCACTCTTCCTCTCCTCCATCTCTCTTCCTCCCTCCCCTCCTCCACTCTAGCTCCATGCCCTCCACGCCTCCACTCTTCCTCCTCTCCTCCTTTTCTCCTATTGTCCTCTCTCTTCCTTCTCCCTTCCACTCTTCGCCCTCTCTTCATTTCCTCCTCCTCTTCTCCCCACTCTTCCTACTATCCTCCTCTTCCTCCACCTCTCTTCTTCCTCTCCTCTCTTCCTTCTCTCGTCATTTCCTCATTTCTCCCTCTCTCCACTCTTCCTCATCTCTCCCTCTCTCCTCCACTCTTCCTCCTCTCTTCATTTCCTTCTCTCCTCCTCATCCTCCTCTCCTCCTTCCTCCACTCTTCCTCTCTTCCTCCTCCCCTTTCCCTCTTCTCCTCCTCGCTGCCTCTTCCACATCATCCTCTTCTTCTCCTCCACACTTACTACTACACATTTCTTCCTCCAAGATATAGAATTTGTATGTTATATTTTTAAATATTATATTATTTGATTAGACTTTTAATATTTTTTTTCGCAATCCTTATGGGTTTTAAATTTTCATTGCAAACCTTGAGATTTATTGAGGAGGCCTTAGGGATGTACAACTTTGATTAGATAGACTTAGGCATGTACAAAGGAGGAAGACACTCACTAGGTCTATAGACGACATTTTGTACTCATTATTCTTTTTGTATAAAATACTCTTTATAGGTCTTAGTCCTTTATGCAGAAATACCCTTTCATTTCGATGCAAAGATGAATGAAAGCTAAAAGGCTTTGATATTCCTATTCGAAATTAGGTAAGATATTATCATTTCCTATTTGAAATTATACTCCTCAGTTGACAGCAAAGGTAAAATAGTTTGATGGCAGATTACAGGATTAATTATGTACTATTACTTTTTTATCTGATGACATATATTCTTCGATGATGAAGGGTAGTTACACACTTTACATTGACATCTTTTAATGACTATATTATGGAAGTTAACTGCGGTATTTTGCCCAAGCACAAAACAGGTATGTTATGTTAGAAGCATTATGTCTCTTATTTGGATTGTTTTCAGGAACTTTCTATTTTATTTTACATCCTATATTGTCTTGATAATGTCGAACTTCAAACGTTTTCCTTCGTAAACTAGATTTGTTATATTTCTTTGTAGATTAATCGTACTTTTCCCTTATTTGTAAACTTTGTAGTTCTCTAGAATTGTTTAATAATGCAAGTTTTCCATGCCGATTGATGTGCTTTTAGCATTATAGCAACGAACTTTGTAAAGATTGATGATGGAAGATCCTTGCTATGTTTATGTATTTTATAGAGCGAGGTAAACATATTCATGTTTTTTTATTGATCTATTTTGTGTTCTTTGAGGCATTATTTTTCCAATGCTTATTACAAGAATTTTTTTTTAACAGTCAATTACTGCTAAAAGTAATATATCATAGCAGAAAATATCAGATATTATTTTATTACAAGTTTTTTCTTTGCATCTCCTCCTCTCTTCCTTCCCTCCACTTTTGCTCTCTTCCTCTCCTCCACCTCTCTTCCTCCATCCACTCTTCCTCCCCTCAACCTTTCATCCTCTCTCCCTCTCTCTACTCTTCTTCATCCCTCCCTCTCCTCCACTCTTCATCCTCTCTTCCTTTCCTCTTCTCCTTCTCTTCCTCCTCTTCTCTACCTCTCTTCTATCCTCAACTCGTCCTCCTCTTCTTTTCTCTTCTCCTCCTTTCTTCCTCTTCCTCATTCTCCTCCTCCTCTCCTTCTCTCTTATAGTCTATACATTTCTTCCTCCTAGACATACTATTTTTATGTCATATTTTTAAATATAAATTATTTTTGGTTGGATTATTAAACTTTTATTATTTCTTTCTCAATCCTTACGGGTTTTAAATTTTAATTTACAAACCTTGAGATTTGTTGTGGAGGCCTTAAGCATGTACAAATTTGACTGGATAGAATTAGTGGCTAGCCTTCAGCTTTGATAGAAATGAGGCAGACGCTCTCTAGGTCTATAGATGACACATCTTGTACTCATTATTTTTTTTGTATAAATACTATTTATAGATCTTAGTCCTTTATTCAAGAATACCTTTCATTTTGATACAAAGATGAAGGGATGAAGAAAGGTTGTTTTATGTATTAATATTGTCATTTCCTATTTGAAATTATACTCATTTAGATGGCAAAAGTAAATAGTTTGATGGCAGATTACAGGATTAATTCCGTCCAATTACTTTTTTATTTGATGACAAATATTCTTCGATTATGAATGGTAGTTACACACTTGACATTGACAACTTTCAATGACTATATTATGGCAAGCTAACTACGGTATTTTGCCCAAGGAATCAACAGGTATTTTATGTTAGAAGCATTATATCTTTTATTGGATTGTTTTTAGGAACTTTCTATTTTATTTTACATTATATTGTCTTGATAATGTGGAACTTCAAACGTTTTCCTCCATTAACTCTAGGTTTGTTATATTTCTTTGTAGATTAATCATTCTTTTCCACTATTTGTAAAACCTGTAGTTTTGTAGGGATGTCTAATAATGTAGGTTTTCCATGTGGTTGATGTGCTTTTAGCATTGTAGCAACGAACTATGTAAAGATTGATGATGGAAGATACTTGCTATGTTTATGTATTTTATAGAGCGAGGTAAACGTATTCATTTTTTTTTATTGATTTATTTTTTGTTCTTTGAGGCATTATTTTTCCAATGCATATTATAAGAAACTTTTTTTTAACAGTCAATTACTGCTAAAAGTAATATCATAGCAGAAAATTTCCTATATTTTTTTTATTACAAGTTTTTTCTCTCCTCCTCTCCTCCACTCCTCCCCTTCTCCACTCCTCCACTCTTCCTCCTCTCCTCCACCTCACTTCCTCCCTCCACTCTTCTCCTCTGCTCTACCTCCTCTCTTATCCATTATTCCTCCACTTCTCCTATCTTCCTCCTCTCTTCCTTTCCTCCTCTTCTCCACTCTTCTGCTCCTCCATCTCTCTTCCTCATTCCACTCTTTCTCCCAGCCTCCAGTGTTCCTCCTCTCCTCCTTTCCTCATCTTCTCCTCTCTTCCTTCTCTCCTCCACTCTTCCTTTCCTCTTCTTCTCCTCTCTTCCTACTCTCGTCCTTTCCTTGTCTCTCCCTCTCTCCACTCATCCTCATCTCTCACTCTCCTCCACTCTTCGTCCTCTCTTCAACTTTTCCTCCCCTTTTCCTTTCCTCTTCTCCTCCACCTCTCTTCCTTCCTCCACTATTCCTCTCCTCCTCTCTTTCTCATCTCCTCTTCCTCTTCTCCTCCTCGCTTCCTATTCCTCATCCTTCTTCTCCTCTCGTACTCTCTTACTACTACACATTTTCTTCCTCTTAGATATACTATTTGTATGTTATATTTTTAAATGTTATATTATTTTTGCTTGGATGTGATTAGACTTTTAGTATTTCTTTCTCAATCCTTATGAGTTTTAAATTTTAATTTCCAAACCTTGAGGTTTTTAGAGGGAGACCTTAGGCATGTACAACTTTGATTGGATAGACTTAGTTGGCTAGCCTTTAGCTTTGATACAAAGGAGGCAAACGCTCTTTAGGTCTATAGATGACATTTTGTACCCATTATTACTATTATTATTATTTGTATAAAATACTCTTTATAGGTCTTAGTCCTTTATACATGAATACTTTTTCATTTTGATGCAAAGATGAAGGGATGAAGAAAGGTAGATTTAGGTACTGATATTGTCATTTCCTAGTTGAAATTATACTCCTCAGTTGATGGCAAAGGTAAATAGTTTGATGGCAGATTACAAGATTAATTCCGTACTTTTACTTTTTTATCTGATGGCATATATTCTTCGATGATGAAGGGTAGTTACACACTTTACATTGACATCTTTTAATGACTATATTATGGCAAGCTAACTGCGGTATTTTACCTAAGCACATAACATGTATGTTATGTTAGAAGCATTATGTCTCTTACTGGATTGTTTTCAGGAACTTTCTATTTTATTTAACATTCTATTGTCTTGATAATGTGTACCTTCAAACGTTTTCCTTCATTAACTAGATTTATTATATTTCTTTGAAGATTAATCGTACTTTTATGTTATTTGTAAACTTTGTAGTTCTCTAGAATTGTCTAATAATACAGGTTTTCCATGCCAGTTGATGTGCTTTTAGCATTATAGAACCAAACTTCGTAAAGATTGATGACAGAAGATCCTTGCTTTGCTTATGTATTTTATAGAGCAAGGTAAAACATATTCATGTTTTTTTATTGATCTATTTTGTGTTCTTTGAGGCATTATTTTAAACTATTTTTAACAGTCAATTACAGCTAAAAGTAATATATCAGAGCAGAAAATTTCCTAAGTTTTGTTTATTACAAGTTTCTCCCTTCTTCTCTCCTCCACTCTTCCTTTATCTCTTCCACTCTTCCTCCTCTTCTCCTATCTTCCTCCTCTCCTCCAGTTTTGATCCTTTCTTTGTTTCCTCCTCTTCTCCTCTCTTCCTTTCCTCCTCTTCTCCACTCGTCCTCTCCTCCATCTCTCTTCCTCCTCCCCACCACTCTTCCTCCTCTCCTCCTTTCCTCCTTTTCTCCGCTCTTCCTTCTCCCCTCCACTCTTCGTCCTCTCTTCATTTTTTCCTCTTTTCCTCTCTTCCTCTCCCCCACTCTTCCTCCACCTCTCTTCCTCCCCTCCTCTCTCCCTCTCTCCACTCTTCCTCATCTCTCTCCCTCTCTCCTCCACTCTTCCTCTTATCTTCATTTCCTCCTCTCCTCCACCTCTCTTCCTTCCTCCACTCTTCCTCTCATCCTTTCTTCCTCCTCTCCTTTTCCTCTTTTACTCCTCACTTCCTATTCCTCTTCCTCATCATCCTCCTCGTCTCCTCCACTCTTACACTACTACACATTTTTTCCTCCTATATATATACTATTTGTATGTTATATTTTTTAAATATTATATTATTCAATTAGACTTTTAGTATTTCTTTCGCAATCCTTATGGGCTTTAAATTTTTATTCCAAACCTTAAGATTTGTTGAAGAGGCCCTACATGTACAACTTTGATTGGATAGACTTAATGGCTAGCCTTCAACTTTGATACAAAGGAGGTAGATGTTCACTAGGTCTATAGATGACATTTTGTACTCATTATTCTTTTTGTATAAAATACTCTTTAGTCCTTTATGTAGGAATACCTTTCATTTGGATGCAAAGATGGGCTTTCATATTCCTATTCGAAATTAGGTAATGATATTGTCGTTTTCGTTTGAAATTATACTCCTCAGTTGACGGCAATGGTAAAATAGTTTGATGTTAGATTATAGGATTAATTCCGTACTATTACTTTTTTATCTGATGACATATATTCTTCAATGATGAAATGTAGTTACACACTTTACATTGACATCTTTCAATGACTATATTTTGGCAAGCTAACTGTGGTATTTTGCCCAAGGAATCAACAAGTATGTTATGTTAGAATCATTACATTTGTTATTGGATTTTTTTTTTCAGGAACTTTGTTGTTTATTTTACATTATATAGTCTTGATAATGTGGAACTTTATGTTTATTTTACGTTTTTCTTCATTAACTCTATGTTTATTATATTTCCTTATAGATTAATCATACTTTTCCATTATTTTCAAAATTTGTAGTTCTCTAGGATTGTCTAATAATGTAGATTTTCCATGCCTGTTGATGTGCTTTTAGAATTGTAGCAACAAACTTTGTAAAGATTGGTGACAGAAGAAACTTGCTCTGTTTATGTATTTTAAAAGAGCGAGGTAAACGTATTCATGTTTTTTTATTGATCTATTTTGTGTTTTTTGGGGCATTATTTTTTAAATGGATATTATGGGAATCTATGTTTTAGAAGTCAATTATTATTAAAAGTAATATCATAGCAGAAAATTTCCTATATTTTTTTTATTACAAGTTTTTTCCCACCTCCACTTCTCATTTCCTTCTTTTCTCCACTCTTCCTCTTCTTCTCCACCTCTCTTCCTCCCTCCAATGTTCTCCTCCTCTCTTCCACCACTCATCTTCCTATCATCCTCTCTCTTCCTTTCCTCCTCTTTTTCACTCTTTCTCTCCTCCATCTCTCTTCCTCCTTCCACTCTTCCTTCCCTTCCTCCACTCTCTCTTTCCTCATCTTCTCCTCACTTCCCCTCCTTCACTCTTCCTCCTCTCCTCCACTTCTCTTCCTTCCTCCGCTCTTCCCTCTCTTCCTCCTCTCTCCTCTTCCTCTTCTCTTCCTCGCTTCCTCTACCTCTCATCCTTCTCCTCCTCTTCTCTTACTACAACACATTTATTCCTCCTAGATATATTTTGTATGGTATATTTTTAAATATTATATTATTTTTGGTTGGATGTGATTAGACTTTTAGTATTTCTTTCTCAATCCTTATGGGTTTTAAATTTTAATTTCCAAACCTTGAGATTTTTTAAGGAGGTCTTAGGCATGTACAACTTTGATTGTATAGATTTAGTGGCTAGCCTTCAGCTTTGATACAAAGGAGGCAAACGCTCTCTAGGTCTATTGATGACATTTTGTACTCATTATTATTTTTTGTATAAAATACTCTTTAAAAATACCTTCCATTTTGATGCGAAGATGAAGGGATGAAGAAAGGTTGATTTAAGTACTGATATTATCGTTTCTTATTCAAAATTATACTCCTAATTTAGACGGCAAAGGTAAATAGTTTGATGACAGATTACATGATTAATTTCGTACTACTACATTTTTATCTAATGACATATTCGTCGATGATGAAGGGTAGTTACACACTTTAGACTGACAACTTTTAATGACTATATTATGACAAGTTAACTGCGGTAGAATCAACATGTATGTTATGTTAGAAGCAATATATCTCTTATTTGATTGTTTTCAGGAACTTTCTATTTTATTTTACATTATATTGTCTTGATAATGAGGAACTCCAATCATTTTTCTTCATTTAACTCTAGGTTTATTATATTTCTTTATAGATTCATCATACTTTTTCATTATTTATCTTTTAGAGCGAGTCATTATTATTGCAATGGATATTATGAGAATTTTTTTTTATCAGTCAATTACTGCTAAAAGTAATATCATAGCAGAAAATTTCTTATATTTTTTTTTATTACAAGTTTTTTCTCTCCTCCTCCTCCTCTCCTCCACTCTTACTTTTCTCCTCCACTCTTCCACTCCTCCACTCTTGCTCCTCTCCTCCACCTCTCTTGCTCCCCTCCTCCACTCTTCCACCACACCTACACTCTTCATCCTCTCCTCCTATCCTCCTTTTCGCCTCTCTTCCTTCTTTCCTCAACTCTTCCTCCTCTCTTCCTCTCCACTACTCTTCCTCCTCTCCTCCCTCCTATTCCTCCTCTCCTCACTTCTCATCCTCCTTCCACTCTTTCTCCCCTCTCTCTTCCTCCTCTCGTCCTTTCCTCCTCTCTCCACTCTTCCTCATCTCCTCCACTTCTCCTATCTTCCTCCTCTCCTCGACTCTTACTTCTCTCTTCCTTTTCTCCTCTTCTCCTTTCTTTCCTCTCCTTCTCCTATCTTCCTCTCCTCCTCTCATCCACCTCTCTTCCTCTTTCCACTCTTCCTCCCATCCTCTCATCCACTCTTCCCCCTCCCGTCCTTTCCTCTTCTCTCCCTCTCTCCACTCTTCCTCATCTCTCGCTCTCTTACACTCTTCCTGCTTTCTTTCACTCTTCCTCCTGTCTTCGTTTCCTTCTATCCTCTTCTTCCACCTCTCCTTCCTCCACTCTTCCCCTCCTCCTCTCTTCCTCCTCTCCTCTTCCTCTTCTCCTCTTCCTCTTCTCTCCTCCTCACTTCCTCATCCTCCTCCTCCTCCTCCTCTATTACTACAACACAGTCTCCTAAAATTTGTATGTTATATTTTTAAATATTATATTATTTTTGGTTGGATGTGATTAGACTTTTAGTATTTCTTTCTTAATCCTTACGGGTTTTAAATTTTAATTTTCAAACCTTGAGATTTGTTACAGAGTACAACCTTGAGATTTGTTGCAGAGTACTTAGGCATGTACAACTTTGATTGGATAGACTAAGTGGCTAGCCTTTAGCTTTGATACAAAGGAGGTAGATGCTCTCTAGATCTATAGATGAGTACTCATTATTTGTTTTCGTATAAAATACTCTTTATAAGTCTTAGTCTTTTATTCAGGAATGCCTTCCATTTTGATGCAAAGATGAAGGGATGAAGAAAGGTTGATTTAGGTACTAATATTGTCGTTTTATATTTCAAATTAATTTCGTACTATTATTATTATTATTTTTTTTATCTAATGACATATTCTTCAAGGATGAAAGTAGTATTTTGCCCACTTTAAGCTGACAAGTTTCGATAAATATCTATTATGACAAGCTAACCGTAGTATTTTGCCCAAAGAATCATGAAGTATATCATGTTAGAAGCTTTATTATGTTTTCAGAAACTTCCATTTTATTTTACTTTATATTGTCTTGATAATGTGGAACTTCAAATGTTTTCCTTCATTAACACTAGGTTTGTTATATTTCTTTATAGATTAATCATACTTTTCCATTATTTGCAAAATTTGTAGTTCTCTAGGATTGTCTGATAATGCAGGTTTTCCATGCCAGTTGATGTGCTTTTTGCATTGTAGCGATGAACTTTGTAAAGATTGATGATGGAAGGTCCCTTGCTATGTTTATAGATTTTATAGAGCCTCGTAATCGTATTCAGGTTTTTTTATTAATATATTTTGCGATCTTTGACGCATTATTTTTGCAATGCATATTATGATGAACTTTATTTTTACAATCAATTACTGCTAAAAGTAATATAATAATAGAAGATTTTCTATATATTTTTTTATTACTAGTTTTTTCTCTCTCGCTCCCTTCCTCATCTTCTGCCTCTTCCCTCCCCCTCCCCCTTCTCTCCCTTCTCTCATCCACTCTTCCTCCTCTCTTCATCTCTTCCTCTCCTCCACTCTTCATCGTCTTGACCTTTCCTCCCTCTACTCTTTCTCCTCTCTCCCCCTCATCCACTGTTCCTCTCCTTATTTCCTCCACCTCTCTTTCTCCCTCGACTCTGCTTCTCATCCTTTCTTCATCCACTCTTCCTCCTCTCATCCTTTCTTCATTTTCTCTTCTCTTCCTCCCTCTTCCACTCTACCTCTCCTCCTCCCCTCCCCGCTTCCTTCTCATTGTCCTTCTCCTTCTCTCATTCTCTCTTACTACTATATAATTCTTCCTCCTAAATTATTTGTACGTTTTATCTTTAAATATTCTATTATTTTTAAATATTATGTTATTTTCAAACCATGACATTTGTTGAGGGGGGAGGCCTTAGGCATGACCTTGATTGGGATAGACTTAGGGGCTAGCCTTCAGCTTTGATCCATAGGAGGCAGATACTCTCTAGGTCTATAGATGACATTTTGTACTCATTATTTTGGTTGTATAAACTACTCTTTGTAGGTCTTAGATTCAGGAATACCTTTCATTTTGATACAAAGATGAAGGGATGATGAAATGTTGATTTAGGTACTTATATTGTCGTTTTCTATTTGAAATTATAATCCTCATTTAGACGGTAATGATAAAATTTTGATGGTAGATTACATGATTAATTTTGTATTATTAATTCTTTATCTGGTGACATATTTTTCGATGTAGGGTAGTTACACACTTTACCTTGAGCTTTCAATAAATATATTATGACCAGTTAACTGTGCTATTCTACCCAAAGAATTAGCAGGTATATTATGTTAGAAGCTTTATTTCTCTTATTGGATTGTTTTCATGAACTTTCCATTTTATTTTACATTATATTGTCTTAATAATTTGGAATTTCCAACTTTTTCCTTCATTTAGTCTAGGTTTGTTTTCTTTGTAGATTAATCATATTTTTCTATTAGTTGCAAAATTTGGAGTTCTCTAGGATTGTCTAATAATGCAGGTTTTTCGAGTTAGTTGATGCGGTTTTAGCATTGTAGCAATGAACCAGGTAAACGTATTCAGCTCGTTGTATTAATCTATTTTTGTGTTCTTTGAGGCATTATTTTTGCAATATTATGAGGAACTTTTTTTTAACACTCAATTATTGCTAAAAAAATTTTCCCTCCTCTCCTCCCTTCCCCTACTTCTCCTCTTTACTAATAATAGTTCTTTGAGGCATTATTTTTGCGTTCCATATTATGAGGGCTTAGCCTAAGGCATCCCGGCCTCTCTCCTTTCCAAATATAGACTCATTCACTCCGCGACCCAAGAAATGTGTCTATCCAAGAAGGGAAATGTTCAGCTGATAGAGTGGGCACTGGCGGGGGTGCTAGAGCGTGCACTTGGCATTAGCTCTTTTCCTATTGAGGTCCAACACTTCAAAGCCACCAGGTTTGGAGATAGTACTTACCCAATGCCCTTGAATCGCTTTCAAAATTCTAGAGCACGTGATCCCTTACTCTCCCCTCAAAGAAGCCATGATTCCAGGCATTACCGTGCCTGCGCGGACTTTTCATTCTACTAGATCAACGAGAAGATTGGGAAGGCCAAGCACCATGTTCCCATGAGTCTTGCATTAGGCCTGCCAAGCCAACAAAAGAAAATGCTAAAAAAAAATTTAGTGAGGAAAAAACAGAACGAATGGCAAAGGAAAAAGAAAGAAAGATAATTTTATTAATAATTCAAAATGTATATAAAGCACGAGCAAATAGCCACAAGGGCATCCAAAGATACTCTCGGTCAGAGTTCTTTACAAGAAAAGGAAATAAAGTGTCTAACTTTACAAACAAAGCCTCATGAACAAAAACTAAGGTACGAAAGCATTAGGATTCTGCTCAGGGGCATTAGGGTCTGGAAGGAGGTCACGAGGGTCAAGGGCTCTTAAGTGTGCCTCTATGGCTCTTGAGTCGGGTTCTCTAAAATGTGGTCCTGCATCATTTTGAGGCCTTCAATGTATCCATCGACCAAGTCTGGTAGTGGATGAACACAGCTGACCTCAACTACCCTGCTAAGCTGGGAACAACCTCCTGAACTTGAGACAGGTTGATCTACAAAACTTCAATGACCATTGTTTGGGCATCCAACCTCTTGTCAACTCCCTTTAAATTGTCGGATGCTTACCCAACCCTCCTCTTTCTCTTGGTCGGTAGCGGCTTGGGAGTCGCCAACGAGTCTTCCCGTCTTTCAAAGATGCAGAAAGGGATTAGTATTCTTTATCCAACTGCTCAAGTCGCTAGGCCTCAGACTCTTGACTGCCTCTCAAGTCGGTATTCTCTCACTGCAACTAGTTCAGTGATTCCTTAAGAGCCTCCACCTTCACAGTCAGTTTATCAACTGAACCCGCGATCGAGCTCCTTGCCATTGACGTTGTAAGGACTTCACTAGTTCCACTTCCAGCCGCTCCTTCTCCCCCCTCTCCCCCTAAGCAAATCGCAGGACTCTGTGCACCAGTGAGTGAAGGTCTTGGTTCTCTCATTCAACAACTTCTTGGTAGGCTACAATGAAGGCAGCTAGCAAAGATGCACCCTGTCGACAATAAAAGCAAAAATGGGAATAGTTAGTGTAAACAACAGAAAAGAACAAACCAATGCTAGAGACCTAGGAGATTAAACCTGTCAAAGATTTAGTCACCCGTTTGGGAGACTCTGCTCTAGCTCCTTCCCTCGTTGTGATTGAGCGAAGAGGGGAATGGCCTCCACGGGGCTAACTTCGAGGGATGGCCGGTATGGCCAGTTAGTTGCCCCCACATCTTCGATGACGCCCATGACCCCCTCGCCTCCCTAGGTGTGGGAGTGAGAGTAGCAGCCGTCTTGTGGTGGTAGGAATAGGGCCTTCTGGTGGCGGCTAGGCATGGAAGGGCTCAGAGGAAGACAACCCCTCCATACTTGGACTAGAACCCCCTGAGTGATCCTTAGCAACACCCTTGAAAACTTGACCCTCGGTGGCAAACTGTCTAGTAGATGGGGAGGAGAAGATCATCTCCATGTTCACCTTGAGAGGAGGCTCCACCTATGTTGACCAACAGGAAGCTAGTTCCAAAAGTGGCCCATAGAAGTGACAACCTGCGCGGGCCCATCTATGCAGTTAAAGTAGCGGGGACCGCAATTGTATAGGCCAGGTGGCCAAACTAGCCGTGGAAGGAGGAGCAACCAGTGCCTCCAGGACAACAAGGCTTTTTTAAGTGGCTATGGACTCAAATGACGGATGGATGGGGTCGGCCATAGACACAAATGGTGGAGGACGTCATACCCCAATTAGTGTCGAGTAGGTGTGGGTAAAATTTTTGATTTTCTGACTCCGATCGAGTGGCTTGCAATTTGTGATGAACTCTGAAAGGTGGCTAGCAGCAGCCTCAGCTGATGGCAGATGGTGGGGAACTGCATGAGGTGAACTTCATGCAGCGTAGTGTGGACTGTGGAGACAAAGGGAACTGGGGAAATGTTGTGCGAGAAAGTGAGGGGAAAAGAAGGGGGGCCCTCCCCTTCTTAATGAACGACGTCGTTTAGTATCCCCTTACATTTTGGATTCGCTTGAGTGAAATGATGTCGTTCCTCTTAAAGTGGAACAAAATCATTTTGAAGCATTTTTTTTAGATAAATATTAGATTTTGAAGTTCGGAGCCCACATGGGTTTCGACTTCGTCTCCAAACTCCGATTTCAGATTCTGAAAACTCCAATTGTGTCAGAGTCTAAGCCTTGTCAAAATTTGGTCGAAGTCTTAAAATTGGAAATTTTGCCCACCCCTACTTGGCGCTGATTGAAACACGACGTCCTCCACCTTTTCTACCTGGGGATGGCCAACCCCATCCATCCGTCATTTGAATCCACCAAGTTGCTAGGGAGGAAAAAGCCCTACTGTCACGGAGGTACTAGATGTCCCGAAGGCACCAATCGTTCCTCCTTCCGCAACCAGTTTGACCACCTGGCCTATCACAGTCGCGGTCCCCGCTGTGTCTCGCATGGCAAATATGATCCCTCCTCCCCATCTATGGGGCAGTCTGCCATCGAGGATCAAGTCTTCGAGGGTGCTGCTGAGGATCACTCAGGGGTTCCAATCCAAGTATGGAGGGGTTGTCTTCCTCTGATCCCTTACGTGCCTAGCCGCCACCAGAAGGCCTTACTTCTACCACCACCACTGTTGAGATCTCTGTGGCCTCAACCGAGGAGCCTGTCAGGAGAACCTCTGGAAAGGGAGGGGTGGAGTCAAAGTTGGACGTTGTTCTTGACCTTGCCATGGAGAAGATGACTACTGCTCTCCCTCTCTCTTGTCAATCATTGGTTCACTAGCTGCCAAAGTTGAGGCAATCATGGTGGCGAGCAAGGGAGATAGTTCACGGAGCTCCAATGAGAGAGGGGGGCCTCAAAGTCTTGGCAGAGAACTTCCTTCTACCATCGAGGGCCACCTTCTCTCCCTCAAAGTGAGCCCTGTGGAGGCCACTCATCTCTCCGCTCGATCACAGGGGGGAGGAGCTTGAGTAAAGTCTCTCAAACGGGTGATAGAATCCTTGATGGGCTTCTTCTATGAGGTCTCTCACATTGGTTTATTCTTTTTTATTGTTTTATTACTTAAGGGTCTTATGCTTACTATTCTCATTCTTGCTTTTATTGTCGACACGGTGCATATTGGCTAGCCATTGTGGACGATCAGGAAACCATCGAAGGAGAGAACCAGGTCGTTCGCTCGCTGGTGCGCCAAGCCCTGTGATTTGCTAAGGGGGAGAGGAAAGAGAATGAGTGACTAGAAGTGGAGCTAGTGAAAGCCCAGCTTGCTCACAAAAAGAGCCAAGGGTAGGTGAAGTAACTCTGTCGTCAGTGGAAAGCATTAAAAGCCAAGCTTGTCATTGCGAATGAGCAAGCAATTAGCTCATAGCGAAGTCCTTACTAAGTCAATGGCGAGGAGCTTAGTCGATGGATTGATTGTGAAGGTGGCAGCTCTTGAGAAATCACTGAGCCAGTTGCAATGAAAGAATGGCGACTTGAGGGGCAATCGAGACTCTTGAGGCCCAGCGACTTGAGCAGTTGGATAAAGACTGATAGTCCATTTCTACAGTTTTGAAAGGACAAGAAGACTCGTTGGCAGTTGCCCAAGCCGCTAGTCGACCAAGCATACAACGATTTAAAGGGAGTTAAGAAGAGGCTGGACGTCCAGGCAGTGGTCATTGAAGATTTGCGAAGCGACCTGTCTCAAGTTCAGGAGGTTGTTCCCCGCTTTGTAGGGCAGCTTAGGTTTGCTGTGTTTGTCCGTGATAGGCTTGGTTGTATGGACGTCAAGGTAAGTCATTGGGTCAGGCCAGAGCTAATCTCAGTCTTCATCGTGGCAGAGGTCAGGGTAAGTTGCCGAGTAGCCGAGGGGTTAGATCTGCTCTCCATCGCATGAGGGACAAGATGGCCTTAAGGTGCATCTCGCCCTCTACCTCCCACAGGAAGGTAAGTTACTAGGCTGTTTAGGACTGGACCCACTCCTGTCTGTTGGCGCTCATGAGGGAGGTAAATCTCAGGCAGCCCTCGTTAGCCCACTTTCCACTGCGAGAAGGATAGAACAATCTTAGATGCAACTCATCCCTTTGGTGCCTAGCAGGGAGGTAACTAGTCGTCAGTGGAGATTTTCTTTGATGGAGATTACGTTGATAGAGATTATGTTGGTGGAGATTATGTTGACTGAGATTATATTGGTGAAGATTATGTTGACATAGATTACATTGATGGAGTAAGGATTTGAGATAGGCGAGACACATTTTATCCCTGAAAAAGCCACATTCTTAATAACAAAATTTACGCTATCGACATGGGAATATAAATTACAAGTCATAAGGTTCTTTCATAGTGATATTCCCACAGAAAGCTCTGTATCCTATGGGAGTGGGCCATGTGCACCCTGTCGCCTCCCGATTTCAATTCCTGTATGTAACACTCCCATGCTAGGACCTGTTCTCCTCAAATTTCTCCCACCCCCTGAAAGGTCAAAAACTTCATCTTCAAGTGATAGATCAATGTTACTGCCCTTAGGCTGTTGAGGGTAGGTCTGCCGATTAGGGCGTTGTATGACTAAGGAGCCTTCACCACCAGGAAGTAAACCATGACAAAGGTCGTCAAGGGGAGCTACCTGCCAAAATGGATAGCGTGATAGTTCCAACCATTGTTTTAAATTTCGTACCATACCGGCCGGTACGACCAAATTTTCCGTACCGGTCATTGGTCCGGTACAGAAATTTGAGTGTTTCGTTTCGTCCGAAATTTCGGTCGTACCGGCCGTTTCGGCAGAAATATCGGCCTGTACCGGCCAATATTTCGGCCGGTACCGGCCGATATTTCGGCCTTAGTTAATTTATATATATTTTTTTTCTTTTTTTAAGTTATAAACTTATTTTTTGACCTCTAATTTAAACTAGACTATTTATAATTTATATATCTATGTATTTATATATAATTTATTTATATATAGACTAGTATTTTTAAATATAATTTATATATATAATTTATTTATATACCGAAATGTTATCCCGAAACGGTACATGAAACGTTACCGATACCGAAATATTTCATTCCAGTGGCTCGACCGGTACGGCATCCGGTACGGTATTCAAAACATTGGTTCCAACCGGCTAGACCATGTCCTCAGAGAAACTTTCAGCGGCATTGGTGCTGGTTGGAGTCGATAGGCATTTATCCCCATCCGTGTAAAAGCTTCGGAGAACAGGATGTCTGTTGAGCTGCCATTGTTGATAGGAATCCTCCTAATGGTGAAGTTAGCAACCAACTAGGGTGTCGTCGTGTGGGTAGAGGACCCCCTCCTCGTAGCCCTCACCAAAGGAAATGGTCGGGGTCTGGTTGTTTCTTCTGTACTTGGTGGGGTGGCATTCTGCCGAATACATTTCTTGGTATCTCGCTCATCGGGCATGTGCCTTTAGCCTAGATGAGGTTGTGCCGCCGCTAGTGAACCCCCGCGATGGTTATGATTTCTCCTAACGGTGGCTTTTCTTTATGTGGTGCGTGAGGACGATTGCACTGAGGTCCCTACACAACACGCTTTGCCTCGGGCTCCCTTCCTTCCTTGGCCTTCTGACTCTCTTCGCACTTCTTTCTATTGATCTCTGCCTTCAGTCCCGCTCTGGCCTCCGAGCGGGAGGGTACCGTGGCCTTGGCTACCCAGCTTATTCTCTTCCCTCTTTCAAGGAAATGCAATCTTTGGTGTTATGAGTGGGGGACTAGTGGTAGATGCAATAGCAACTGATGGTGCCCTTGTAATCATCTTTTTGGGTGGGTTGGCGGTAGTCTTTCTGGATTGTGAGCACCGGTCAGTCAAATCAAAGCCCTAGGTCCTTCATAGTAGACAAAAGAACTGGAACAGGTGGAGAGGAAAGGGAAGTCGCCAACTGAGGGCAAGGCCCGCAAGAAGACGAAGAAAAGGTCGCGCTAGAACAAGAGAGAAGAAGTGTCTCCTCGGCATGGATATAGTTGTCAGCTTAATCCGTGAATTCTTGCAGTGTGGCTAGAGCTCTCCTCGCCAATTCTAGCATGAGCTGGGATTGGGGCCACACTCCTCCCAGAAGTGCCACCAAAGTTATCTTTTCATCCTAGTGGTCTGTAGTCATTCGTTCTTTGTTGAACCTGGACAGGTATGCCTTCAAGCTCTCGTCTTCCCCCTTCTTGATGGTGTGGAGGTATGTGGCAGGGGCGTCACTTTCTTTAGCTCACCATAAATTGTGTGAAGAATAGGCAAGCCAGCTCCCCAAAGCCATCTATGGTGGGTGCTAATGACCCAAACTATACACTTGCTGGCCCCTTCAAGTTCAATATGTAAGGCCTGCAGGACACTTCTCCCAGTAAATCATGCAAAGTCAAGTGGGCTCAGAAGGTTTCTAGGTGTTCAAGGGAATTTATAGTCCCTTTGTACATGTCCATGAGGGGCACTTGAAACTTTAGCAATAGGGGCACGGCCATTACCACCTCATTGTAGGGTAAGCCCGTACTGGTGAGAATTGGTCTACTGATGACGATGTGTCATCTTCCTTACCATCTCTTCATACCTTCCTTTGAGTTTACACGCTTGTGTTGCATGTTGTTCCTTTCTTCCTCAATGTCACACATCCTTCTCTTGCGTTCGTAGATCCCACGTGCTCATTGTTGCCGGGTTCCACTTCATTTTCTAGCTCGTTGGTGGCTACTTTGAGCATCTTGTTCCCTTTCTGGAGGGTCTCCACCTCGATAGTTAGTTTTCCCACCAGTTGTTCCATTGCGCCGAGCCTTGTCCTCATAAGGGGAAGATGAGGAAAGGAGAAGAGGAGGAAGATAGGAGAAGAGGAGGAAGAGTGGAGGATAGGAGGAAGAGAGGAGGATAAGAGTGGAGGGAGGAAGAAAGGTGGAGGAGAGGAGGAAGAGGAGAGGAGTGGAAGAGTGGAAGAAGAGGAGGAAATGAAGAGTGGAGGAAAGAAGGAGGGAAAAAGAAATATAAAAAAACCTAGAGTTAATGAAGGAAAATGTTTGAAGTTCCACATTATCAAGACAATATAATGTAAAATAAAATAGAAAGTTCCTGAAAACAATCCAATACGAGACATAATGCTTCTAACATAACATACCTGTTGATTCCTTAAGCAAAATCACTGTTTTAAATACCGTACCTATCGTATTGGTCGGTACAGCTGGTATTTACCATACCGACCACTAGTCCGATATAGGTATTATATATATATTTCATACTGGCCGATATTTTGGCCTATACTGGCCTATATTTCGGCCCATAACCGTCGATATTTCGGCCTTTAATTTTTTTTTTCATTTTTTCAAACTACAAGCTCATTTTTTTGACCCCCAATTCAGACTAGACTATTTATAATTTATATATTTATGTATTTATATATAATTTGTTCATATATATATACACTATTACTTTAGAATATATTCATATATCGACTATTTCGAAATTGTACACGAAACGGTACCGGTATCGAAATATTTCGTTCCAGTGTCTTACCTGGTACGGCGTCCGGTACGGTATTCAAAACATTAAGCAGAATACCACAGTTAACTTTTCATAATATAGTCATTTAAAGCTATCAATATAAAGTGTGTAACTACCCTTATCATCAAATAAAAAACTAGTAGTATGGAATTAATCCTATAATCTACCATCAAAGTTTTTATCTTTGCCGTCTAAATGAGGAGTATAATCTAGAATAGAAAACGACAATATCACTACCTAAATCAACATTTCTTCATCCCTTCATCTTTGTATCAAAATGAAAGGTATTCCAGAATCAAGGACTAAGACTTATAATCAAAGAGTATTTTATACAAAATAATAATAATAATAATAATAATGAGTACAAAATGTCATCTATAAACCTAGAGAGCGTTTGCCTCCTGTGTCAAAGCTAAAATCTAGCCACTAAGTCTATCCAATCAAAGTTGTACATGCCTAAGACCTTAACAAATCTCAAGGTTTGGAAATTAAAATTTAAAACCCATAAGGATTGAGAAAGAAATACTAAAAGTCTAATGACATCCAACAAAAAATAATATAATATTTAAAAATATAACATACAAATAATATATATCTAGAAGGAAGAAATGGGTAGTAGTAAGAGTGGAGGAGAAGAGGAGGAAGAGAGTGGAGGAAGGAAGGGATGTGGATGAGTGGAGGAAATGAAGGGAGGATGAAGAGTGGAAGAAAGGAGGAAGAATGGAGGAGAGGGAGAGATGAGGAAGAGTGGAGAGAAGGAGAGAGGAGGGGAGGAAGAGTGGAAGGAGGAAGAGAGGTGGTAGAGAGGAGGAAGAAAGAATGAGAAGTGTGGAGGGAGGAAGGGAGAGGACGAAAGGAGGGAAGTGGAAGGAGGAAGAGAGGTGGAGGAAGAGGAGGAGAGTAGGAAGCATGTGGGAGAGAAAGAAAGGAGAAGAGGAGAGGAAATGAAGAGAGGACGAAGAGTGGATGGGAGAAGGAAGAAGAGGAGGATAGGAGGAAGAGTGGAGGCATGGAGGAAGAGTGGAGGGAGGAAGAGTGGATAAGAGGAGGAAACAAAGAGAGGAGAAGAGGAGGAAACGAAGAGAGGATCAAGAGTGGAGGGAGGAAGAGAGGTGGAGAAGAGGAGGAAGAGCAGAGAACATAAAGAAAGAAATAGAGGAGGGGAGGAGGAGGAAAAACGCTCGTAATAAAAAAAAATATAAGAAATTTTCATGATATGTATTACAAAAATAATGCCTTATAGTACAAAAAATAGATCAATAAATAAACATGAATATGTTTACCTCGCTCGATAAATTACAGAAACATAGCAAGTATTTTCTGCCATCAATCTTTAAAAAGTTCGTTACAATACTAAAAGCACATGAACTGGCAGAGAAAACCTGCATTATTAAAAAATCCTACAGAACTACAGATTTTGCAAATAATGGAAAAGTATATTAATCTACAAAGAAATATAACAAACCGAGAGTTAATGAAGGAAAACGTTTGAAGTTCCTCATTATCAAGACAATATAATGTAAAATAAAAAAAGAAAGTTCCTGAAAACAATCCAATAATATATGCTTCTAACATAACATACATGTTGATTCCTTGGGTAGAATACTGCAGTTAGCTTGTCATAATATAGTCATTGAAAGTTGTTAATGTAAAGTGTGTAACTACCATTCATCATCGAAGAATATATGTCATCAAATAAAAAAGTAATAGGACGGAATTAATTCTGTAATCTACCATCAAATATTTACTTTTGCCGTCCAAAATGAGGAGTATAATTTCCAATAGGAAACAACAATATCAGTACCTAAATCAACCATTCTTCATCCCTTGATCTTTGTATCAAAATGAAAGGCATTCCTAAAAAAAGGACTAAGATCTATAAAGAGTATTTTATACAAAATAATAATAATAATAATAATAATAATAATAATAATAATAATAATAATAATGAGTACAAAATGTCATCTATAGACCTAGAGAGTGTCTGCCTCCTTTGTATCAAAGTTGAAGGCTAGCCACTAAGTCTATCTAGTCAAATCTGTACATTCTTAAGGCCTCCGCAACAAATCTCAAGGTTTTGGAAATTAAAATTTAAAACCCGTAAGGATTGAGAATGAAATATTAAAAGTCTAATAATCCAACCAAAAATAATTTATATTTAAAAATATAACATACAAATAGTATATCTAGGAGGAAGAAATGTATAGTAGTAAGAGAGAAGGAGTGGAGGAGGAGGATGAGGAAGAGGAAGCAAGGAGGAGAAGAGAAAAGAAGAGGAGGAAGAGTTGATGATGGAAGAAAGGTGGAGGAGAGGAGGAAGAGAAGGAGGAGAGGAAAGGAAGAGAGGAGGAACAGTGGAGGAGAGGGAGGGATGAAGAAGAGTGGAGAGAGGGAGAGAGGAGGAAAAGACGAGGGGAGGAAGAGCGGATGGAGGAAGGTAGGACAAAGGAAGAGAGGTGGAAGAGAGCAAGAGAGCAAAAGAGGAGGAAAGGAAGAGAGGAGGAGAAGGAGGGAAAAAACTTGTAATAAAAAAATATATGATATTTTCTACTATGATATATTACTTTTAGTAGTAATTGACTGTTAAAAAAACATTTCTCTTAATATACGTTGGAAAAATAATACCTCAAAGAACACAAAATAGATCCATAAAAAAAATGAATACGTTTACCTCGCTCTATAAAATACATAAACATAGCAAGGATCTTCCGTCATTAATCTTTATAAAGTTCGTTGCTACAATGCTAAAAGCACATCAATGGCATGGAAAACCTACATTATTAGACAATCCTAGAGAATTACAAAGTTTACAAATAATGGAAATGTATGATTAATCTACAAAGAAATATAACAAATCTAGTTAATGAAGGAAAATGTTTGAAAATCCACATTATCAAGACAATAGAATGTAAAATAAAATAGAAAGTTCCTAAAAATAATCCAATAAGAGACATAATCTAACATAACATACCTGATATGTGCTTGGGCAAAATACCCCAATTATCTTGCCATAATACAGTCATTGAGATGTCAATGTAAAGTGTCCCTTCACCATTGAAGAATATATGTCATTAGATAAAAAGTAATAGTACGGAATTAAACCTATAATCTACCATCAAACTATTTACCTTTCCTATCAACTGAGGAATATAATTTCGAATAGGAAACGACAATATCCTACCTAGTTTCGAATAGGAATATGAAAACCTTCAACTTTCATTCTTCTTTGCATCGAAATGAAATGTATTCCTGCATAAAGGACTAAGACCTATAAAGGGTATTTAATACAAAAAGAATAATAAGTACAAAATGTCATCTATAGACCTTGTGAGCTTCTACCTCCTTTGTATCAAAGCTAAAGGCTAGCCACTAAGTCTATCCAATCAAAGTTGTACATGCCTAAGGCCTCCTCAACAAACCTCAAGGTTTGAGATAAAAATTTAAAACTCGTAAGGATTGCAAAAGAAATACTAAAAGTCTAAACAAATAATATAATATTTAAACATATAACATACAAATAGTATATCAAGGAGGAAGAAATGTGTAGTAGTAAAAGTGGAGGAGAAGAGGAGGAGGATTAGGAAGAGGCAGCGAGGAGGAGGGGAGGAGGAAGAGTGGAGGTGAGGGAGAGATGAGGAAGAGTGGAGAGAGGGAGAGAGGAGGGAAGAGAGGAGGGGAGTAAGAGTGGAAGGAGGAAGAGAGGCGGAGGAAGAGGAGGGGAGTAGGAAGAGCCCGGGAGAGGAAGAGAGGAGAAGAGGAGAGGAAATGAAGAGAGGACGAAGAGTGGAGGGGAGAAGGAAGAGAGGAGAAGAGGAGGAGAGGAGGAAGAGTGGAGGCATGGAGGGCATGGAGGTAGAGTGGAGGAAGGGAGGAAGAGTGGAGGGAGGAAAAGAGATGGAGGAAAGGAAGTGTGGAGAGAGGAGCGGAAGAGCGGAGAAGAGAAGAGGAAGAGAGGAGAAGAGGAGGAAATGAAGAGAGGATCAAGAGTGGAGTAGAGGAGGAAGATAGGAGGAAGAAAGGATGAGAAGAGTGGAGGGAGGAAGGGAGAGAGGAGGAAAAGAGGAGGGGAGGAAGAGTGGAAGGAGGAAGAGAGGGGGAGGAAGAGGAGGAGAGTAGGAAGAGTGGGGGAGAGGAAGAGAGGAGAAGAGGATGATTGAAGAGAGGACGAAGAGTGGTGGGGAAAAGGAAGAGAGAAGGAGAAGAGGAGGAAAGGAGGAAGAGTGGAGGGCTTGGAAAAAGAAGAGAGGATCAAGAGTGGAGGAGAGAGGAGGAAGATAGGAGAGGAGGAAGAGTGGAAGAGAGGAGAAAGAGAGAGAGGAGGAAGAGTGGAGGAGAGGAAGAGAGGAGAAGATGTGAGGAAATGAAGAGAGAATGAAGAGTGGAGGGGAGAAGAGGAGGAGGAAATGAAGAGAGGACAAAGAGTGGAAGGGAGAAGGAAGAGAGGATAATAGGAGGAAATGAGGAGAGGAGGAAGAGTGGAGGCATGGAGGAAAAGTGGAGGAGGGGAGAAAGAGTGGAGGCGTGGAGGGCATGGAGGTAGAGTGGAGGAGGGGAGGAAGAGTGGAGGGAGGAAGAGAGATCAAGGAGAGGAAGAAGAGGAAAGGAAGAGAGGAGAAGAGGAGAAGAGGAGGAAACGAACTAAGGATCAAGAGTGGAGGAGGGGAGGAAGATAGGATGAGACGAGTGGAGGGAGGATGGGAGAGAGGAGGAAAGGATGAGAGGAGGGGAGGAAGAGCTGAGGTGAGGGAGAGATGAATGAGGAAGAGTAGAGAGAGGGAGAGAGGAGGGAAGAGAGGAGAAGAGGAGGAAAGGAGGAGAGGAGGAAGAGTGGAGGCGTGGAGGGCATGGAGGTAGAGTGGAGGATGGGAGGAAGAGTGGAGGGAGGAGAGGATGAGTAGAGAAGAGGAAAGGAAGAGAGGAGAAAAGGTGGAAATGAAGAGAGGATTAAGAGTGGAGGAGGAAGAGGTGAAGAGAGGAGGGAGGGAGAGAGGAAGACAGGATGAGAGGGGGAAGAGAGGAGGGGAGGAAGAGTGGAAGGAGGATGAGAGGTGGAGGAAGAGGAGGAGAGTAGGAAGAGTGGGGGAGAGGAAGGGAGGAGAAGAGGAGGAAATGAAAAGAGGAGGAATAGTGGAGGGGAGAAGGAAGAGAGGAGAAGAGGAGGAAATGAGGAAAGGAGGAAGAGTGGAGGCATGGAGGTAGAGTGGAGGAGGGGAGGAAGAGTGGAGGGAGGAAGAGAGAAGGAGGAGAGGAAGAGTGGAGAAGAGGAAAGGAAGAGAGGAGAAGAGGAGGAAACGAAGAGAGGATTAAGAGTGAAGGAGAGGAGAAAGATAGGAGAAGATGAGGAAATAAAGAGTGGAGGAGTGGAGAAGAGATGGAAAGAAAGAGTGGAGGAGAGGAAGAGGGAAAAAACGTGTAATAAAAAAAATATAGAAAATTTTCTGTCATGATATTACTTTCAGTAGTAATTGACTGTTAAAAAAAAGTTTCTCATAATATGCATTGCAAAAATAATGCCTCAAAGAATACAAAATAGATCAATAACAAAAATATGAATACATTTACCTCGCTCTATAAAATACATAAACATAACAAGTATCTTCCGTCATCAATCTTTACAAAGTTCGTTGCTATAATGCAAAAAGCACATCAACCGGCATGGAAAACCTGTATTATTAGACAATCCTAGAAAACTACAAATTTTGCAAATAATGGAAAAGTAAGATTAATCTACAATGAAGTATAACTAACCTAATGTTAATGAAGGAAAACGTTTGAAATTCCACATTATCAAGACAATATAATTTAAAATAAAATAAAAAGTTCTTGAAAACAATCCAATAAGAGACATAATGCTTCTAACATAACATACCTGCAGACTTTGGACAGAATACCACAGTTAGCTTGTCATAATATATTTATCGAAAGTTGTAAGCATAAAGTGTGTAATTAGCTTTCATCATCGAAGAATATTTGTTATCAGATAAAAAAATAATGGTACGAAATTAATCTTGTAATCTATCATCAAACTATTTACCTTTGCCGCTAAATGAGGATTATAATTTCGAATAAAAAACGACAATATATGTACCTAAATCAACCGTTCTTCATCCCTTCATCTTTGCATCAAAATGATGTGCAAAGGATGAGCCAGAAGTACTCACTGCTGAAAGACTCTGAAAAAAGGGTTTAACAAAAATGATGAAAGCATTAGAACACTTGTAAATCAGAAGTTACCCGGCAAATTTTCTCTAACATGTTTCACATATATATGAATTTACCTCTAGAAAATAGAATTAGTTTTTAACTGTATTGCTTTCTTGCATGACTACCTAATGTAAACAAAGTTCACCTAACTTAACGAGGCTCTTCAAAAACAAAACAAAAAAAGTAGGAAATCATCTTTCAAAAATCAAGAGTCTCATATGATTTCAACCAGAGGAGGCAAACGGCAAATACACTTGTAATTGACACACTTGTGCATGCAGAATATTTGGAGTTAAAAGACCATAAGCCCCCATCCTGTTCCAACTCAAGAGGACAATTCCAAGGTGTCTTACGAGGAACCCTATATAAATTCTCAAGCATGTAGAATTATCCTATCAGATGAGGTCATGCACAATTACTGAAACTAGGTGTTTATTTCAGGAGTTGGTTTGATATGATGTACACTAATCAATGTATGCGGACTTTGCAAACGCAGACCCAAACTGTTCAATAGCGTCAGCTACATTTGAAAAAGTTAACAGATTGATTTCCAGGACCTATATAAAATAAAAGTGTCACAGTGGCTGAAAAGAGCAGCAACTATCCAAATGGAAGTTAGATAGCATTAACCTTTGTTTGAATCAAAACCTTTGTTTGAAGGAAACTATGTTCAGGAAGATTTGGCTTCAAAACATCTGGAAAAGCCGTTGCCTCATGGATCAGGTTCTTCTGTTAAAACCACAAAGAATTGAAAGTACAAATGAAAATCAATTAACCCCTATGAAGCCTGTCAGTATTAAAAAAAAATTAAAGCAATAACAATGGAAAGTCACACGTCTTTATTATTACATTAATATACCAACTCAAAATTCATTAGGGACAACAAACCTGAAGAAAGAGGAGCAATCCTATTTTTTTATTTTTATTTTTTGACAGGAACAATCTTATGTAGCAACATTCAATTCCAGCAAAAGAAAGATCCAGATACACATTGAATGTCAAACTGGACAACAGAGACAGTGAGGAGAGATAAGGCCAATACAACCAGTGCTTACAGACATCCTGAGTGGCCAGAAATCAAATGGAGAAACCTTGACATGGATGAAGAACATTGAAGCTATGAAATATTAGCAGCCAACGAAATGTGTTCGATTGAAAAAAAAAATTGAACGGTAAGATGTGTTTCATTGGAGAATCAACATGTAAAACCTGGAATTTGGCAACTGTGTCCGGTGTTCGGAGGATTCCTTGGGGGGACTCGGCGGCAATTTCTGCAGCTTCTTTGTACTTTGTTTGGGAAAATAAGTCTTGGAAACGTTGGACAAGCCCACGCTATCCTACAACCATCACTACTAGAGAAGAAAGTGGTGGAGAAAAGAGCATCTTGGTGGTTAGAGTTCTCGTTAAAACAGAGGAGTAATCTGACCCACCAATCACAGAAAAAGGGAGAAAAATTAAGAACCAAGTAAAGGTTAACGGCACTCTCATTCTGGATCAGGCGAACCACCAGGTACGAGAATGGCAATGTTGTTTCCATTTAGTAAAATCTGATCAAGCTTTGTTATCCGTCTCCCTTCAGCAGTGATCTCATACTCTGTGACGGCTTCGAGGACCATATTGACGTAGACGTCGAAGAACCTGAGAGTACCAACGAGCTCCTTGTCCCCCTTCATTATCACCCATATCTTCGATCCAATGCACCTATCAATTAGTTCTGACGGGAGCAGTTGCGAAGGATTGTTAGCGGCCATTGAGCGTTTGAAAGAAGCGAGCGGTGGCAGTACGCGGAGCGACTAAGGCAGTCATTACATCTTCTTGTGTTCTTTCATCACTAGAAGATTATAACGGCTATTTTTTGGATTTTGTTTAAAATTCAAATTAAAACCACGGTAACTAGCTTTATTAGCCTCCGAAGAGTTCATGTGAAGAGCTGATCGGCCAATTGGAGTATTTGCTTTTGTATTGAGAATTTATTTTCACTCTTTTATCTCTTAAAAACAAGTATAAATCATCAGCAACATTATATTCACAGCCTTTTACAATTGATTTTACAACCTTTTAACGACAGGAACACTAAATCATGTAAATTATTTCTTTCTTATTAGATGTTTTTCACAAAATATAAATTTCTATTTTTACTTAGATTGTAATTTTTCCTTGATGAATTCAATGGAAACGTAAATCTAGTTTACTGTAAATTCTTACTTTTTGAGATAAAAAATAATAATCCATCATATCAAACTAACATCAATGCCTTAATATGGATTTATAGATTTTTTTTATTTGTTGCCGATTAATCAAGTAGTTTCACTTGCTGTAATGTTGATAACATGAATGACACCCGACACTACGATGGTTTCGTGACATGGGTATGTGAAGTTCATGTAATTACTGGTTAGGCGTGCAACTTATGTGCTTGTAACCAATTCTTATGACCTTATGGTATAAACCATAAAGAGACAGAAAGGCTATCCCATTAGTCCTTGAGTTCCTTTGGGATCTTCGGAATAATCTTTGTAACAAATAGTGGCAGAGAGTCATGTATGGCCTGACATTAACGTGCGGTGTCGATAGTGAGTTGAAATGAGATGAAAGTTGAAAATAAAAGAAAATATTGTTAGAATTTTATTTTTCAATATTATTATTATTTTGTGATTGAAAAAATTGAATTGTTATTATATTTTAAGTAGAAATTTGAAAAAATTGTAATGATAAGATGAGATAAAATTAAATACTTTTTGTATCCAAACAGAACTTACAAAAAGAAGCACGATTAGCTTTAGCCTTCCTTTTTTAAAGAGATTTGTTTATGGAAAATGATAAATGCAGGGGTGTTGGCGCAGGAAGTTGCGCACGGAAAGCTGGTGGCATCTATGCGTAAAATGATACGATGCGGTTCATTGGGATTTTTAAACGGTGCGTTTCCACTTACTCTCTATTCGGATTCCCTCCTCCCTCTCCATCTTCTCCATCTCCCTGCTTCATCTTCAAAGCTTCTTGCAACCCGAGATGGCTTTCTGAACATATCAAAACCCCGCATAAATCTGTAAATTAATACACCTTCCCGCTGGTGGATGCCTTTGATTTTTGTATACTAGGTGAAATTTTCTTGTGGTTTGTTTTATCCAAAAGTGTCTAAAAATCAAGAGTCAAAGTCAAAGATGTCGGATATTGCTTTGTTGGTGGTGGAGGAGTGTGAAAGGAGGGTGAAGAATGCAAGGCAGTTGGTGGTGTTGAAAGTGGGTTTGAGATTGACCTAGCTTCTTATGCTTCTATCTTGGCTTGGAGTCTCAAGATGAAGATTGCTGGATTGGAGAAATTGGAGCTTCTTGATTGGGTTCGGGAGCCCAGACCCCAGATTAGTCTTACTGCTTCTGCTATTTTCTTCTCTACTTAAATTTCCATTTCTTTTGAAAAAAATGTCTTTTTCTCAAAGATCATATGTACATAAATTCCAATTTTGCCTCTGTACATCTTTATATTATAATTGAAGCCTGAAAAAGGGTCATTGTTAATGATGTGTTGAGCTTATAATCTTGTGTTTCGAGAATGAAAATGGATCAAAAAATTGTTTATAAAAACATGCTGAATTCATGGAATAGGGGGTCTAGAATTCGCAAGGCATGGCTAAGATTTGCATTTTGGGTGGGTGTAGGTTGAATCAATCTACAACTATGAATCAAATTCATTTTGGGATTTATTTGATCGGAATCAGCATTTCTTACAATTCGCATCTGAGGAATGACATGGGTCACGGAGGAATGATGAACATAAGTGGGGTCAGAAATGGGTTGCGAAAATCAGTGTGAAGAAGATGAATGGAACTCTTCTCAGATGGTCGATTTTGCAGCTTTCATTCGTGTTTTCATCTTCCATTTTCTTTTTTTATTTATTAATTATAGCTGACGTGGCAGGCGTGCGCAACTTCCTGCACCAACTCTCCTGCCCATAGTGGTATTGTTTGTTTATTGGGTCATTTACCTGCAAGTTACCTACTCGTGAATCCGGAGATCGTTTAGAGGCTAAGAAAAGAGAAATTTGTGTACGTAAATAAGCTCCTCAGCTAGCTAGTGTATTTTGGACTCTATTACAGGGACTAATACATGGGACCATAGTTTTTTTGCCTTTTTATTTTTTTTAAAAAAAAAAAGACAAAATGGACTATCTATCTGATAAGCATTTTCCATCTTTTTTATTAAGTTTTTTATTTTCATCTAGCAAAATGCAAGAATAAAAGCATTTGATAATGAAATGCATGCCGAATGTTGATCAGTTACTTTAGAAGAGCATATACTTTTCACAGAGAAATTCTTATTGCAGTCCCCGAATGGGGATTGCATTGCAGGCTTAATAAAATGCTGTGTTTCATTAAATAAAACACTGCGTTTCATTACAGGGAAATGAGAAATTGAATCCCTTCCCCCCACCCATTGAGCTTCATCGTTATCCCTCATCCCCCTTCTGAGTTGCCTAATCTGAATCCCTCCCCTTTTGAAGATCCATCTCCTCCGAGCGTTGTAGTGTCCCCGAATGGCTCTCAAGTTTCTCTGCCATCATCGTCGCCACTATCCTGGAGTCAGATCGAGTTCAAAGGCCAACGAACCCAGTGTCGTCGCCGCTGTCCTGGAGTCCAACGGTTTCTTCTACCCTAGGATTCGTCCACTACTTCAACCATTCCATCGTCCACTTCATCCCCTTCTTCATACAGTTATTGATGGGTACGTGAAGATGAAAAGTTATGTTAGTATTTTGATGATTGATATTATGTGGTAATCGGAAGTTCATCGTAGGAATAGCATTTTGATCACTTAGGCCATTTTCAATAACCTCAAATGAGAGCTCAGTCATACCAAAAGTATTCGAACTCTGCACCTGAGAAAGAGCTTCAAAGCAACTCAAGTATCCACGCCACTATTTTCACCCAAGTTGAAGAATACCCTCTTGTTATGCTTAAATAAGTTGGAGGTTGACCCTTTTGATAACTTAAGTTTGGTTTGGAGGCAATAAATTTCAGCAATTAAGACCTAGCTTGGCAGCACCTATTTGGTAAAAGTATTATAAATGCATCTTCTAATTTTCTCATTGCAGTGCTTAAAAAGTTAACATGTATGTGTGCGCACGCAAACATTTTTGCTCCAATTTCTAAACTGCAATGACAGCTCAAGACGAAGAAAATGGTCATGGAAACAAGCAAAAGTTATTGTTAATAATTCTCCTTCCTATTGCTTTGATCATTATCCTTGTAGTCTTCATGATGTGTTGTGTACAAGGAAGAGTACTGAAGTTAAAAGGTAAGTGCCATCAACAATTGAGTTTGCCATTAATATCAATGGAAAGAAATGGTGGAGATTTGGTTGGGTGCGCGAGGCATATTGCAGAAGCATTTCAAAAGTTTTTGGCTGTTGTGCTTTAGGTTGAAGAGAAGTTCCAAATTTTTAAACCATTGCAGCACTACTCTAACATCTTTTAACAAATGTGACAACTCTACAGCCATTTAAAAAAGATAAATTGAATCAACCTTAGGAAGAACTACAACGAACATACCTCGCTCAACAAAAATGATTGCTCGAAAATCTTGTGTCCTGACACTTGAGAAGTATTATAAACATTTGAATTTAAGACACCTAAATGAGACTTGGCATTGCCTTAAATGCTTTCCATCACAAGTAACTGCAAAGTTCTGTCCAAGTCCAATCACCATTTACTATAGGATATAATTACCCAAAATAGGAGAAGAGGAGGAAGAGTTGGATGGGCTGGAAGCTTAGAAGTTGAGGGGCATGGAGAGTAAAGGGGAAGATTGAAGTCGAAGGGATTAGAGATTGAAGGGGTAGATGTGTAAAAGAGTGAGTAGTAGGTGGTCAAATCTTATTCGTTTTTTATTCAGCCTCCGAAAAGTTCATGTGAAGAGTTGATCGGCCAATTGGAGTATCAGCTTTTGACTTGAGAATTTATTTTCACTCTTTTATCTCTTAAAAACAAGTATAAAATCATCTGCAATATTATATTCACAACCTTTTACAATTGATTTTACAATCTTTTAACGATAGGAATGCCAAATCATTTAAATTATTTCTTTCTTATTAGATGTTTTTCACAAAATATAAATTTCTATTTTTATTTTTGGATTGTAATTTTTCATTGATGAATTCAAAGGAAACGTAAATCTAGTTTATTTTAAATTCTTACTTTTCAAGATAACCAAAAATAATCCATCATATCGAACTCACATCAATGCCTTAATATGAATTTATAGAATTTTTTTTATTTGTTGCCGATTAATCATGTAGTTTCACTTGCTGTAACATTGATAACATGAATGACACCCGACACTACGATGGTTTCCTGACATGGGTACGAGAAGTTCACGTAATAACTGGTTAAGTGTGCAAGGTATGTACTTGTATCCAATTATTATGACCTTATGGTATAAACTATAAAGAGACAGAAAGGCTATCTCATTAGTCGTTGAGTTCCCTTGAGATCTTCTGACTAATCTTTGTAACAAATAGTGGCAGACTCATGCATGGCCTAACATAAAGGTACCGTTCAGATAGTAAGTTGAAATAAGATGAAAGTTAAAAGTTGAATAAAATATTGTTAGAATTTTATTTTTTAATATTATTATTATTTTGGGATTGAAAAAATTAAAATTTTTATTATATTTTGAATAGAAAGTTAAGAAAGTTATAATGATAAAATAAGATAAAATTAAATACTTTTTGTATCCAAAAGGAAGTACATACAAAAAGAAGCATGATTAGTTTTAGCCTTTTTTTTTTAAGAGATTTGTTTATTGGGTCATGTACCTGCAAGTTAACTACTCGTGTGCCCGAGGATCGTGTGGAGGCTAAGAAAAGAGAAATTTGTGTACGCAAATAAGCTTCTTGGCTAGCTAGTGTATTTTGGACTCTATTACAGGACCGATGGTATATCTTGCCTTTTTATTACCTTTTTATTAAAAAAAAGAAAGACAAAATGGACTATCGTCCGATAAGCATTTTCCATCTTTTTATGAAGTTTTTTTTTTTTTTTTTCATCCAGCAAATTGCAAGAACAAAAGCATTTAATAATAAAATGCATGCTGAATGCTGATGAGTTACTTTAGAAGAGCAGATACTTTTCATATTCTTTAAAAACTTAATAATAAAGTGTTAGTTGAAGCTACATTCTCAAGGAGTTAAAAGCTACATCCAGAAATATCATTAAGTTATAGTCTTTGCACCTCATTATGATGAGACATCCTTGTGTGCAGAAAGTCCAAAATTTTTCTACCATTGCAGCACTACTCTAACATCTTTTAACAAATGTGACAACTTTACAGCCATTTAACAAAGATAAATTGAATCAACCTTAGGAAGAACTATAACGAGCAGACCTCGCTCAACAAAAATGATTGCTCGAACATCTTATGTGTACTGACACTTGAGAAGTATTTTAAACATTTGCACTTAAGACACCTAAATGAGAGTTGACATTGCCATAAATGCTTTCCGTCACAAGTAACTGCAAAGTCCTGTCCAAGTACAATCACCGTTTACTATAGGATATAATTACCCAATAGAGGAGAAGAGGAGGAAGAGTTGGGTGGGCTGGAAGCTTAGAAGTTGAGGGCCTGGAGAGTAAAGGGGAAGATTGAAGTTGAACTGGGGATAGAGATTGAAGGGTTAGATATGTAAAAGAGTGAGTAGTAGGTGGTCAAATCTTATTCGTTTTATTTTTATTCAAATATGAGCCGAGATTGGACTCTTCATTGAATTGCATTTCATATTTACAAATAGTTTTTTAAAATATTAGAGTGAGTTCGAACATGTGCTGCTTCATTTAGATAAATAGATAATTTTATTTACAAATTTTGACCAAAATTTTGCTAACATCTTTATAATGTTTCTATATACACAAGTCAAGTCATTATATTTATAATGTGCTTCAAAAAATGATTATATTTATAATGATTTAAGTAGCATGTTTAGTGCCATTTGGACTAGGTCCGAATGGAGTTTCTCCCCCCTCTGCGTAGGCGGAGTTGGCAGGATGCTCCTCCTTCTATCCAGATTAGCCGGGTGTGGAGTTTTGTTTAGTGAGTTACTGTTATCTCTGTCATGGACAGATGTGTGCTATCTCTTAGATCTAGGTCTGTAGAGATGAACTGTTTGGACTAGACTAGCCAGTCACGAAAATATGCTGGAAAGCTATTAACGTCTGTAATTGGCTTGTTTTAAGTCAACTTTATATGTCATTTTTAATAAATAGAACGAGATCCGCTATTATATAAAAAAAAAAGTAGCATGTTTAGGATTTGGAATTTGATTTTCTCTAATTTCTATCATTATTTAAAATATTTTTATTATAAAATTATAAATATGAAGTTATTTAAGTTTATATGAGCTTGTTCGAGTCCAATCGAATCTTATATAAGTTGTATTATTTAATAATCGATTATAATTTTGTACGAATGAAAGACTCATTTAATAAACAAATCAAGTCAAATTCGAGTTTGACTGAATCAATCTCAAAGAATAGTCCTATATATTTACATCCTTGAAAAGATAAAGATGCAGAATGTAAATAAAAAGAAAAATTAGTGCCGTCTCCAAATATTCCTGTTTGGGACATGTAAACAAGGAGTGTGTATACAATCAATGGTGTCCATTTTTTCAATCCCAGTGTTATACAAACTTCCAGAGTTTTTTCCGATCTAGACTTGGCGCCAAATTTGTAATTCGAAAGTAGTGATTAAGGCCTCGGTTATTTTTATAGATGAAATAAAATGAGATGAATTGAGATAAAAGTTAAAAATTGAATAAAAAATTATTAAAATATATATTTTTAATATTATTATTATTTTGAGATTTGAAAAAGTTAGAATTGTTTATTTTATTTTATGTAAAATTTTGAAAATGTTGTAATAATTAGATGAGATGAGATGAGATTAGAGCTGTAAAAATAAACCAAAAAATAGGCCCCAACCAGTCTGGACCGGTTGGTTTGGTCCGATTTTGGACCGGTTTGGTTCCGGACCCGTTCCTCCATTTTATAAACCGGTCATAACCAGTCTAGTCCCGATTTTATGTTTTCTAGGACCGGTTCGATTCGCATATTTATATATTTTTAATATTATATATAATATTTTTTTATTATATATAATTTTTAAAAATTATAATTATATATGAAATAATGTTATATTATAATTTATAATATAAAATTTTAATCTTAAACATGAACATTTATTTGATCATATGTTTTAAATATAAAAATATATTAATTACATTTTATGGCTTAATAAAATCTCAACATATTCATTTTAATAAATATATTCGAAATACTAATATACATTAGTATATTAATTAATATATTATCACTAACATATAGTAATAGTACTATACCAATAGTATTAATATATACTAATAGTATTAGTGTATTACTAATATTTATATATATATATATATTAACACTTTTGCAGCTTCTTATTCTGCAAATCAGGTTGCTGCTCAAATTACTGCCTCAAGCCATGAAGCACCTTCTCTAAGTGTCTCTCAATTGAACCTCTCTCAGGCACAAGCACAGCACCTCATGGCTATTGTCAATGCTTAATTTCCTCATATGAACTTGGGACAAACTAAGCCAATTCTGCCTAGACTTGCTCTTGCCAAACCAAACATTACTCAAACTAGCTCCTCGACCACACCTTACTCAAACTTAGCCAGTAATCATCACTGCCTCTTCACTCTTTCCATACCTATTGATCACTCTCATCTCAATACTTTGAATCAATGCAAACACAGTTCATCGTCCCATCATAAGCACTCTGACATCTATAACACACCATGGATCATTGACACAGGAGCCATTGATCACATGGTGTTCTCCACCTCCTTCTTTGACAATCCATCTTGCATACAAGCCTTTGTGCAACTCCCAAATGGTACAAGGGCTCAAGTCACACACATAGGCATTGTTAAGCTATCAGATTCACTATCACTAATTGATGTCTTATGTGTACCCTCCTTCACTTTCAACCTCATCTCAATTAGCAAACTCACTCAAAAACCAAATACGTGTCTGTTTTTCTTAAAAGATCTTTACTTCATTCAAGTCCTCTTTTCATGGATGACGATTGGACTTGCTAAGATTCATGTTGGCCTCTATTATCTGTTGCCTCCTTCTCATGACAGCAACATCAACCCTTCTTTAACTTTTTCCAATCAAGCTCGAGTTAACCAAACAACTATACAACAAGATTTTGATCTATGGGACTTTAGATTAGGACATTTATCTTCACAAAGAATGAATTTAATTCATTCTCTTGTTCCTAATGTAAAGTTCAATGGCCTATCTCATTGTAAGATCTATCATTTGGCCAATCAGAAATAGCTTCCTTTTCTTTCAAGTGTATCCAGTAGTTCATTTCCTTTTGACTTAATCCATTGTGATATATGGGGTCTATATTCTTACGCATCAATTCAAGGCTTTCATTACTCCTTAACCATTGTGGATGATTATTCAAGAATCACTTGAATTTTTTTAATGAAACTAAAAAATCCAACACAAGGCCTATCCTACAATCATTCTTTCAGCTCATACACACTCAATTCAATAGCAAAGTTAAGAAAATCATAATTGATAATGGCCTTGAATTCAAGATGGCTGATTTTTATAAAGACCATGGCATCATTCACCAAAAAACATGTGTGTATATCCCTCAACAGAATGATATTGTTAAGAGGAAACACCAATACCTCTTGAATGTTGCTGGAGCACTCCTCTTTCAAGCTGGTTTACCCATTCATTTTTGGGGAGATGCCATCTTAATTGCAGCATACATCATCAATAGGATTCCTATACCCCTCATTTCTAACCAATCTCCCTATGAAAGGCTCTTTTCATCACCACCCTCCTATGCTCATCTTCATGTCTTTGGCTACCTAAGTTATGCTAGCACTCCTAAGCACCATAGAACCAAGTTTGAATCTCGAGCCAAGCCTTTCATTTTCCTAGGATACCCTGCAAACATCAAAGGTTACAAGCTCTATGACATAGAGACTCATTCCACCTTTATTTCTAGGGATGTAATCTTCCATGAATTTGTTTTCCCATTCCAGTCCACCTCCACTCCCTCCTCTCATTCCTTTATAGACATTCACTCATCCTTCCCTCATAATCTAGTTTTACCTCCTCCACCACCAGATAACTTTACTTTCCGCCTCCTCTTAATAAGCTACAATCTAACACATCTAGTTCTACTCTCCAATCTCAACCACCTTTTCTTGAAACACCTCTGCCTGCTACCTCTTTTGATCCACCTCTTCCTTCACCTCATCTTGATGAGCTCCATGCCACCTCATCTCCTGATCTACCTCCTCGAAGATCCACCAGAGATAGGCATCAACCTGCCTATCTACAACAATACCTTTGTCAGATAGTAGAATCTCTACCTCTCAATGCATCCTCTCCATCCTCCACACTTCATCCACTCAATCATCACCTCACTTACAAACACCTCTCCTTATCTCACCAATCCTTTTCTATTTGCCTTTCCCTATTTTCTAAACATAACTCCTATAATGAAGCTGTGAAATTTAAACATTGGCAAGATGCAATGCAAGTTGAACTCAGTGCCTTAAAAGAAAATAACACTTGGATTGTTACCTCCCTCCCCCCAACAAAACTGTCATTGGCTGTAAATATGTCTACAAAGTAAAGCTTAAGTCTGATGGTTCTTTTGAAAGTCACAAAGCTAGACTTGTAGCCAATGGGTATACTCAAAGAGAAGGTTTTGTTTCCAAGAAACATTCAGTCCAGTGGCTAAACTCACCACTGTTTGTGTCTTCCTTGCCTTAGCATCTATTCAAAACTGGTTCTTATCTCAAATGAATATTCATAATGCTTTTTTACATGGGGATCTCAATAAGAAAATTTATATGGAAATCCCACCAGGTTATCACCTTCACAGAGAACAGATTGAGGGGGAGAAATTAGTATAAACTGAATAAGTCCCTCTATGGACTTAAATAAGTATCAAGGCAATGGTTCTCAAAATTTTCCAACTCACTCACTTTTATTGGATTTCAGCAATCTAAATCTGACTATTCTTTATTCACTAAAGTTAGTCAAAAAGGGTTCACAACACTCCTAATGTATGTGGATGATATCATAGTAGGAGGTAATTCTCAAGATGAAATTGGTTCACTCAAAACTTACCTTCACAGCAAGTTCAAACTCAAAGACCTTGGACCCCTCAAATATTTCCTAGGCCTAGAGGTTGCAAAGTCATCTTCTGGAATCAATATGTGTCAAAGGAAGTATACCCTCGAAAAATTGGAAAATGAAGGTTTACTTGGCACCAAAACAGTCTCTACACCTATTGAGTTGAACCACAAGTTAAGCCACACCAGAAATGAGATTTTGCAAGACCCCACAATCTACAGAAGACTCATTGGAAGGTTCATTTATTTAACATTTACCATGCCAGACAACACTTATGCTGTGAATGTTCTAAGCCAATTTATAGTCAAGCCTTCACAAACTCATATGCACTCCGCCTATAAAGTTCTTAGATATTTCAAAGGATCCATAGGTCAAGGCATTTTCTTGTCATCAAGATAATCTTTACACTTAAAGGCATATAGTGACTCTGATTGGATTGCTAGTCTCAAGACTAGAAGGTCTAACACAGGTTTTTGAGTGTTTATTGGAGGTTCATTGATAACTTGGATATCAAAGAAACAAGTAATTGTCTCTAGGTCTACAACTGAGGCAAAATATGTGATACTCCGTCTTTTAGTGTATTTTAACTGAATAATTTTTTTAATTAATTTAAAGATTGGTTCTCTTGTTTTAAAATTATGACAGTTTTGATATATTATTTTATAATATTTTTAAGTTGTGAAAATTATTTTTAATGTGTTTTCTTAATATTAATTACTGTTTTGCATTTAAATTGATCTTTAATTTAAATTGGTTTGTTTATGAGTTTTAAAAATTATTATTGTTGAAGGATTTTAGTATTATTTTATTTAACTTTTTCACTGCATTTGAATTATTTTATTTAGCTTACTGTTTTAAAATTCTTTTCGTTGGATCATTTTTGTGACCCAAGTTGTGAGGATTAGACCTCATTTCTTTCCCTTTCTTTTTCTTTTTTTTTTTTTTCCTTTTTCCTTCCTTTTTCTTTTCTCCTTCTTTTCTTTTCTTTCTTTTCTTCTTCTTCATTTCTCCTCCCAGCTATGCGACACCCCCTCTCTCTCTCCTTCGTCCGTTTCGTTCACCTCCACCCAACACCACAGTGCGCCACCATCCGGTGACACTGCCCAGCCCACAACTTTCCCCACCGGCCAGCGATCTGCCACCACCAATCTCAGCCCCTCCCGCGCAGTCGTCGACTCGCACGAACGGCTTGAAGAAGCAGCATTCCATTCGTCCCTACGTAGTGGTCGCGCCACCTCCGGCCACCATTTCTTCACCACATCTTCCTCGACCTCTCAGCTACCTAAAACACCCATCCCAGCCTCGATCCATCACCGGTGAAGCCCAGCCAACCCCATTTTCGATTTGGATATTTTGGTCTTCAAACGCCTCCCACGCCGCCACCAACCACCATCACCACTAGTTTCACTGACATTTCTAAACGCTACCCTTGTAATCTGAAGTCTTCGTTTGATCCCGATCAAAATCCACTATTTTTTACCCATGCCACAGTGCATTTTGCACTACTCAGTTGCTGTTTTGCCACTTCTAGCTCATCCGTGATCCTTCAAAAATTATAATAAGGTGCTGTAAAATACATTTGAGATTTAAATGTATTTTTACACTAACACTCATTTACTGTAAATTGGTTGGTTGTGCCGGACTGAGTCCGAGGAGTAAGGAGATCGGTTGGATTGGAGGATGAAATTGTTTGTGTGATTGGATATATTGGGATTTGTTGGATGTTGGATATTGATGTTGTGTCATATTCATTGCATATTTGCACGCATGTTCATTTTTGTAAATGAAAACTGGATTTTCGCATAATTGCATACATGTTCATGTGTATAGTTAAAAACTAGGTTTTCATGTGAGAAAAAAGAAAAAGAGACTGTAGGAATGGTGGTAAGCAAGGATGGTGGTATAGTCCCGCCTGTGATTCCCGCCTACGGTACAAGCGATAGGGATGGTAGTAAACAAGGATAGTGGTATAGTTCCACCTGTGATTCGCACCTACGGTGCATGCGATAGGGATGGTGGTAAGCAGGGATGGTGGTAGAGTCCGCCTGTGATTCCCGCCTACAGTGCTCTAATGGGTACCCCTTGTGTGGAAAGGAACTGTTGGGATGGTGGTAAGTAGAGATGGTGGTATAGTCCCGCCTATGATTCCCGCCTACGGTACACATGGTAGAGATGGTGGTATAGTCCCACCTGTGATTCTCACCTATGGCGCATTCGGTAGGAATGGTGGTAAGTAGGAATGGTGGTAGAGTCCCACTTGTGATTCCCTGCTATAGTGTCCGATAAATATTTTTATGTAAATCATTTTCTAAGAAAATGACGGATTATACTTTTGGGCCAAAATGAGATTTTGGCCTGTGTTGAAAAATATTCATTTTTGGAAAAAATGATGTTTTGAGGTTATGGCATATTTCATCATATGCATACATGTTGGTTGCATTAATGCACTTTTATCTCGTTGGTTGTTTGGATTATTATTTACCTGCGGTACCATTTTATGGTACCGTAGATTTTGATGCAGATGAGGATGTGGAGTCTGAGGGATCGACTCCAGCGGAGGAGTGATATGTGGTCACTGTTTTGGATTATGAGAATCCCTTTTATCTATGTATTTGGCTTGTATTATATTTATAAGGAATAACTATATAACTTTTTAAAGACAATTTATTTTGGATATCTGTATTTAAAATTCTGGTACTTAGTGACTTACTTAATTAACCGTTGTGACTTTTATAGTGTCTTGTTGCACATTGCACATTGCACACACTTTAGCACTTATCGTTGGGATGCGTGACCCATGTTGTCATCATCCCGACGTCACGATTCCCGTGTTGCCATACGTGGGAGTCGGGGTGTAGTAAAATATAAGGCATTAGCTACCACAAGTTGTGAAATCATATGGCTTCTTGGTTTGTTAAGAGAATTCAACATCAATCTTGAGCAATCTGTTCTGTTCTTTTGTGATAACCAAGTAGCCATCCACATCACAAGGAATCCTATCTTCCATGAAAGAACTAAACACATAGAGTTGGACTGCCATTTTGTTCGAGAAAAGGTCCTAGCTTGAGTCATTAGTCCTGTCCACATTGCCTCAAAGTTCCAATTGGCAAACATTCTCACTAAGGCTTTATCATCTTCTGTTTTTCAATTTTTATTGTCCAAGATGGAAATCCTAAACATCTATGCCTTTCTTGAAAGGGAGTCTCATGAAATAAAACATAAAAAGAAGGATGATTGTAAGCAAGAAGGACATGAGGACACTGAGCAACAAAGCTGTAACACACAAAGAAATGTATGCAACAACAAAAGCATATATGAAGTACTCTATAATGACCAAGAAATGCATGCAGCAACAAAAGTTAAAATGAAGCACACTATAGCAAAAGAGAAGTGAAAAGCAATAGCAAAAAGAAGGAGGTATTGTCACAGAAAAGCAAGGGATCATTTGTGAAATACATGGCTGCACACAAAGCAATGTTAGGAAATCAGCATGTAAAGCACTGCCTAAACCATGTTGTCCATAAAGCTGCAGTCGATTACTTGTAACTAGATAAGAGATTAAAAGTTAGTTTTTAGAACTTTTCTTTTCTGATTTTTGTAATATATATACAGCAGTAGCTCTTGTATCAAAGACACATCAATGAAAATGAGATTTATCAACACACTGGTTATTCATTTCATGTTTTTGTTCATGTTTTAACACAATCAACAAGGCAACTAATTGTTGACCGATATAGAAATCATGTGTGCTAGAAGCCACGAGTACTACACATGAATGGAAGAAATCATTGTGTTCATTTCCAATTTAACCAGTAATAAGTATATATATACATATATATATATATAGAAGTATAGAACAAAGAAATGAACATATATATATATATATAAACAAACAATGTACGTATGTACGTTAGGCCAAACAACAAGCCAACCAGGACCACAAGACTTTAAGCTCTATTTAATTTCTGCCATATATATAAGTTGGTCAAAGATAAAAATCCACATGATATTTCTCAAAATCTAGCTTTCTGCATGCTACTTTGGGATATAGTCCTTCTTATACATGGAGGAACATTTAGGAGGCAAAGAAATGATTCGTGGAGGGTTGTAGATGGCGTATTGGGGATGGTAAATCAGCATATTTATGGACTGAACAGTGGCTGCCAGGGTACACTTCATTGATTCAGGAAAATCCTTTTAATGTTGAAAACAGAGAAGAGTTAGTGGCCTCTATTATTGATGAGTCAATAGGGTGGTGGAACATCAATAAAATTAGAACTCTCTTCAATCCAAGAGTTGTGTTTGAAATTCTTAAAGTGATCATTTGTCTTGGTAGTTTAGCAGATAAATGGACTAGGAAATATGAGAGAAATGGTCAGTTTTTGGTCAAGAGCTGTTATAGGAATATGTGCTTACAACAAAGGGGTTTATGTGCAGAATCATTAGATATGGGTAGATAGCAGGAGGTGTGGAAGGCCTTGTGGAAAATGTAGATTCCCAATAAGATTAGAGTGTTTGCCTGGCGTGTTTGTAGAGAGGGTCTTCCAACCAAGATAAATCTGGTTCAGAAACATGTACTTGATGATGGTGTATGCTGTTTATTCTCTAATTCTCAGGAAGACTTGCATCATGCTCTAATAAGTTGCCCTCAGATCAATGAGTATTGGTGAGATTTTTTGCCTTCTGTTTTTGCTATTAATGGCTACAAAGTGTTTGATATTGCACTTAAATTGATAGGAGGGGAGAGGGACAACTTAGAGTTATTCTTTTGTCTAGTCTGGGGGTTCTTGTACAAGAGAAATAAATGGGAGTTTGAGCATATCAGATTAAGTCCTAGGTATGTGATTAATCATGCTATAGGTCTTATGCAAAGTTATAAAGCAGTGCTTGTCAAGAATCAGGTGCAGCTTCGAGCACATTTTGGTTGGAAACCACCCCAGAGGCAAGTCTGAAGCTTAATACTGATGGGGCAATGTTCATGGATCTTCAGAAAGCTGGGATTTGAGTTATCTTGAGAGATGAATATGGAAAGGTATTAATGGTAGCTAGTAAAGTTGAATTTGAAGTTGAACATCCAGAAGTAATAGAGCTCTTGGTAGTATTTTGGGGCCTTCAATTGTGTTCCACTATGGGTATCTCTAATATTATTGTTGGGAGTGATTGCTTGTTGTTGATACAATCTATTCAACAAAATAATATGGTAGACTCTATTTTAGGTGCTCTGTACACTGAAGTTTATAAGCTTAAGTGTTGTTTTAGCTCTTGTATTTTTAATCATGTGTATAGAGAGGAGAATATGGCAGCTCACCAATTTGCCCGTTATACTTGGAGTGTTGAGAGTATTCAAATGTGGTGGGATTGTATTCCAGACTTCCTCTTCAAGCCCTTTGACTTGACAAATGTTTGTACTGGTTATCTCTAATGAAGTTGATTGATTTTTTATCCAAAAAAAAAAATAACAAGAAGAAGAAGAGAGGAGGAAGACGAAGAAGATAAAAATCCGCATGAAACAAATCCGCCAAAAAAGTCAAATTAAGATCACAAATTTATAAAACTAGTACTACATGCAGGAGTTACACGCACGTCTCTTAAAGCGGTATAGTTTTTCCACTTCTTCGATCGGCCTAAGGAATTAATAAAATTATTCATAGAAAATATCTACCATTAATAAAATTATAATTTATTAGAAAATATTTTTGAGGAAAATTAAGCCATTCATGTTCTTCAACTATCAACAACAACCCATTATTTATTTATTTATTTTGAAAATAAACGGATCTCATTCCCTTCGATAAAGAGGACATACAAAGTTGACTTAAAGATAAGCCAATTACAAACGTTAATAATGCCCCAGTACACTTTCATGACTGGCTGGTCTAGTCCATATGGCCAATCTCTAAAGACCTAAGTCTAAGAGATAGCACACCTCTGTCAACGACAGAGGTAACAGTACCCATCCCACAAAACCTCCATACCCGACCAAGCGGGACATGGAGGAGGGGAGCCCCGCTATCTCTGCCTACGCGGAGTGGGGAGATACTCCATTCGAACCTAATCCGAATGGGAATAACATAATAAGAGTTTATAAATTAGAAAATAAAGACAATACATAAAATAAATTACAATGTGAAAACACTGTAAATCAGAAAATCAGTGCACATAAAACACAACAGATGGAGGGAAAACCGATGGTCGAGCTATGGAGATCCAGTGACGCCGGTTCTGAAACGGCCGCTCGTTGCAGCATCAGATGATTGCATGGTGGCGCGTGGGGTCAACGTGCAGGCGAGCTCCGAATCTTCACCCCGCGCGTGCGGGCTATGCGCCGCTTCGATGGAGGCCGCATTATGAGGTTTTGCAGATCGGCAGCAGGGAAGGCTCCTGGTGGGGCGCGTGTATATAGATGGTCACCGGATCAACTCGAATTGACTAACCCCTTATTTAGCCGAAACCTGAAAAAAACACTAGAAAAACTAAAAAACAGAAGAGAAAAATCGTCGGAGACACAGGGCCGACGTTAGGGAGGGAGGAGAGGAGAGGGAGGAGGGAGCCGAAGCTCCCCCTCCCCCCAGCTGTGATCAGACGAGGGGGCTTCTTGAGAGAGAGGGTCTGGTACCGGCTTCTTGAGAGAGAGATTCAACAACCCATTATTTATAATTTGCTTTAGGAATATCTATGAACAACAATTCAATACTATTGCACTTGTCTAACAGTTGTAGCAATATAGCAATACGTATTTTTCATTTAACAGGCTCCATCTTAACTGAAACTGATAACTTACCATATGTTTCAGGGTTTCATAAGATGAGGTGAGGCTATCTGTCAATTAAGCATTACTTCTTTTATATTGACACTAAAAAGAAAAAAAAAATAACGAAAAAATATCATCTCAAATGTCAAAAACATAATAATGATTTGCTCAAAAAAGATTAAAAAAATTGTTTGCTTGACTGGTTGCAATCATATATACACAGCTCAGTGTCGACATTTGGCATTTGCTTTACAAATCCAACTTGCACACACTCTTATGTATATATTTATTAATTTATATAATAGATATTTACATATCTCTAGTGCATTACGTCACAATTTAATATTATATCTCACATTCAATTTGTTGGGCTACGAACTAAAAAGTACTCCTTTTTATATGTACAATAAGGATCCTAATGATGAGTCGATGCTCAAAAGATAAGTCAGCAATACCATCTGGATTCATGATTGATCGATGATCCCGGGTGTGAGATGATGCATGGTGTTGGACCCTACTGTCAAGTCTCTTGCCAATGAAATTGCCCTTGTTGATCATCTAATCTCTGATGATGATCTCACTCTCTATATCCTTAATGGTTTGGGTTCGGACTACCGTGAGATTGCCCCACGGATTCGAGCTCGAGAAAAATCACTAACCTTTGAGGAAATCCACGATCTTCTTATGGGTCATGAAGGATACTTGCACAGATTAGAAGTCACTGCGCAACAGCTGGTGGCCACTGCGACAATACATTTTTGCATGGCCAACAATGCATTTTTCCATGGCCAGTTGACTGAAAATGTCTACATGATTCAACCTCCAGGGTTTAAAGATTCTTCAAAGCCTAACCATGTTTACAGGTTATGGAAGGCAATTTACGGTCTTAAACAAGCTCCAAGAGCCTAGTTCTCAGCTCCTAAGAGAACAATTATGGACATTGGTTTTGAAAATTCAATAGCTTATTCATCGTTGTTTATTTATAAATCCAACTCTGTTACATATTTTTTGTTGATGACTTGATGATCACAGGAAGTGATAATCAGTTTGTTGGTTCAGTTATTAAGAAGCTTAGACCATTTTTCTCTTTAAAAGATATGGGTTAGCTGCACTTCTTTTTGGGCATAGAGGTTATTCCCACAAAAACTGGTTTATTCCTTTCTCAACATAAATACATTTGTGACATCCTCACAAACAACAATATGCTCGGAGCCAAGGATGTGTCTACACCACTGTCCACGACAACTGCTCTCAAGCTCATTGATGGAACTTCTTCTGTTGATAGCATAGAATTTAGGTGGGTCCTAGGTGCTCTTCAATACCTCTCTCTTACACACCTCGATATCTCATTTGCCGTGAACAAACTCTCACAGTTTATGCACAAACCTACTGCCACTCATTGCACTACTGTGAAGAGACTTCTACGCTACTTGAAGCATACCATCTTTCATGGCATTCACATTCGAAAACACTTGAGTTCACAACTTACCACATACACTGATGAAGATTGGGCAGAAAACTTTGATGATAGATCTTCAACTTCTGCCTACATTAGTTTCCGTGGGTCAAATCCAATTTCTTGGAGCTCCAAAAAACAAAGGGCTATTGCTAGATCGTCCACTAAGACTAAGTATCGAGCCCTTGCAAATGCGGCATCTGAAACCATTTGGCTTCTGGCACTATTCACAAAACTCGGGTTCCAAAGTTTATCCTCACCAAAGCTGCTCTGTGACAATTTGGGAGCCACACAACTTAGCCTCAATCATGTCCAGCACTCTAGAATGAAGCATATTTAGATAGATCTTCACTTTGTTTGTGATCTGGTTCAAAAAGGAACACTTCAAGTCCATTATGTTAATTCACAAGATCAACTTGCTGACCTTCTCACAAAATCCTTGTCAAGGCAACGTACGGAACTTCTTCGAAACAAGATTGCTCTTACCGATGGTAGCTCCATCTTGCGAGGGCGTTTTATGGATGATTCCACAAATTAAGCCAAGGATCACACAACATAAAATTAGCCACAAATCAAGCTTGTAACAGTCACCAAATCACAAAAATTGATCTATGTAACAGTTACCATTTTTGCTGCAATGATTCTCTACTTTCCTAGAATAGATTCTGTATAGGTTGCATATAAATACTCTAGGCAAAATAATGTATTCGATGCGTTGAGTTTTATAGCTGATTACTCTCTGAATATAATTCAAATTGCAAATTTTGCAAACACTCAAATCTCATCAAGTATGATTGCTAAATATACTCATAAAATGTGTCTATTTATATATTTTTATTTTTATTTATTTTTTAATAATTAAGAAAATGACTATTAGTAAGTTTATATTTAATTTTTAATGATTAAAGATATTTAAAAAACTCACTTGTAGCACATTTAATGGTCACATTTGATAGGCCCTCTAACATTGTCGTGTGTGTGTGGTTCTTTATGCAATCTTTCTATTGGTTTCTGGACAATCAATTCTCTGCTAGCTGCTTCTAGCTAACTAGATCACTAGGGCGGCATCAATATTCTTGCTTCCAGCAAAAGGAAAGCCTCTTTAATTCGTACCGTACAGGCAAGTGGCATTAAGATAAGCTTAATTATTTGCTAAACTATATGGTAATCATGATTATAGTTTGTAGCCAAATTGGCTACAAACTTTTATCTTAACACTATTCACAAATTTTTAAAAATTTTCATTTTATTTCACCTACCAAGCATAACCTAAATTTAAGAAGAAAAAAATTAAAAATAAAAAAAATATAATGTATGATGTGTGGAGATAAATAATAACAAATTAGTTTTTTACTATTAATAGTATTAGTCGCTTAAAGATTTAAATAATTTTTTCTAATAGAATTGAGTTCTAAGTTATAAATTCAATTTGAAGAAGTGTATGCGGTTTCCACCGTATCCCTACTGTTCAATTATGACTGTAGAGTATTCTGGTCATGTCCAAAAAAGAAAACCACCTTCAATTACTCCCGAGCTATTACCCATTATTAATGCTTTAATGCTTAACAATATATATACGCGTATATACACATGTGCACATATATGCTGAAGAAATCAAGGATTATAATTGGTCTAATTCTTTCCCGTGGATTGGTTTGCTTCTTAGCATTGCGTTTAGATATTGAGCTGAGTTGAGTTGAATTGAATTGAATTTTTTTATGAACAATAGTGAATTGAGATGATAGAATGAGTTTTCTGAGGTCTACTTAAAATGAGTTTAAATGTGTTTGGATGTTAAAATGAGTTTAGACATATTTATGAAAATTGAAAAAGGTTATGAGTCCTATGTGTAAAGAGGTTTTGAGTTGAGATGGGTTTAGTAATTTGAGAGTTAGATGTTTGGATGTTAGATTTAATTTAAAATTAGATTGAACTGAATTGAACTCAAATGAATTTAACAACCAAATAGGCTTAATCGTCTATAAATTAATTCCTTTTCTAAATCCACAATGATTATCTATGATACAAATTTTTGTTTTAATGGTAATGCAGCTTTTGGTAAAATTGGGCCTTAAGAATTTATTGAGAAACCCATCTAGCTAACAATTATAAATTCTCGAATGTGGGTTTTATAAATAAAAGAAAAATAGTATTTCTTAAATGTTTTGACGAGTAGACACATATCATGTTTTAGTATTGAGATTTCTTACGATAGAGTACTCAACAGATGCGATTCACTACATTATGTGCTGCGTGTAGACAACGTGGATCTTAACATTAAATATAATAGAGACTATATATAGTCTATTTCTATTTGAATTTTAGAAAATATTTGGATTAGACATAATATAATTAAGATCATTCTGTAGAATGGGTTTTCCTCAACAGACATTCATGATTTTTTCAAAAATTTTGACACTTTCTTGAGTTCGAAAACAAAATGTTTGCAAGTGAAGAAACTTCTCTTTGAGCCTCACCTTCATCTATCTTTTCACATTGCCTTAAAAACTTTTCTTGCACCAAGCACTCCTCTATAGTTTGGACTAATGATGGATAATAATTATGCCCGTTACCTTATATTAAGCTTAAAGTAGTAAGATCTCAATGTGTTCCGAATAAATTATTACATATTCTTATACCTGAATAAATTATAACATAGTGTCATTACCTTTAATTAAGATATAAATATAACACAAACACTTATTGGTTTAAAAACCTTAAATTTATGAAATAGCTTTGCCATATACGATTAGGCTTTTGGAGATTTACTAAAATTTAGAGTCGAGTAATACTTGATATAAGGATTGTGCGAGGCCGCGCACTTCTTTTAAAAAATAGTGAAATTTTTTATTAAAAAATTAATCTTTTTATGTGAATCTTCAATTTATTTATTTATTTATTAACAAAATATACACGATGCTTGTGCCATATATGAATGTAAATATAATTTCTCCAACATAAAAGTAGAGGAGGATGCTGACTATGTGACAAAACCAAGTTGAACTCTGCTCTGCCTAAAATGGGCCGCCTAATTTCCATCCCAGCCCAAAACTATACATACATATATAGTTTCGTGACAACAAAGCCCATAACTGGGTCCGGTATTTCTTGCCCAAGAAAATCTATTTAATTTGTTTGATAGACATTCGGGAATCCGAACAATGTAAGAATTTATATCTTGAATTTTTTTGTTAGAGTTGTTGCAAGTGACAATACCATTAACGAGAAGTTATTATCTAATTTATTATTAAATAATTAGAAAAGTAACAATAAGGTATTGAATGCTATAAAAATATTGAGTGACACTTCAGTCGAATATTAAAATAGTAATGATACTTCACGGTCAATTTACGGGATCTTTTTTACATAATGATGTGACACATTCACTCCATATTAATAGGGATTAATTATAAAATTTCTACCGAATTCTTACATTTTTGTAATTTGAAATCTTAATTTTTATACAAAATTGATAGATAAACTTAATATTTTTATTTGTTGCATACGTATTTTGTATTATTGCCAACGACCTACAGTAACCTACAATAAAAAAGTAGATGGAGCTCGGTGTGTCAAGAGATACCTCTTATGCCTAAGTCATAATAGAATTTGGAGTGTTACAAGTTTCAGGATAATCAGAAGTTACCTCAAGTGTGTTTTTATTTATTTATTTATATGAACCAGTGTTTGGGGGGGGGGGTAACTTGTCCCATGACTTAACTTTATGATCCTTGCTGGAATGCAATTGCGGACTGGTAGGACCCTAAACCAGCCGTCATGCTGGAAGAAATCAATATCCCAGACGGAATTAATACCTTGAATGAATATTATAAGCAGATATCATGCCGAATTCTCTTGCCTATTACATCATTAAATTAGATTTGAATTATGTATTGGCACGTAATGGCTATCAACCTCTAATTATTATTTCACAAGCCTCTACCTTTCAGTCTACGAGCCTTCATGGATGTGGGCTCGACCTTCCATGATCATTCAAGAACTCATTTCATTCTTTTAGATAGGGGTGACAATATGTGACATGACCCGTTAACCTAACATGAACATGACACGATAATAACGGATTTGTATTTAGTCTTACGGGTTCGGGTCAAAATGAGTTAGCCCATTAAGACATGATTGTTTAACAGGTCAACACATTTCGACCCGTTATAACCCATTATGATCCGTTAAGAAAGTTAAAATTACAATTATACCCTTATATCCAAAAGTAAAATTGTTAGGATTTTAATTTCAATATTTTTATTGTTTGAATTTTAATTTTAGACTTGTAGTTAGTTTTATATTATTTATAGATATTGTGATTTTAACATTGAAATAAAATTATGCTAAACTTAATCAGATCAAACAGGTTAATTTCGGATCTAATAAACCCATTTACATAAACATGTTGAAATGGATCGGGTCGTGTCATATTAACTTATTTCGTAGTATTCACTAACGGGTTAAAACAGCGTTGACACGACATGACCCGTTATGTTAATAAGTTGGGTTAGGGTTTGAGATTTTGATACGATAAACTTAGCGGGTCAAATTCGGGTTAAGCCATATAATATAATATACATGCCTTGATATGACATGAACACAACCTTCTAACACGATTTGACACCCCTACTTTTAGAGCATTCTTAATGGGTTTTGTGAAACCCATATTTATGTAAAATTTGAAGGAAATTAAGTAGCCCATAATCCCATCCAACAAATGTTGTATTTCTATGTCTATTTTCAAGTTTTCTACAGTGTTGTCGCTACATGTAGCATGGATTGTACATAAATATAAACATTTTTTGATTATTCTCTCTCACTTCTTGTACTTTTTCTCCTACAAAATATTAAAAAATATAATATTTAAATGAAAAAAAAAAGATAAGATGAAGTATACTATATTATAAACGTTAATATATAAAATAGAAAAAATAGATTTTAGTGATATATTTTGAAGAATAGAATAAAGAAGCCATAGTAAATGCTCTTATAGAACTATTGTCAGGTTAATGTATCAATCTTTGATTAATTAACACATGAGAGTGTAGCTTGAAGATGGGTTTTGATGAGGTCAAATGATTTTTTTATTCATTTTTTATATCTTTAAACATTTTAAAAAAATTCACATCATTAAAAAATATTTTCTTAATCACTAAAAAATAAAAAAATTCAGAAACACCCAACTCTCAGTGACTTTAAGGCTCTATTTGGCTGTCAAACTCATCTGAGTTCAATTTAGTTTGGTTTAATTTTAAGTTAAGTCTAACATTCAAACACCCAACTTTTAAATCATTAAATTTATCTCAATTCAAAATCTCTTTACACGTGAGACCCATAACCTTTTTCAACTTCCCATAAATACATCTACACTCATCTTAACATCCAGGCATATTTAAACTCATTTTAGGTGGACCCCATAAAACCTACTCTACCATCTTAACTCACTAATATTCATAAAGAACTCAACTCAGCTCAACATCTAAATGCGGCCTAACTTTTTCCTTAACACATTGACATTGATGTGATCTCTATTAGTCAATCAAAAGTTGACACATTGCATACTATTTTTTAACAAGAAATTAAGGACCACCTCAAAAAATTAAAATATTAATTAAAAACTAACGTATAAAAATTTTATATCCTGATTTTTAAGCCAATAACGTCCAAAATTTTTCTTTTTTTTTTGAAAATTTGAAAAATAAACTGAATACATTTTGTTTTCCCTCCATTTCAGTCAAACCTGCTTTAGCACCTGCGAAAGCGTCCTTCATGTTCTCTGCACTGGTGTCCGTCATCATTGCCTTCGAGGGATTGCTAGGATGTGGCCCAAAACCTCTCCCAGCGATCTATTAAGCTATGGTATGATGAGATAAAAAATAGTAAATAGTAATAAAAAAATAATTAATAAATAACACTAAGTGTTGATTTGGATTCAGATACGAGATGATTTTAGGGTATATTTGAGTATCAAGAATACCTTAGGTATTATCAGAATACTGTATTACTATTAATTATTTTATTATTACTTTTTACCTACTTTTTATTACTATTCATTACTTTTTACTACTATTCAATATTCAATTTTTATTTTTTCATTATTTTTTCACTACTATTTACAACTTTTCTCGATAGTTCTCAATACTTCTTAGTTCTCACTACCCAAATGTACCCTCTAGAAAGATAAAAATTGAAAAAAATATTATTAGAATATTATTTTTTAATATTATTATTATTTTGAGGTTTGAACAAGTTGAATTTTTGAAAAAATTGAATTGTTTATTATATTTTATATAAAAATTTGAGAAAGTTATAATGATGAGATCAGATAAAATACTTTTTGAATCCAAATAGAAACTAAATTATTTATAAAGAGTAGCAAGACTTCTTTATTTACCAAACCCAACCGAAGTGATGTGACAAAAATAAGGTTCACTCCAAAAAAAAAAAAAATGGTTCCATTCATGTGATCACAGTTTCAAATTCTCCAAAGAGGAAGTGGCAGCAAAAGACTGAACGCGGTTTCAACTTGCTAACACAAACTCTGGAACTGATTATATGCAAACAACAGAGCACCATCAAACCAAGCTACACACCGCGCATCCCTAACCAGTTAGCTACACCCTGAAATCTTAATAAATATACATATGTGCTTCTTCCTGTCTTTACTCCTTCAAACCAGAAAAGAAAAAAAGAAGAAGAAAGCATACAGTAATATCCAAAGCCAACCCAGTGCTGTAAGCAAGCAACTGATACAACAAAAAGGAAAATTGAAGAATAAAAGCCACTTTTTTTTTTTTCGAAAGGAATTTTTTTTTTTTGAGGATGACTCCTCCCTTTATTAATAGTAAACTCAGTATTTGGGATCCCTACGAAAGCAGAGTGCCCACACTGAGACCAGGTTACAGGACTAACTCAAAGACCAAACCAAAACAGAGGATACACTGCAGCTCCAACTAATTTCCAACAACTATAGAAAACAGGACACACGCTATTTAATACGTAAATATGGCAGATTGAGCTTGTCCATGCGAATCAGTCCTCGAAATTTTGTTGGCAACTACGAAATGTTGTTCCAAACTAGATCATGTCCCTGAGCACCAAATTTTGCTAAGAAGTCAGCAGGGGCGTACCCATCCAGAAAAACATGTTGTATTAAGTGTTTTCCTTCTCTTATAAGACTCATTATTTCCTCCCAGAAATCTTCAAGATACCATACTCCACACTTCTCACTATTAATCCACCGAACCATCATCAAAGAATTTGATTCCACTACCACACTCTGGATACATCGTTCTTTACACATCTTCAATCCATGTAAAATTGCTTTCGTTTCTGCTGCCATGCTACTACCAATTCCCAGGTATACAGAGAATGCAAAAACAACGTTGCCTTGCTCATTTCTGAGGACTCCACCTATACCCGAAACCCCTGGGTTCTTCAAACTGCATCCATCCGTATATAGCTTAAATTTTCATGATTTCGGCTTCATCCATCTTATAACATGTATTTGTTTTGGTTTCACAGGGACCACTAATATATTCAGTGCCCTCAACGTCTCCTGATCTCCAATTGCAAGTTTCCTAAATTTTGAAGACTCTTTCATTAATCTTGATAACCAGAACCTTACCTCATGCCATACTTCGTCGTGCGTTTCCGCGTGACCTTCCATGCGCAACTTACATCTCCTCGACCAAAGTTTCGATGTTATAATATTTGGGATTAGTCCCAAAATTACCCCCATTTGGGAAGACTTGGATGCTCTCCTAAACCACAGTTTCATATTTTCTTTGCATGTGACGTACTCTCGAAATGGAAGACCAAAAGCTCGTGCACATTTTCTCCCAACTCTTTGAGCAAAATCTACAACAAATAACACATGGTTAATATCGTCCTCCCATGCAACAGTCACATTTAGAGACCACTATTATACCAATCCTTCTAAGTCTGTTGTCCACACTAATGCTATTGTTCCATGCTTTCTAGACCATAACCGACATCTTTTTTGGTAAAAAATCATGCCACACCCATGTGGTTTCAGGAGCCTTCACTCTCAGACACTCCCATGCATTCCGAACCGTGAACTGCCCATTCATGTCAGGGGTCCATATTAACACGTCCTTCCCCTCTCGAGGATTACCAAGTTCTCCAATTATGTTTAATGTTTTTTCCACTCCCACTAGCCTCTCCAGTAAGTGCACGTCCCACTCATTACCTAGTTTGCATTCACTAACCTTTAGCCTTGGAGACTCCAAGATCACAACAGAATCTGCTAACAGACCTTCTCTAGCCCACGAGTCATGCCAAAATGACACTTTACCTTCACGCACTTTCCATTTCGCTTGCTCCAACACCTTCGGTATTTGCCTCATTACCATTCTCCAAAGCTGAGATCCTTTTGTTCTGTCTACAAGAGATATATGTTGTTCCTTCAAATATTTTCCCCTGAAAAATTGCACCCACAGTGAGCTATCATTAAGGATCTTCCAAGCAAACTTCATGTGTAATGATTTTTGTACCTCCTCAAGGTCCCGGATGCCTAAACCACCTTCATACGTTGGTTTACAAATTTTGTTGCAGGCACACCATTTCTTTTTGGGAGATCCATCAACTTCCCCCCAAAAGAAAGTGCTAAGAATTCTGTTTATAGAGCCTAAAACCGACTTCGGGACATGTAGAACCGATAGTAGGTAAATAGGCAAACTTGATAAAACATGTTTCAAGAGAATGAGTTTGCCTCCTGCCGAAAGTAATCTAGTCTTCCAGCCACTTACCTTGTCCCTTATCTTGTTAATAAGTTCCTTCAAATGTCTGTAAGTAAGTCTTCCATCCACAATGTTCATCCCCAAATACGTTATAGGTAACCAACCCTCTCCAAAACCTGTGATCTGCCGGATACTCCTTTTTCTAGTTGGCCTAATGTGCTTCAAAAAAATTATTGCTGATTTTTCTCTACTCACAAGTTGACCCGACCATTTCTCATATAGATCCAGAACTTTAATCAGAGCTTTTATGGATCTTTTAGCACCATTAGTGAAAATTACAATGTCATCCGCATATAGTAAGTGAGAGATTAAAGGCGTACCTCTCGCTTGAGAATATCCTCCAATTGTTCCACTCTCAAATTTTGCTTTCAGCATTCTTGTGAAGACTTCCTCCATTAGAATAAATAAATATGGCGAGAGAGGATCCCCTTGTTGAAGTCCCCTTTCCCCCTTGAAAAAACCTTTAGAAGTACCGTTAAGAAGAATGGAATACCATGGCGTCGTGATGCAATTTTTTATCAACTCACATACCTTCTCGTCGAAACCAAATGAGGACAAGACATGAATCAGAAAATTCTAATTTACTCGGTCATATGCTTTGGACATATCCACTTTCACTAAAACATTCCCACCATTCGTCCTCTTATGTATGGATTTGACCATTTCTTGCGTGAGACTTATATTTTCAGATATGTTTTTGTTAGGCATGAAAGCGCCTTGTTCCTGAGATATCATCCTCGGTAGTAAGTGTGCTAACCGGCCAATGATAATCTTGGAGCATGTTTTGTATATTATTGAACACAAGCTAATTGGACGAAACTTATCATAACCTGTGGGCTGTTGTACCTTGGGGATAAGGGCCACAAACGAAGCCGTGTAGACCCTTGGAAACTGTTTACCTTCAAAAAACTCTGCCACTGCGTCCTTTACTTCCCCTTGAACAATTTCCCAACAAGCTTTGAAAAATCCCGAACCAAAACCATCCGGACCCCGGCTACTCTCCACTGGAATGCTAAGTATTGCCCACCAAATTTCTTCCATGGACGATCTCACATAGATGCTTTTATTCTCTTCTTCTGTAACCACTTGATCAATGAAGTGCCTCAAATCCGGTAACTCACCTTCATTTTTATGGCTTAAGAATTCTTGCATATACTGGACTGCACCCTCGTGAATGTCTGCAGTAGTGTCCAACAATGTTCCATCTAGTTTGGTCATTTTGGTGACTTGATTATGCTGCTATCTCTTCAATACCGCATGGAAAAATCTTGTGTTGTTATCCCCCTCACATAGCAATTTTATGCCAGCCTTTTGCGCAGTCAAACTCTCCTCTCTTTTTTGCCATGAAGCTAATTCTAGCTTTGAAACCAGCAGTTCGTGCTCCATCTCTACCTCATAGCCCTCCTGTAGTTTAGCTTCAAGTACCTCAATTCTCTGCTCTAGCTCTTTAGTAACTAGTTCAACCCTTCCAAACACTTCATTATTCCATGTTTTCAAAACTTGCTTCATTCTCTTGATTTTGAAAGCTAGATTTTCCAAGCCACTTCCCCGTCCTCCCTCTGTCTAGCTTTTCTTAACACAAGGAATTAAATCCTTATGTTCCACCCACATTTGTTGAAACCGAAAAGGTGAGGGTCCATATCGTTGTGATTTATGGTCATACGACACTACCATCGGAACATGGTCTGAAGTATCCCGCCCCAAATATCTCAACCATGTTTAAGGGATCAACTCTAGGGATTTGGTATTGACAAAGCCTCTGTCGAGGCATGCCCAACTCCTAGCTAAAGCTTCATGTCCATTCTCTTCTAGATCCTTCCATAATTTTCTCCTAAGCCCATAATAGCATTTGGTGTACACAAAGGTTATGTGAAAAACCAAAGTTCCCTCTGTAATTTTGATCGTGATGAACTGGTCACTCATTTGCATGATGGTAACTTCTCCACTCCTTTCCCACAATATCCAAATCTTACCCTCCTTCACTTGATTAGAAATACCCTTCTCTAGGCCTAAGTTCCTCATCAAAATACCCATTCTACTCTCATCAACAAAAGTCTCTGACAAAACAACAACCTTGGGCTTAAACTTCTTTACCATCTTCTTCAGCCTCCCTCTTGAAGATCCCAGTCCTCTGATGTTCCAAAACAAAATGGGACCTATCATAGATTTAATTTTAGAGGCCGGGTGATGACCCATTTGGTGCTCCTTGATGCTTCCATTTCACTCTTCCCATTTCTCTTCTTGGAACCACTCTGTTCTTCCTCAGAATGGTTGTCTTTTTCTCTTCCTATTTCCACCGGCAGTGTCTCATTTTCCTGTTCAGACCAGGATTTTTGTTCTTCTATTTCATCGGGATGTGTTTCTTGCCCCCATTCATCCATAGGGGCGTCTTCTATTAACACTCCATCCATGAACCTGGTTTCATTTCCTCGCTCACGGTCCCCTGTTTGCAAGTCACATTCCCCCTGTTTCATACTGTCTGGAACAATCTCCTCCTCTTCCATCTCCCCATCATAAATATTTTCCTTCTTTACTGGAGAGCTCAAGCTGCCAAAGTGCAGAGGCACCATCTCGATTTCCCCTTCTTCTCTCACCGGGCATTTACCTGTCAAGATTTCTACTCCTTGCTCCTCCACTTTGTCATTCTTCTCCACTTCCTGTTCCTCTGCTATTTTCTCTCTTGCCGCTGCTTTTGTACCCCTATTCACTTCCCGGTAAGCCGTTTTATTTTTTCCGTTCTCTTTTTTCTGATTATCACTACTGTTTTTTCCTCTTCTACATGTTGTTTTGTTGTGCCCCTGCAATTTACAACTTGAGCAGAACGCTGGCAGGGTCTCAAAGACAACCTCCTGTTTGGATCCCGAACCAGGTGTGCCAATCCATAAAGACTCCAAATGTTGTTTTGAGGCATCCATCTCTAAGCAAACACGAGCTCCGTCCGTTCTCGTCGCACAACGCGTGGAGTTGTTAGACCGAATGAACTTCCCAAGAGGTGCCGTCAATATTCTGAGTATCGAATCATGATAGAAATTAGGAGGGAGACCTGGGAGCATCACCCAGACCTGAACAATCGATGATTCCTCATCTTCCATACATCCCGACGCCCAATGAAACACTTAGTAAGAAATCCCATTTATCTCGCAAGCTTCTCGGGAGAGTGCCTTGTTGAAATCTTCCTCCGATGTAAGACGGATGAACACGTTACGAGTCTTGCTCATGGAAGAGACTACTGTATTACCCATTAATCCCCTCTCACCCAAATAAACATTCTTATTGCATCTAAAGAAGGTCTCTGCCTGAGGAACTTCAGAACTAGAGAGTATCTGAAAGGAGTTGCTAATAACGCTATTTCTTCCTTGGACAACATAAAACACACCTGACCATCTATCACCTTAGGAGGCCTCATAGGAAGATTAACTTTCGGAATGGGTTGAGGAGTGGTCAATACCAGATCTGAAAACGATTTGGCCTTCGTTACCGGCATGGGACCACCAGGCTGGGCCAAGGCAGCTGCCATGATGGCGCCCATAAAAGCCACTTGCCACTACAAAGCACAGGCTTGGTATCTAGGAGCCATGGCAAAGAAGAGCTCGGTATGAGATGGCTAGAAATACCCATTCTTTGACGGTTCCCTCTTCTCCTTCTTCTTCTTCGGAGGCGGCGGCGGCACCATTGCCACCAGTATTTTACACTCTAAGCGTCTGGGCGTCAAACAACCAAACTCACAATAGACTTCCTCATCCTCCTTCATGATCTCCAGTCGAATAATCACTCTCCCTCTACACCCAAAGAGTAAGAAACGTGCACTTAGAGAAGGTGTGTGGGCATCCTTCAGGGTAGGGGGAAGAACTGAGAGCTTGGCTTTAATGGTGTTTCATCTCATCTTATCATTACAATTTTTTCAAATTCTCACTCAAAATATAATAAACAATTTAATTTTTTCAATTCCAAAATAATAATAATATTAAAAAAATAAAATTTTATTCAACTTTCAACTTTCATCTTATTTCAACTCACTATTCAAACGGAACCTTTATGTCAAGCCATGCATGACTCTCTGCCACTATTTATTACAAAGATTAGTCCGAAGATCCCAAAGGAACTCAAGGACTAATGGGATAGCATTTCTGTCTCTTTATAGTTTATACCATAAGGTCATAATAATTGGTTACAAGCACATACCTTGCACACTTATCCAGTTATTACCTGAACTTCACATTCCCATGTCACGAAACTATCGTAGTGTCGGGTGTGATTCATGTTATCAATGTTACAGCAAGTGAAACTACATGATTAATCGGCTACAAATAAAAATAATAATCTATAAATTCATAATGAGGCATTGATGTCAGTTTGATATGATGGATTATTTTTTGTTATCTCAAAAAGTAAGAATTTACAATAAACTAGATTTACGTTTCTTTTGAATTCATGAATTAAAAATTAAAATCAAAATAAAATCTATATTTTGTGAAAAACATCTAATAAGAAAGAAATTATTTAAATGATTTGGTGTTCCTGTCATTAAAAGATTGTAAAATCAATTGTAAAAGGCTGTGAATATAATGTTGCTGATAATTTATACTCGTTTTTAAGAGATAAAAGAGTGAATAATAAAGCTTGAATAATAAAGCTAGTTACCGTGATTTTAATTTGAATTTTAAACAAAATCCAAAAAATAGCCGTTATAATCTTCTAGTGATGGAAGAACACAGGAAGATATAATGCCTTCCTTAGTCGCTCCGCGCACTGCCACCGCTCGCTTCTTTCAAACGCTCAATGGCCGCTAACAATCCTTCGCAGTTGCAACCGTCAGAACTAATTGATAGGTGCATTGGATCGAAGATATGGGTGATAATGAAGGGGGACAAGGAGCTCGTTGGTACTCTCAGGGGCTTCGACGTCTACGTCAATATGGTCCTCGAAGACGTCACAGAGTATGAGATCACTGCTGAAGGGAGACGGATGACAAAGCTTGATCAGATTTTACTAAATGGAAACAACATTGCCATTCTCGTCCCTGGTGGTTCGCCTGATCCAAAATGAGAGTGCCGTTAACCTTTACTTGGTTCTTAATTTTTTCTGTGATTGGTGGGTCAGATTACTCCTCTGTTTTAACGAGAACTCTAACCACCAAGATGCTCCTTTCTCCACCACTTTTTTCTCTAGTAGTGATGGTTGTAGGATAGCGTGGGCTCGTCCAAAGTTTCCAAGACTTACTTACCCAAACAAAGTCCAAAGAAGCTGCAGAAATTGCCGCCGAGTCCCCCCTTGGAATCCTCCGAACACCGGACACAGTTGCCAAATTCCAGGTTTTACATGTTGATTCTCCAATCAAACACATCTTACCTTTCAAAAAAAAAAAATTTTCTCAATCAAACACATTTCGTTGGCTGCTAATATTTCATAGCTTCAATGTTCTTCATCCATGTCAAGGTTTCTCCATTTGATTTCTGGCCATTCAGGATCTCTGTAAGCACTGGTTGTATTGGCCTTATCTCTCCTCACTGTCTCTGTCGTCCAGTTTGACATTCATTGTGTTTCTGGATCTTTCTTTTGCTGGAATTGAATGTTGCTACATAAGATTGTTCCTGTTGAAAAAAAAAAAAAAGGATTGCTCCTCTTTCTTCAGATCTCTTTCTTCAGGTTTGTTGTCTCTAATGAATTTTGAGTTGGTATATTAATGTAATAATAAGGACGTGTGACTTTCCATTGTTATTGCTTTAATTTTTTTAATACTGATAGGCTTCATAGGGGTTAATTGATTTTCATTTTTACTTTCAATTCTTTGTGGTTTTAACAGAAGAACCTGATCCGTGAGGCAACGGCTTTTCTAGATGTTTTGAAGCCAAATCTTCCTGAACATAGTTTCCTTCAAACAAAGGTTTTGATTCAAACAAGGTTAATGCTATCTAACTTCCATTTGGATAGTTGCTGCTCTTTTCAGCCACTGTGACACTTTTATTTTATATAGGTCCTGGAAATCAATCTGTTAACTTTTTCAAATGTAGCTGACGCTATTGAACAGTTTGGGTCTGCTTTTGCAAAGTCCGGATACATTGATTAGTGTACATCATATCAAACCAACTGCTCAAATAAACACCTAGTTTCAGTAATTGTAATTGTGCATGACCTCATCTGATAGGATAATTCTACATGCTTGAGAATTTATATAGGGTTCCTCGTAAGACACCTTGAAATTGTCCTCTTAAGTTTGAACAGGATGGGGGCTTATGGTCTTTTAACTCCAAATATTCTGCATGCACAAGTGTGTCAATTACAATTGTATTTGCCGTTTGCCTCCTCTGGTTGAAACCATATGAGACTCTTGATTTTTGAAAGATGATTTCCTACTTTTTTTTTAAGAGCCTCGTTAAGTTCAGTGAACTTTGTTTACATTAGATAGTCATGCAAAAAAGCAATACAGTTAAAAAATTCTATTTTCTAGAGGTAAATTCATATATATGTGAAACATGTTAGAGATAATTTGTCGGGTAACTTGTGATTTACAAGTGTCCTAATCCTTTCATCATTTTTGTTAAACCCTTTTTTCAGAGTCTTTCAGCAGTGAGTACTTCTGGCTCATCTTTTGCACATTATTTTGATGTAAAGATGAAGGGATGAAGAACGGTTGATTTAGGTACATATATTGTCATTTTCTATTCGAAATTATAATCCTCATTTAGCAGCAAAGGTAAATAGTTTGATGGTAGATTACAAGATTAATTTCATACTATTATTTTTTTATTTGATAACATATATTCTTTGATGATGAAGGCTAGTTACACACTTTACACTAACAACTTTCGATAAATATATTATGATAAGCTAATTGTGGTATTCTGCCCAAAGAATCTGTAGGTATATTATGTTAGAAGAATTATGACTCTTATTGGATTGTTTTCAGGAACTTTCTATTTTATTTTACATTATATTGTCTTGATAATGTGAAACTTCAAATGTTTTCCTTCATTAACACTAGGTTCATTATATTTCATTGTAGATTAATCTTACTTTTCCATTATTTGTAAAACGAGCCTATAACCCGCGCAATGCGCAAACTGTTATTTATGCTGGATTTTATAGATATATATTTTAGATATTTTTTTGTTGTAATATCTCTACTTTGTTCACCATCAACACACATTCTTGCTGCACTTCCTATATCATCAATTATCGTTCGTCTTCTATGTCGCACAACTATGTCATCACTTATACTGTCACTACTTTGTTTACCATCACGACGCATTCTTCCTCCACTTCCTATATCATTTATAATCATTCGTCTTCTATGACGTGCTAGTCTAGCATTTTCCATTTTTAATTTTACTAAAGAATAGAAATAGTCACAAACACAAACTTAAAACTATTAATCTAATCCAAAAAAATATACACCAATGGTAGATCTCTTTCACGTTAGTTTTTTCGATTTCTCATATCCTGAGAAGAATACATATACTGGATATATCTTAAAATTCAAATGTATATCTAAAAAATATAATGTATAGATATAAGATGTAACGATTAGTTTAACTTCAAATTATTCAACTCACAAATCTATTTCTATTTAATATATGCATTCACACCACATTTGTCGTCGAAATCACCAACACCCAGATAAGATTATAGTATCCCAGACACAGATTTGGAGAGAAATTACATATAATATCCGTGTTCTACCCCATCCAAATCCCCCTTTGTAAAGGGTAACCCAAAAGAAGCCTTGGAAGATGCCAATAATCCTCAAACTCAAATACTTCACATACCTATGTCAAAATGTGACAAAAATTGGTGACTTTGAGGGAGAGAGAGAGAGGGGAGTTGGTAATTTGTATGTCGATGACTGATTTTGGGATTTAATAAGAAAATGCAACCTAAAGGAGGTGTCTGCAATTGCTATGCTATGCACCAGTCAATCTATTTTTCAAGCAAAGAAAAAGAAGCAGCAGAATCAGTGTGATTTAAAATCAATATATTTTTAATTGATTTGTTATTTTATTATTGATTTTAGATAATAAAAAATGGTTAAGAGGCATAAATTCAAATTGTGATTTAAATTGATTAATAGTATAGTTTATGCTTAATTTTAATACTTGTGATTTAATTTGCTGATGTTTCTTCACATGCACAACATGTATTTAATATTTTATTCTTCATTTTTTATATCTAGTTTTATTTTTATTTTGTTTTTATTTGTTTAGTTATTTTCTTTTTCTGTTTACCCAATTTTATTTTTTTGTTTTTATTTTCTTTCTTTGGTTTTACGCTGGCTTTGCAGCGCTGCCCATGCTCCTCCAGCCACCCTTTACGCTGTCGCACGTCCACGACAACAACCTCCACCTATTGCGACAGCCACCCTAGAAGCCTGCTGCCTCCATGTTGCCAACCGCCTAAGCCACTACAAACACCATCGTGAACAGCCACTTTCACCGCTGCACCTCACCTCAGCTCAGCCACTTCGAACCACCACATACAGTGCACCACCAGCCACCAACGCCACTGCCCCGCAGCACCACTACACCTCCACGACTACGCTGCGCCTCGGCATGAACGTCCATCATCCTCACTAAAATTCGAGCAGGAGGCTGGCAACAGATACCCCTGTTTTTGGTCCCTAAAACAGAGCACATTTTAACTCACAGCAACACCAAGCAATAGCCATCACTGCATGCACCACCGTGACCTCTTCTTGCGCTTCACTAAGTGCTGCATCTCCACGACAGCACCTTCACTTCCAGCAGCACGCATGCACTGCCCCAGCAACCCACGAAGACGGACGCTGCACATGAAAAGGAAATAAAGAAAGAGGAAGGTGCACGCTGGGAGATACAGAAAAAAAAAATGAAGAGCACTGATCACGCACGCACGGAAGACTTGGAAGATGGAGAAAAAGGCAGCAATTCTTTTTATTTGGATTCAGTGGCCTGGAAGCCAAAACTTGTTGCGCATGCTGCGGTTTCAACTGGAGGAAGAAATAAAAGACATGAAGACCACATGAGGAAAGAACGAAAGAAAATAAAAATATGGAAGAGATGCGAAGACGCTGCAACTCAAGCGAAACCTCTATTCCTAACTCCCGAAAATAGAGCACAAGCCTTCTCCACCTTGAACCGCTGCAAGCCACCATCAAGGAGACCTCACCACGTCGGGATCCCACAGAAACCGCCGCCAAAGAGTTTCTGGCACCCCCAGTTCGTTGCACGCCTCTCACGGTCTCACTGTGAGTTTTGTCTCTCCTTCCCTCTCAACCCCGATACTTCCCCGCATTTCACCACCCCTATGTATTCGTGACACCCTTTCCAGGAAAATAAAAAAGAAATCGGTAGATATACAGACTCCTTCTATACGACGTTGTGCTAAGGCCTTCTCTGCAAACCCAAAAATGCAGAACACTTTTACAAACATAGTCATCGTTAACAATAATCATCCAATTTAAAAGAAAACCCTGCAATATGACTGTCAGTTCTTGCGAAATAACCGGAAATTTTGAAAGAAGCATTAAGTTGAAATCAAAGCACCTTGATCGGTAAGGGGCAGCACCGCCGTGAAAAGAACCGCCAGTATTGGACGTCATTGAAGGAGGAGAAGGACTAGAAAAGGTAGAAGCAAAAAATGGAAATCCAAAAATGAAGAGAGGACCGCAGTATGGAATCGGAAGAACAATCCAACGTTGGTTTTCATTTTATAGTGCAGTGTATTTTGTTTTGCACCGCTTGACAATTCGCGTCCGCTCTACAATTTCCATTTGTTCACTCGGTGCCTTATTAAATGGAATTGCGATTTTATTGTACGAATGCCACATAAAATAGTTGGAATTGCAGTATTGCACCGGTTGACTTTTTCCTTCTACCTTGCATGAGTGGTTGAGAAGATGAAATAACTATTTTGTAGATGAACCAACGCAATAAAATGGACTGAACCAAGGAATGCAATTCTTGAATTTGTAGAAAGCTGTTGGACGCGTGTAATCTGAGATTGCAAAAGCTATGGCTCATGTACTTTATATAGCCGAAAAAATTGCTTTGAATGACAACTCAGACTTCTCAAACTCGGCTTTTATATACTAAATAGATTTGTAGTTTTCTACGATTGTCTAATAATACTTAGGTTTTCCATGTTGGTTGATGTGCTTTTTGCATTGTAGCAACAAACTTTGTAAAGATTGATGACGGAAGATACTTGTTATGTTTATGTCTTTTATAGACCAAGGTAAATGCATTCATAATTTTGTTATTGATCTATTTTGTGTTCTTTGAGGCATTATTTTTGCAATGCATATTATGAGAAACTTGTTTTAACAGTCAATTACTACTAAAAGTAATATTATGGCAGAAAATTTCCTATATTTTTTTATTACAAGTTTTTTCCCTCCTCCTCTCCTCCACTCTTTCTTTCTTCTCTTCTTCCGCTCCTCTCTCCTCCATTCTTTCTTTCCTTCTTTTCTCCTATCTCCTCCTCTCCTCACTCTTGATCCTCTCTCGTTTCTCTCTTTCCTCTCTTTCTTTCCTCTTCTCCACTCTTCCTCTTCCACTCTTCCTCTCCTCCATCTCTCTTCCACTCTCCACTCTTCCTCCCCTCCTCCATTCTACCTCCAC